>KK117238.1:26272-80667 GCA_000611955.2 Stegodyphus mimosarum
ATATGGAAAGAAATTTTTGTTAAACCTTTCCTCGTCAATATTTCTTATTGCATTTAACTTAAATCTGTATTCATTACGAAACGTAATGTCAACGTAAAAAGTTACTATACTCTTTGTTTATTAAATTCCTAATATTAAAAATAAAATGCTTGGGCATCACTGCATAAATCATTACTCAAGTTGTCATATATTGATAACATGCGGTGGTGAAAGCAAAACATAATAAATAATGATTCGCCAGGTTGGCATCAGGGATATAAAATATCAGTAGGTGTAAAATCAACGATGTTTCTATCTATAATGTTTTGGTATGAGTATGCCAAGCAGATATGCAGCTACGAAGCCAAATTATTGATCACGTAAATTTATGCTAAATTATTGTTTCCTCAATACCAAGGTATTTATTTAACGCCAAAGGGAAATTAAGAATCGGGACTCTCCACATGTTTTATTTATGGGGGGGAGGAATGAAATGTGCATGCGTAAAGCATGAAAAAAGTTGTTGCTGGTTTTGAGGTCGTTATTTTAGATATCTCTGACTTGTACAGAAATAAGAATTTTTTACTGTTGCACATTCTTGTCATCATACCATTAAATTCATTTTGTCACCAAAAATATTCATCAAATACAAGATGATGATTTTGAAAATATGTTATGACTTCAATAACAAGCTCATGGATCACAAAGTCAAGTGCATCCATTACCAACAACAAACTCCTCTTGGTTGCATTCAAACTGTGCAAACAAAGGAAAATATACACAAAGTAGCATAATCTTCAACATTCTGCTTGTCACCATTCAGCCATCTTATACTTACCCCTTGAACTGTTCGAAGCATCTTACATGAGAATTTAGAGTTCCATCCCTTTAAAATTGAAATAATCGAACAAATCTTTCCAGTGATTTAAAATCATTGCAAATCACTGAAAATGTGCTGCAATTCGTGAATTACCTGATAATGTCTGAAGCTCATTTTCACGAAAATGGATATGTCTAAGAAGCAGAACTCGAGCAGTAGAGAACCCAAGCATATTGCATCAGAAGTAAAAAAAATGTTAATGGTCAGTTGTTATGGTTGCACCAGATTGATATGTGATGCTGTTGTGAGGTTTGAACTTTATTGGTGCCATACTGACACATACCTGGTAAGTTCCAACAGGATGGTGTTACTGCCCAAACAGCAAGACATTCGGTGGTCATCGTATGAGGAATGTTTCCATAACATGTCTCTCATTTCAGAGATGTTGAATGGCCTTTATGCCACCTACTTTATCAGCATGCAATTTCTTTTTCCTGTGATATTTGAAGGATAAGGTCTATGCCTACCAACCTTTTGTTATAAAGAAACTGAATGATTATATCCGAGAGGAAATTTATGCACTTCCACTGAATTTGCTGTGAAAAGTCATGGATAACATCAAACAATATGCTAATATATACTTTACCTCCAAAGACTACTCTTACAAAGCTCATATGAGGGATGTTATCTTCAAAAAATAACTTAAAAACAAAATTCTTTTCAAAGTTTTTCACAAGGGTTTACCTTGTTACTATTCAGTTTTCAATTAAAGTATTAATTTTAAAGTTTTCATTGCCTAACTGCTTCTTTCAGATTCTGTGTAAAAAAGAGAAATGATGAAAAAAAAAGTAAAAGAATTAGCCTTTTCATACATTCAGAGAAAGGTCAACAATCTGCCACATTCCTCGTAGTAATTCCGCAAGCATAATGAATCAAACTTGCCAGCAAATTAATTTATTCATAGTTTAATTGTATAACCAGTTTTAATTTTGGAATAATCAGTGTAACTAATGCATGATATCTTTTCAAATAGCATTTAAATGGCCATTTCTTAGACTCCAGTCTTTTAATCATTCCATAGAATATAAATATTTATTGTTTCTTCAATATTACATTTTTTATTTTTTTCAGAGAATTTCACAAATGTATGTATGATGGTATATGATACCTTAGCTAAAATTTTGTCTACATCATTGTGCTAATTTCTTTTGCTATCTGTAAATTTAAAACAATGTAAAGCATGGCACTGTCACTTCATTCTTTTATATTATTCATTTATTCTTGTTACCTTCAATTTAATCAAAATTTTATTTGCCAAAGGCATGATTATTCTAAAGCCCTATTTTCTGTTTTATTCACTTAATATTTTTTTTTGAAATACGAAAATATTTTAACTCTCTGAGTGGCACTGCTTTTCAAATTTGCTCATCAAGACTTGTATAAAGAGCTTCTATTAGCTAAACTTTTATTATTACTTAATTTAATCTCTGTTTTCTTAAACTTCCATTCATTAAGATGATAGAAAGTATGAAAGCAAAATATTTTAAAGTGTAATCTAATATATGCAAGTGACCAAAAAATATCACAACTAACTGAAGGGCATGCCATTCAGATGGTTAAATAAATAAAGGGAAAAAAGCAAATGATACATATAAACATGAACAAAAGACAAAGCAAAAATGACAAAAAGATGAGAAGTAACTCGAGTCTTTTTAAATACTGCCAAGTGGAATACTAGTAATACTTTATTACAGTAGGAGCATTGGGAAGTGGATGCCTTATCAATGGATTTGTTGAACTAGCGGATGCTAGATTATCGGACTTAAACTGTACTTGTAATTTTTGTAAGGATATTAAGTTTGACTAACATTTATATTATTTTAAAACTTTACTATCATCTCTTATTTTCCACTTCTGGCCAGAATTAACGCGTAAATATGTTTAAGTAAATTGTACTTGCTAACGCTTAAGTATTTAAGTTGTGTTTTTTTGCCAAGAGCAGAGTTAGAAGGGGAGAGAGTGAGCTGTCTTGCCACTAGACTTCATGTGAGCTTGCCATCAGTTACTGACGGCCTTTAAGGCCAGAGGTTTTAGTCTTATCGAAAGCTAAAGACATATTGTAGTTTTCCGCAGTTTGCGTACTACATACATAGTAATTTAAAAGGTCAGTCTTAGTGTTAGTCATCTGTGTAAAATATTAAAAGTTAGCTCTTATTTAAATTTTAGTTAGTTAGTAGTCTTATATTTTTACGTTCAGACAACAAGTGGTTGGTCTTTGTATCCCGAAGTGCGGAAGCGCCTGTGATATCGTGGAAAATAAGGGTAATTTAACCCGTCTTATCTTGTCATCTTTTCTACACTTCAGAGAACATAGTTTATAGTCAAACTCAGTGTCTAGTCAGGACACATCATGTTCGCCAAGCAGATGAGAAGAAATACAAGTCCTGATACTTTAATTAACAATATTTCACATAGCATGACATTTCATACATTTATTTACCATGTTAAGTAAGGTATTCCTTCAAAAAGAATCTAAATTGAATGTTAATATTTAACTCACCTCATTGAATACCTAGATGTTGTACCACAAAAATATTTAGATCTTTCACCAGCACAGATCAAGTTTTCTTGCTGCTGACTCATTTCAGCACCTGATAACAGTGTAGGCCACAAAAACAAGGAAAAGAATCTCTTGCTAAACAGAGTAACTGCTTCTTTAGATTGAGCAAGTTCATCACATATGCATTTACTTGTTGCATCTTCACTTGCAGTTTCACAAGCAACAGCTTTTTCCAAATCTCCATCCACTACAATATAATTTTCCTTCTAAAATTAAAATAATAATAATAATAATGAGATATAGACCAGTTTCAAATATCACATACAGAACAGTATACGGAAACTGATATAACAGGAAAAATCATTTACTGTAAAAAGTGCTTAAAATGAAAAAAAATTTCTAGAGGACTAAAGAAAATCTGTAGCCCTCTCTGCTACTAACATTTCATGCAGATACATTTCTAATTAAAATCTTCTAAGAGTTTTTTTTTTTTTTTGTTGTTGTTGACTTATTTAACTATTATTCCAGTGCCATTCTACAACTGAAACTTGGATCAAATGAAAAATTCTGATGCAAAAACATAAAATCAAAATACATTCTAACTATATAAATGCTGTTTTATATAAATTTGACAAAAATGTCATAGTAATAAAAGATCAAAAACGTTTTTTAATGCTAAAATATTGTACCAAAATGACAGATTTGCACAAAATACACTCAAGTTATCTTTACATGCAAGGAATCATGGATTTTTCAGAAACTGTGAATTATAATTTTATGAATATTTATGTGCAATGATAAACACATAATACAAGAACAAACATAAATGCAAAGAACACCAAAAAAAAAAGAGCACTGCATATGATATAAAATTACAGCATGACACAATAAACATGTCACAAAGAAAGTTCATAAAAAAAAGAGGGAAAAAAAAGAATTACTAAAAAAAAGTAAAGCTCATGAATTAAATACGAAATTTGACCATCCTTGACTTGTACATACATATCACAATCTGTTTTCATGCTGGCAATGAAGTTGCTAACCACATTTTGGGGAACTAAGTTTCATTCCTCCCACAATGTGCTTGGTCTTCAGGAGGTCTTTACACTTTTATGAGAAAGATGTCTCCATACAACTGCTTCTCCAAAGTAGTCCCATAAGTTTTCTACTGAGGTAAGATCAGGAGATTCTGCCGGCCACTGTATTTGCTCAATGTCTTCACTTTAAAGAATTTGTCAGCATGGTTTTTCTGTTGCGGACAAGCATTATCGCCCATTAATAAAAAGTCAGCATAAGGCTCTAAGACCTCATCCCTATACTTCTAGCTGGTCACAGACCCAGTGTTAAAAATACATAAGTGAATATGTTCATTGATCATTATTCCTTCCCTTGTCATCCCACTTGCATTACCAAAATGGTTACATTCCATAATGTTCAAAGGAAGATTTTTTATCACATTCATGACTCTCTGCAGATGTAAACACATTTAGAATCAGATTTAAACTACACTTTGACTCATCAGTAAAGAGAATATAGGACCACTGGTGTTCACTGCAATTCTGACAATCTTTGTACCAATTAAGGCAATCTCTTTTATGTTTTGAAGACAGTGAAACATGTAAATTTGGCTTTTTTATATAAAGGCCTTTTTCATTAAATCTTCCATATATAATTTGCACTGATACAACATTACCAGTGGCATCTGCAAGCTCTGAACTTAACTGCCAAGTAGACGACTTCCTGTTATTAAGGACAGTTAATGCCATATATCGATCTTAGGAAGTAGTTATTATTCATTTACGACTTTCCTCAAGTCTCCTTATAACAGTTCAAGAGTTATGAAATTGTTTCCATAGGCAGAGATTGTCTGTCTTGAAATATTCACACACTGCACTGCTTCCACGATTATCTATCCTCCTTCTAAACAAACACTTCCCAGATTCTTCTAAATGATACTTCGCAGACATAACAAACCATTTTGACTGAACACACTGAAATTAAATGCTGTATTGCAGAAATTCACTCACATTTCTAATTAATTTCTGAATATAATTTCTGATATGAAAATCAAGATATTAGATCACCATCAGATGATGTAATGCCTTGATTTGCATTTCAGAAATATCATCATACTTATTATTTTTGATTAGATATTGACTGACATCATTACCCCAGCCTCAGTTCACTTCAGTTCGTAACATCCTCATCCTGTTCAAACTTGGGGAGAGTCTCACATTTACAACAAGTACAACTGAATTAATCTAACCTTTTAGGTGCTTTCACACACCTACCAGAAGAAGTATTATCTCTCCATTATTACATCATTAGGAGACAAACTAGTCTTAACTTCAGAATTTCCCTGAGAACCGAATTCCCCCACTCCCGTTTTCTTATCTTCAGTTCACACTGCTCCAACAGTGGCACACTTACGGGTTTGACAGGAGCAACTCTAGACTTTGCTCTAACAAGGACTACCTTCATCTCAGAACAAACTATTGATCAAGAAAAGACACACGCAGCATATGCCCCTTTGCTAGTGTCAACAAAAACATGTAATTCAGAGGATGAATTAATTGTCATATAATGTGGTAAAGTTACATTTTTTAGTTCAGTTACCTCGCTGTACCATTTTGAGAATTTCTTTACAATATTTGGTGTCAGTTCACTGTCCGAAGTTATTTTTGACTTCCACAAATTTGGCAATAGTAGCTTCGGAAGCAATGTTGTGGAAGATAACAAGCCAAGACAATCAAAAATCTTTTGCACTGTTGACAGAATTAATCTCTTGGTTATTTTCATTGCACACACCAAAGGCTCTAAATTAGTTGAACATCTTAAAGTGTCATTATTTAAATCCCAGATTATCCCTAAAAGAGAAGTTTCTCCAAATTGCTTGTCAACATTTTTACATGCAACATTGCTCTTGAAGCTACGCAAATTAAAACAGTCTCTAGACATGATTAACTTTGACTGTTCTATAAAGTGAACTTGTTCATTAATATTGAAATCTCCAGTTACATAATTATCTACATAAAATGAGTTCTGCAGCTGTTTAGCAGTTTTATCATATGGTGGAGGGCAGTTCTCTAAAAGATGCATTATAGATGTGTTTAATAAATAAGGGCTAGAACAAACTCCAAATACAACATGACAATGTCTATAAATTTCTTGCCCTTCATTACAGGGAATGAAAGAAAGTCTCTGTCCTTGGGTGCAACAGGTAACATTAAAAAAGCCTTTTCAATACCTGTACTTATACTGATTGGATACATTCTAAACCTGTCAAGAATATCGGGTATAATTTTTATTAAATTAACTCCTTTAATTAAACAATCATTTAAAGAGGGTTTCCCTCTTTGAGACCTAGAAGCGTCAAAAACCGAAGAATTTTTGAAGTTTTACTATCTAATTTAATCAATGGCCTGTTAGGCAAATAGTGATATTCTTTATCGAGTTCAATTTCAGGAACATGCTCAATTATACTCATTCTTTCCCATTTCTGGAATACATTTTGATAGTCATTTAAAGGTTTACCACATTTTAACTTGCTAATCACCTTTTCATGCCGCTTCCAGGACAGTTCTTTGTTATCAGATAAATGTGTAATATCGAATTTCCATGGTAATTCGAGTTCGTATCTCCCATCGGGAAGAATTTTCATTTTGTGCTCAAAATCAGTTAAGCTATCTTTTTCCTTAAAAGATTCGGATGAATCAGCTATTCCTAAAACTTCAGGTTCCCATAATGTGTTCAAAGGAATGTTTCCAACATACATAGACAAATTAGTTAGAATGCTACCCTTTATCTGAATTTTGCTTCCCAATTACCGTCCACCTAAGTTTAGTTTTCAAGGCTGTAAGACCTGAATCCAGCTCCACTAAGTTCTCAGTCAGCAATTTTCCGAAAACATCAGCCCCAATCAAAAGGTCAATCTAGGTTTCTTTACAAAAAGAATTTGCCAAATCTATTTATTTCGTTTCAAGTCATCTAAAATTCTACAATCATTAATTTTCGGAATAAATCCACATATTCTTTCCTCGGAAAGAACTTCAAAACTGCAAGTATATGACTTTTTAAAATCATTAACTTCAATAGAAAATATCTTGTGTTCCTTCGGTTTTGTTTCTTTCTCCCCAAACAGTGCATGTACCACAGTTTCTTTCCGAAGTGGAGGAACCTTTAATAATGTCATAATTCTTTTGTTTACATAAGTACTTTGGCTAGCTGAATCGCACAGAGCGTGAACTTTCCGCTCTTGTCCTCGAGCCCGAATTACTACGCAAAGAGTAAACAGTTTCACTTTTATGACAATTACAGTGGGAATCCTCTATTTTGCATACATTCCCCTTTCCTTGTTGAGGATACATAACAACATGGGAATTATTACATTGAGAACATTTCAATTGATGTTTAACGTTACAAAATTTACTTAAGTGACCTGCCCTTTTAAGACATGAAAAACATGCACCTTTCTTCAACAATATTTGCTTTTTCTCACTTAAAGTAATTTTTCTTGCTTTAAAACACTTGCTGCTGGGGTAAAACTTATCACAAAAAAATACAATTAAGATGCTTACCTGTATTATTATCAAGGCATATTAAGGCAGAGGCCGTTGTGAGTTAATAATTCCCTTCTAGTTTTCCAGGAACAGAACTATTACTTTTAGAATGAAAATGAGAAAACCCGCTTCTTGTTAAGGAGAAAATTTCTACACCTTGGACTTCTTGGTGAAGAAAGTTCATCAGCTGTTCTAAAGTACGAGAACTTTTGATTTCACTTGCTTCAGAATTTTTTCTTCTTTACCAGGTCAGCAACACTTCCTCTGGAAGGCATTTTCCACTAATAGAATTAGAAAATCACTATATTTTTCTTTTCCCTAAACTTTCCAAAGCTCTAAATTTAGATTCTTGTTCTTCATATAAAGCTGCTAAATCGACTTTGGTTCTTTTAGTGGCTGTGTTCTTCATAACCATACTTAGTAAGTAACGGACATAAATTTGGACGAGTAAATCATCTCTTCCAAAACGGTCTTTTAACTGTTCAATAGCTTTCAGATAATTCTCCGTAGTAGCCAGAAAACTCTGAATAAGACGTTCAGCTTTCGATTTTGGCTCCACAGACTGTACCAAATATTGCATCTTATCTGCATCAGGTAGAAACCCATCATCATGAATCTTCCGAAATAAATTCCAAAAAGACAAATATTCTTTAGGCTCACCTGAAAATTTCTTAAGCTCAGTTTTTGTTAATTTATATTTTTGTTCCTCATTTTTAGCTGCAGAAGCTTCTTGCAGTCGTTTTTCCAACTTTAGCACAGATTTCTACATGCCTATCCCTGTAAGTTTTGGCTTCTTCAAAGTCATTGGTGTACAATTCCATACATCTTCAGCAAATTTTCAGCAATTAATGACTGACAGCTTTCAAGTCTCTGGAACTTATCAGTAATTTGAAGCCGTAAGGTGGAAATTTCTCTTACATCAACAGCTTCTTTAAGCAATTCATTTTCAATTGTCCTTAGGCAGAGAGTAAAAGACGTTCTCAAACCCTTTTTTTGTGCTTTTAATGCATTCAAATCCATTTTCAGCGAATACTTCTAATTACAAGATTCTAAATTCAAAACACTCGCCCTATGTTGAGAACGAGAATTCAATATCAGAATCAGGGGTTCGCATCTATGTGAAGCATGGGTGTTTTGTAGTGTCCGAAAGGCAATAATCATTTCAATTTTCACAAAGACACTTTATTGAAGCACAAAACACATAGACAAACATAACAACAAAAACATGTGTTTCACAATTCAGCACAAAAGGCACACACACATTCTCTCTCACTCTCTTAGCTACATCAATTGATCTGATGATTATACATTTTAAAAGCTGACATTGCTACCCCAGCTTCAGTTCATTTCAGTTCGTAACAATCAGAAAACAAAATACGGCTCTTTTAGGGACAAAGATCATAAACTAATTTTAAAAAGAAAATGATTGGCCAAGCTACCACATAATATGTATTTGAAAACGGTAGATGATTCATAATGGTTACTTAAAAAAAAAAAAAAATTCCACTTAACCCTTCAAGTGACCAAAACCCTAAAGCTACCAAACAAGTGAGTTTGACCCCAAACCTCTAAAATTCCCCATAGAGCTATGAGTAAGAACCATCTGTATTTTCTTGATTACAATTTGAAAATGACTCTCCTAAGTTGTACTTTGAATCCTTTTCTTCCAGTATATGTACTACTTGAACAACTGGATGCATTTCAAGATGCATGTCTTTGCATTTAAAGTTATCATAACCAAAATTTCTAGCCTACTCATATGGCAAAATGTTTATGAATTAACAGAGATACCACTAAAGGTAAGTTAAAATACTATTACCTTATTTTTTAAATTGCAAGTGATTAAATATGCTACTAAATTACATAAACTAATGACAATTATTGTTCGTTAGTGAATCATAAAATACTTTCATAATTTTTTGGCAGATTTAAGACTCTGAACAGCATGACCACCTTTAACAGGTTATGAAATTTGATTTTGCATTACACATTAAAATTGGGCAAAAAATGTAGTTTTAGATTGTCAAAGATTTTCACTGAAACTAAACAAAATATTCTTAAAATTTTTTTGTTGGTTGGAAACCTTAAAGGAAAGATTATTCTTTTCCTTTAATGTTGTAAGAATCAGTTTCATAAATAAGTTATGAAATCAAATGTAATATATGTATGCATGTGTGTATATATATATATAATTACAAAACAAATTTTTAAAAAAATATATAATCATGTCTAGAATTTTTGCACATATGTCTTTACTTCTATATATATATATGTATGTATGTAATAAAAAAGAAATTAGACATATTGATGAGGGAACACTGAGACGTAGAAACGTAACAATATTGATTGCGAAGCACATAGATCCATATTGAAGATGAAGAATTCTGATTGCATAGAATGTTAAAATATTGAGTCCTTAATGACTAGGAAACTTGGCAGTCGAAGGAAGATTAAATTACATTTTTATTTAAATTGACATTTGTGGCCACAATTTGGCATTAAATTGACATCTGTGACACTCTAATTATCCCTATTTTGAGAACACTTACATTTTTGATACTGTAGCGATAGGAAGAGAGCACAGCATAATTGTGTCCGTGCAGCACACAGCTAAAAGTGCACATTTATCCAATTTGGCAGCTCACCAAAGAGGAAGGTTTGGGTTTAGGTAGAAAGGTTTCAGTTCTTAAAATTTTGAGTTCAAGTTTCAAATAAGCAATGGCATCAGCTTTATGCAAGCTCTGTGGCGTAGATTAATCTAGCAATGGCACAGTCAAGAAAGTTATTACTACTTTGAAAATACAGAAAGGAAATACTCAAATTAAAAATCAGGAGCTAAGAAGTTATTACTAAATTAAATTATAAAGCTGATTTACATATTTTTTATCTTTTATGTGTGTGTGTGTGTATGTATGTATATATATATAAATTACGGTAATAAATGTAGTATAAATACAGCATTTTCCAAATATATGCAATAAAGATAACTTTTCAGGGGGATTAAGTGAAAAATTAAAATTGTAATTATTTAACAAAATTTTGTTTCGCTGAATAGAAAACATTAACTTGTGACCATGAAATTTCAAGTCATTTAAAATGAATTTGAAATTGAGATGAAAATTAAGAAAAATCACAAAAATAAATGCATTTGCTCACATTATGAAGCTCAGGATTTCTACTTAAGTTTGCTTTTGAGTGACACAGGTAACTAATAGTAACTTTAAATTTTTAATTGCAGCTTTATCTGTAATCAACTGAATGTCAATTAGCTAATCAAACAGCAAATAAATAAATAAAACTACATATAACTGAAACTGCTTAGCTAACTGAGTTATAATTCAATCATTAAAGTATTCCACATATTAATCAATGTATTCTTTGATTCTGAATTATGCATTTGAAGGTTGCATATAGGATTTCTCACTAAAATAACACACTCTTAGGCAAGATTCCTCTCTCAGAGTACATAAAAAGTAAAAACTGTCCAGATGAAAATAAAATAAATGCAAATTTTACACATCATTATGCTTGGAAAAAGGGAATATTTATATAATAAAAGATGAATTACAGATGTACAGCTGTTATGCAAATTAACAGTTATTGTTTGGCTAACACACAAAAAAAAAATGTTTGTAAGGTATTGGAATGACAGCAAAGTTTTATATAGCAATTCCTTTTCTAAATATTGTAATTTATAGTTTACTTCTGACTAATGTAATGGTAATCAGAGCTAGCTCTAGCAATTTTGATGCCCTAGATAATCAATACAGTCAGTTTTCTGCGTAAATTAAACATATAAATAATTCAAAGCAAAGCATACGTTTATTATTCGTCATTTGGGAAAACAACTCTGATGATTCCAAAAATTGATTCCCTATGGCTGCCTCTACACTTAGGGAAAAAATTATCTGTAAATTATAAAAGAAGTACACAGAAAATTGCCCTGATGGTAATGCTTTATGAAGTGAAAGATGGATGTCTCTTGCTGTTCATCAGACCATTATCCCAATGCCTCCAGAGGCCTCCTTCAGCTGGATTCCTTATTTTAGTTAACAAAAATGCTGGAAGCATTCTCCTGACCAAAAATCTGTACAACATTGGTGGCAGAGCCCATAGATATCTTATACTACAATAGGGAGTTGTGATACAAAAGATGCTGCATCGTAGTATAATTTTTAACTCTATCTAAATTCAATTCATATTGGCATAAACATAACTGTTTACCTTTGCTAACCATTGCACATCATTCTCTTTGATATGTGATGACCACATGTTTGCCTGTCAGCCAGCACTTTTATAATGCGAGTGCATAATTTTCTTTCGAATTTTCATTTTGTCTTGCTGAGCCCCAGGATTTGACTTGTTGAATCCCGGGGTTCTATGCAACACAGTCTGAAGACTACTTGAAAGAAAAATCAAGAAAAGTTAACGATATAGTGTCTCTTATTTGTTTTCAGGCATATCAGAAATCAGTATAGTGGATGCAGGCCTAAATTGAAATTCCTCAGATAGACATGGAATTTAGTGTATTTATATAGTTATATATATATAGTAGTTTAGTAATTATCTAAATAATATTAATAAACAACATTAAAAATATTAATAAACCATGCGGTTTATTAATATTCAAACAATGTAATTATTCTATGTATTATGATAACTAAACATCCTTTCTCTCATTCTGCAATTTCATTAATCAAAATATCCATTTATAAGATCCTATCCAATTTTAAAACAAAAACATAGCAAAAAAAGGGGTCTTATTATCAATGATATACCCCTAACTAAATATTAAAAAATTCCTTAATTCTTAGCTCTCAATCAAAAGAAAAATGCTTTGTAAGAATTCAAATATATTTCTTATTGAATATGAAACACTTCTAATTTTTTTACTTCTTTCACTGAGTATATATTGTTTTACTCAGTATACGTAAATTCCATGCTTTATAAACATGTAAATACATGTTTATAACATGTAAATACATGTTTTATAAAGCATGTAAATACATGTTCATAAATATGCAAATACATGTTTATAAAGAAGTTTCATTGTGATTAAAATTTGAAGAACATTAAAATAATTGAATGGCAGTTTTAATTATTATCAATTTGCTGTTTCTATAATGCCATTTATAAGGTACAGTAAGGTAGTAAAGTAAGTAAATTTTATTTACAAACTTAAAGGTAATAATGCCAACAGCATCAAATAATGAATAAAATATATTACAAAAAAATGTTATGCTTACCATGCTTTTTAAAACTGACTTAAATCTCTCCTGCTGTAATTCTCGTGATTCTTTCTTTTCTATACTGCGACAAAAAAGGCACTTTGAACAATTATCATCATCCCCAGTAAGATACTGGATGTATGGCAAACTGTGATCAACAAATTTGGACATATTTTCCAATCGAGGTTTAGTGGCTTCCAGAACCTCCATTGCATTTAATGTCATAACATTTGGAGCAAGGGACATTGTCTCAATTTCTGATATAGGTGGTTGTATGAAATGGTATACCACATCAGCTAATGTAACACTGTAGTCAATGCCATTAAATGTGACATTTTCTATATCTAAATCAGCCTTAGAAGGTCGTAAACAACGATAATTCTGCAACAAATTCAAAAGTATATGAATTTCTAATCACAACATAAATTCAACAAAAAATAAAAATGAATGCTTCAAAGGTCAATAAAATTGAGATTTGATTAAAACAGAATCCATGAAAACTAGATAAACAGATTAAACACAGGAACAGATGCATCTTAAGTGTAATATTATAAACTTTGCATGGTACAAAAATTTCATGTAAATTTTACACAGTATAATAATTTCGTATACAGTTTAAAGCTGTGGCATAAAGAATTCATGATTAACTTTGCTCCTGATAAAATTAATCAATAAATAATGGCTACATAAAAAGCATTCAAGTAAATAAATTCAGAGGAAAACTCATTAAAGAAAATGCATACTTTTTTTTTTTAATTCTCCCTATTTTTAGTTTTAATTACTGAAATTTCTCAATTAAAAACTCCTTCTAATACATAAAACTGAAGTTCTTACATTTGCATTTGATATGTAGACTGCGCAAAAAAGGGGGGGGACAGTTCTATATCTCCCGTCCTACTGGGCCAATTGATGAAATTCAACTTGCGTTTTTCCTGTCTTGAAAGCGTGACTTAGGATAAGTATTAGATTTATGTATAGCAGTGTTCTAATATTTGACACAAAATCAGACTTTTTCTGAAATGACATGCAAATCTTTTTTCATATTTCGATTCTACGACTCAAATTACGCCAAACTGTTAAGTTTTGTAAAAATCACACGAGTAGTTTTTTTAAAAATTAGCTCCTAAATTTTAGCTCCTCAATGTTAATTGAATTTGATATATATTTATTAATATCTCTTTTTTTATTAAACATACTTGATTCCTTCTTCCAGAATTCGAAATTTGGGCTTAATCTAAATATAATTCACACATTTTCTATGATTTATTTTTAAATAATTCTTATAAATTTTTCGAAAAAAAGGTTTATATTATAACCTATAAAATTGTTCACATCATATTAAAGTAAATGTTTTTCTAGGCATACTTGCAAAAAATTAGGAGTTTTATATTCAAAATTTCCTAAGATATACCTGAATTAACTCATTGGCGTGTTTTGAAATTTGGCATATTCATAACAAGCAATAATAATGCTAATGTGGTTTATGCACTTTGTTAAACTTATTTGAAAATAATGAATGTATTATTTTCTCTTGTGGGCAATGGAAAAAAGGAAAGGAAAATAGGTTTCTATAAATGAAGAAGTTCGCCAAGTGAATTATTCTTAGCGCAAACTGAAAAAAATACACCTTCCTATGATTCATTTTTAAAAAATTTTCATAAATTTTTTGAAAAAAGTTATGTATTATAACCTATAAATTTGTTAACATAATTTTAAAGTAAATGTATTTCTAGGCACACTTGCAAAAAAGTTATAGTTTTATATTCAATATAAGTTTTATATTCAATATTTCCTAAGATATACCTGAATTAACATATTGGTTTGTTTTGAAATTTGGCATATTCATTACAAGTGATAATAACGTAAATGTGGTTTATGCACTTTGTTAAAATTATTTTAAAGTAATGAACGTGAGTTTTTTTCCTCTTGTGGGCAATGGAAAAAAGGAAATGAAAATAGGTTGCTATAAATTAAGAAGTTCACCAAGTGAATTATTCTTAATGCAAACTGAAAAAAATACGCTAAGATAAATTTCTAAATTTCTCCATAAATTTTGTACCAAACTTTAGAGAATTTAATATTTAGGCATAATTTGAGTCATAGAATCGAAATATGGAAAAAAATTGCCATGTCATTTCAGAAAAAGTCCGATTTTGTGTCAAAATACCCATCTTAAAACAATGCTATATATAAATCTAATATATATCCTAAGTCGCGCTTTCGAGACATGAAAAACGCAATTTGAATTTCGTCAATCGGCCCAGCAGAATGGAAGATATAAAACTGTGCCCCCCTTTTTTTGTGCAGTGTACAAAGTGTTCAAAAAGCAAAAATATAAAAACTAATATCTGTTAAAAACTTTTCATCAGACCAGTGGTCAGAAAACTCATTAGTCAAAAGAGCCAAAGATCAGACATACAACAGATAAAATGTCTCTTGAGAGCCAAATTTCTTTTCAAGAACAATGTTTTCAGGAGCCGGTTTAAACTAGCTATTAACATCGAATAAAACAGGACATCATAATAATCATATTGATTCATAAACAATATTTCTACATTAAAAGAAAAAAATGACAATACAAAAAGTATTTTATGAAAAAAATTACCTTGCATTTCTTTGGGAAGTTTATATGGTATTGCTTTTAATTTCAAGCATGCTTCCACGTTCTCATTAATACAATGATTTCTTAATTTACTTTTGATATGGCTAATGCTTGAAAAAGATTGTTCACATGAATATGTAGACCCAGAGAGCAAAAAAGCAGAAAATAATAGCTTTTTTAACTGATCATATGAGTCAGGAAAACTATTTCAGGGGTTGAAAATTATCCCACCTCCCTTCTGCAGGTTTTTCAAACCAGATTATTTTTGCTGTAAACTGAGATCTCTTTTATTTTCTTCCAGTTTTTCCATATCAGCATTAAGGCACTGAGATTTGGAGCTCTATAATTATTTGCTTTTTAACACCAGTAACTGCATTTCAAAAGCTCCAATGTCAATATGAAAAGGAGAAAAATTCAATTCTGTTACATCAGCTCTCAGATTTTTTAACAAAGGCTAATATCACAATGCTGTTTCTGAATGCCTGAAACCTTTGAAGAAAAGCTTACCTTGTATTTAAAATTGTTATTCTGAAATAGTAAATGTCAATTATCAAATAATTTTTCTAGACAATGTTTTGTCAGGTTTAGAAAATACGTTAATGTTTCTGTTCCAAAATCCTGAGCAAAAAGGGATAATTTGTTTCTCAACAAAATGGTTTAAGCAGTGTTTCCTTTCCTCTATAATTCATGATTGCGTTTATTTGGATGAGATGTAACATCTACCATGAAATAAAACTTTTGGATCTACTGATCATCTATTAGTTAAGTGGCATGTGCCTCCTCTGTGCCACACATCTTGCACCCAACTACCCTACCTCAGCCCAACCAAGATCCCATCTACCCACATAAAGTAAAAATCTACCACTGCATCAAACAAAAGAAAAGTCTGCAATTTTACTAAATTCACTATATTAGCTATTATTTTTCAATATAAGTGCATTCCTTATCCAAACGAGAACTAGGTTTCAGAATCCCATATCACAAAAATGTTCTACATGTTGTTTCAGCAATTCACCTTGCTAAAATCACTGACACATATCCCACCAGATGTTTCATTAGATAAAGAAACAGCTAAAAAATTACAGGAGACTAAGTTTGTATGTCCAGGCATTGTCATGGATCCCTTTTTGAATAATTCATCAAAACTGTTCTTAGTTTCCCAGCAGCATCAGCAATGCTGTTGTTCCAGGAGGTATGAAGCCAATGTGAAGAGTCTTTTCCAAAATTTTAAAGCCCCAAACAGGCAAGGCTGGCAAAAAAGGCAAAGCTGCAGTTTTGAAATTTTGTTGCTTGAAATTGTGTATGGCCTCACTAAAATTAACCTGGGCTGCTCGGGTTCAGGTATGAGGTTAGAAAACCCAAATTTCACACCTCATCACAAGAAGTCCAGGAATTCATTGCTGCCTTCTGCAGAATATGCAAGGAAAACCAATGATACATAAATCCATCCTTTTCATTTTCTATTCTTCTATTAATATTTTGGGCACCCAGTAAGCACGAAATTTTCCATCCTAATTCTTCAGTCATGCAATTATAAACCAAGTCTTTAAGATCTGAAAAAGCACACTCTATTATGGCAGGCCAACAAGCAATTTTTTCTTTTTTTCCAATTTTCTACAGAAAACTACCAAAAAATCAAAGATGAATTGGTGAGCCTTTAATCAACTTAAATATCAGTTTACATCTTGAGACCTTATAGTGCCATTTTGTTGATACAGAAGGTGTTTACACATCTTTAGAACGATTTTTTGGCCATTTAATTAATGCTTAAAATGTAAATAGTATTCTGTTAAATGTTCGATCTGATAGCCTTTTTTCTGGACTATAAGTCTGCATCTTGACTTCTATGAGAGAAGGGCTTTTCATTAAATTTCCAGGAGTACTGATTTCCATTTCAAAATCCATCAGTAGTGGGTTTACACTTAAAAAAGAGTTCTTTTCAAGAGAAAAATGGCACAACAGTAGAGGAAACATAAAGGGACTTTACAGGAATAGGTTGAAAAGGTATACAAACCTGCATCTCTCTTCACTTTCAAGGAATGTAGTGGTACTTTTCAAAGTAACTTGCTGTTTTGTCTTGATGAAGTTCCACCTTTTCAGAGTCACTTGTATAAAGAAATGGAATTTCTTCTGTAAGCATCAGATGTGAAACTTCCTTTCGATAGTATATATGAGTTGATGTTAATAATTTTATCTACTCCTCTTATTTGTAATTTCTCATTGAAAGAAATTTGTGCAACAGTCATAGACCCCTTATTGAAATTTTCTTCTCTTCATTTATGATAATAAATATACTTTATTTTATTTTTTTAAGTCATTTAGGTAAAACCAAGCTTCATCAAAGGTCACAGTGTATTTCCATTTACTTTCTGTTTAATAGTTTTCATAGAGGGTTCTACAAATTGTTCTGCATTGAGTCACATGCCTCAGCAAAAGCTGGAAAATGTTATGTTTTCTTAGCTTTTTAAGTCATAAATCTAGATTTATTATTTTAATAATTGTTGCTATAGATGTATTCAAACACTTTGCAATTGATTTCAGCATCAGCGGACTTTCCCTCATTTCAAGTGATTTAACTATAGAGACATAAGAAACAGTATGTACCTTTTCAGGTATTCATTTGAAATTTTCTTTCCATGTAGAAGTAATGACTGATGGTTTGGTTTTTCCCTTTCCGATTAATAATGTTGTTTATTCTGCACTTCAAAATTTTATTACTATGCATTTCAAGACATTTTTTAATTATGGAATAGGAATTGGAATGCGCAAAAACATACCCTTCAATCACAGCTTATTTATATGTGACACATTGAAAGGAATCAATTTAAAATTAGCAGATGATACTTCTCATTTCAAATAATAAGTTGCTGTCAGAAATTTATATTTGCTTTTTTAAAATTTATAAGGTATTTTCCTCCTCCTTCCAGCATGCCTCCTCTGTTTAAAGCGTGGTGTAACAGTAGCACATTTGGCATGCATTTGAGAGATGCAAGTTCAAGTTGTGGTACAGTCATTGCTCATTTTTCATCTCTCCTGAATCAAAAAGTACCTAATGACTCTACTGTGACACCCAAACTAAAAGGTGGTAGACAATAATTCATCACCACCAGGATTTGGCAAACAGGTACCCTAATCCCCAGTCATACTTTAAACGCAGGAGTATATAAGGTATTTTCTCCTTCCTTCCAGCATGCCTTCATGGGGCAATGGTAGCACATTTGGCGAGTATTCGAGAGGTCCAGGTTCGAGCCCCGGTGAAGGCATTGCTCATTTTTCATGTTTGCAACTGACATACTGGTTATTAAATCTAGATTCAAATCTCTGGGGATGAGTTTCTTGTGTCCTTTTGTACAGTATCCGACATGCAGCGTGAATATAAGCCAGTTTCCTTTAAGATCTCCTCCAGATGGTTACTCCTTTCCTTAAGCAAACTGCTTTCATGTGCATTCTAGTGAGCAGGTAAGGAAGTACGCGTTTAGCCTTTGCTTACCGACGCCTTTGCTTAGAATAATACAACGGGGATAGTTAAAAGATTCAAATGAAAGGTATTTGAAAACTGCTCAATTCTGAGCTTCCTAGAATAACAGAAAAATTATTCGTTATGCGAAAAGTGACGATCACGACAAAGTGATGACTGTATGGGTCAGACAGCCTCGCAGCGAGGGCGTTCTATTGACGGGTCCAATGCTAATGGCTCAAGCCAAAATATTTCATGAAGAAATGAACTTAAACACTGAGTGCACATATTCAACAAGTGGATTAACCAAATTTAAAAATTTCAGGTGAAAAAGCTTCAGCTGAAAATGAAGCTGCTGAAGAATTTGCAGATGAGTTCATTGAACTCATTACTAGTGAACAATTATCTCCGAAACAAATTTACAACGCTGATGAAACTTGTCTTTTCTGGCAATATGTACCGTGAAATACCTTGCCAACCTCTACAGGAAAGGCTCCAACTGGTGTCAAAGATTCCAAAGCGAGACTAACAATTTTAGCATGCGTAAATGCTGCAGGAACACACAAGTGCAAAGTTTTCATAATCGGAATACATGCACGACCTCGAGCATTTAAAGGAGTAACGATTTTCCTCGTTATATATCGTGCAAATAAAAGAGCATGGATGACACAAGCATTCATAAATGATTGGTTTAAAAATCATTTTATACCCAAGGCTCGGCGACATTTGAATTTGGTTAGTTTACCTGATGACTTAAAAATAGTCCTGACTGTTGGCAACTGTTTGGCACATACTTCACTTAAAGTTTTAGTCAAAGATAATGTATCCGTATTATTCTTCCCTCCAAATTGTACATCTATCATTCAGCCTATGGATATGGGAATAGTGCATGTGCTGAAATGCAAATATAAAGTAGCATTTTTAAAATCTATGTTAAGAATTTAAAAAATATTTTAGCATAAAATCTGCTGTGTGGAGCATCTCAAGATTGTGGGAGGACGTGTCTCCAGATACGTTAAAAAATGCTTGGCATAATTTATGGCCAGCTACCATATTTCATGGTGAGGACAATGAAAATGATAGCCACGAATTTGAAGGTTTTCGGACATCGCAAACTAAAGGTGAAATTTTCAAGTTATTGGATTATGTAAAGAAATGTGGAGAAGCGGTAATAAATGAAGATGATATAACAGAAGTTTTTCATTGTGACAACAATGCCCCAATCATCAATCAATTAAAGGACAGCGAAATCTGTAGTATGGTTCTAGATCCAGAAAATACTGCTTTCGATAGTGAAGAAAGTGTGACAGAGAGGTTATTGAAAATGAAAAAATTTTGATTGACAAGTTAGTCGGTATTCTTGACAGCGCAATTACCGGACTTGAACAGTGGAACTTCGTAACTGAACAAGAAATTATGTCTGTTTATAGAATTGAAGAGAAAGTATTAGCACAAAAAACGAAGCAACTTAAACAACTTACATTGAAAGAAATGTTTAATAAAGTAAACAAATAAATATTAAGCTTTTTTTTTTGTAAAATTTGATACCTTTTAGATCATAATTGCTCTTTATATCATAAATTACCTGTTTCATATTTTTAATTGAATAATTTCTGCATGCCATCTTACCAGATTTAAATTGATGATCTATAACCCGGAAAAAACCCTAATCCGGAATCGCTGAGGTCCCGATGAGTCCGGATTATTGGACTTTGTACTGTAGTAGAATATGGAAGTACTGTAGTAGGTACTGTAGTAGGAAGATGATGTGCAACGATTAGTTAGTTACCATGACATTTTCAAAATGAAACATTTGTTGAAGTAAGTAGTGAGTAACAAGAATTAGAAAATATAGAACTGTTTTTTTCCCCATAATAATAGTTTTAAAAGTTGCTCACAATGAAAATGTCAGAAATTATTTGGGTTATGTTAAGCCATTTCTGAGTAGCAATCAGTCATTATCAGTAATAAGTATTTATGTATCAATTAGTAAATTGTATGAGATGAAATCAGCAAGTATCTTTTCTTCCTATTTATCTCATGATAAGCTCAAGATGAATCATGAGTAGTGGATGAATATACAAGTAAGTTAATGGCCTCTAAACCACATGTGACAATACACCAACTATACTGTAAGTAATACCTTCAATAAATACATCCAAATGCATCATACCTTTCTCCTTAACACTAAAACTATATAATATGACTTCTAAGATAAATAGATTTAAATAAATAGATACACCATGCAAGACAGAGAAAATCAACTATACTGATACAGTAAAAATATCAAATGTCAGAAAAAAAATGAAGTCTGTGATGATAAAATCATTCAAGTCTTTTATCAAAACATTTCTATAAGGTAGTATGACAAAGTGACTGACTTAATAAAAATAGTTTGCACTGCTGTAAAACATATCTTAAATAGTTTTTCTAACTCATTATCAGTCCTAAGCACAACATGATAGACTGCAAAAATTTTTCCAAAAGTAATTCTTCAGAACAGTAATTAGAAATACAAAGACAGAATGATTGATGCTTAAATAAAATATTTAAATATCAGACATTTTCCTAATAGTATTGTCAATTTATTTCAAAAGGATTAAATTACTTTACTGCGGTATGGCTTATAAAAGTTGCATGAAAATTGGAACAAAATAATGAAACTTATTTTATCATTTTGTTCTAATTTTCATCAAAAACAAAAGTTTCAAACCATTTCTTTCCTTCCCCTAAATGGGCCTATCAGCGGCCGAGCAGTAAAATCGCTAAACACTGTTAGTTTGGTCCAAGATTCGAATCCCATGTATGGGCGTTTTTGTGGTTTTTTCCATGTGTAAGATGTATACAAGCCAGTTTCCCTTAGAAAGTCCTCCATGAAGGCATCCCTCCCCTCAGGCAGAGAGCCCCTCGAGGCTTTGCTGTAATCACATTATCACAACTTCCTCTAAATATCTCGAGAGGATTTTCAGATAGCTTGATTTTAAGTGTCATCACTCTTCATAAACACTACAGTCTTGGGCAAAATTTGAACTTAAATACATCATATCTGAAGAAGGATTTTGAACCCAAGCACAACAATGTGAAAATCAGCTCCTCTAATCTACCATACTTCTTAGCCAAGAATGAGATTATAGACTTTATGGACAAAAAATATATTTTCAAACAGGACATCACATACGCTCTTTTAGAATAAAATAAGAAGTAACATTTCAGCATGAATTTCTTTAAACATTACACATACGTTTTGCTTTTTATTAAGCAATTCATTTGAACACTCAGTTTGTAACTACACATAATTACATCTTTTCAGACTTTACAATCAGTACTTTCGGATAAGGAGTGCAGCTGTTAATTAGGAAGAAGATATTAAAATCATAAAAGTATCACAATTAACTGGAATGAAATATGTCATAAAAACAATTGTTTTCCTGACACTAAAGAAGCTTTTATTAAACATGCTCATTTTTAATAAATACTTACGTAAATTTATGCAAATATTTATTTGTATTAAATATAACTGCTTTGAATTTTGTACTATTTAAAACTGTAATACAGTTTTTTTTATACAGAACACTAAAATCTCTACAGAAAGCTATCAGAATTTAGCAAATAATGGCAAAATATCCATAAATTTTGTTTGCTGAAATCTGCTGCATTTGTTATATCTAGTGATCTTTAGGAAGATCGGGAGAAGATTAGCTCAAATACTAAAAAATCACAACCCCCCCCCCAATATCATGCAAAAATATCTCCATCTCTACACACATAAGTGTAAGTAATATAACAGAGAATTCAGTAAAAGCTAAATATCATACCAATCACATACAACATTTTCTATAAATGTATTTAAAATATAAAGAAAGTACCTTGTACAAATAAGTTCTGTATAATGAGCATTCAGCTGCTTCTCGTCCATTCATTGCTACATATTTAAAAATAAATAATACAAATTAATAAAACACTTACATAAAATTTATCAAAGCAAATCAACAAAACAAAGAATAATGATTATAAGTAAATTCCACTATAATAAAAGTCTACCTAGATTTTTTTTCCTCGAAAAGCTGAGAGATAAAGAGGCAGCTTCACGAAATTTCTCCTCTAAAAGCTTCCGTAACCACCTATGTTTTGCAGGATCGAGTTTGCTTTCTTCTTCTTCTTTTTGACATTGTTTTATTAAATTATCTATTTCCTCACTATCTGACCCATGTTCCCCATTGTCTTCAAGATTTTTAAATCTGCTCTTGGGAGCCTCATCATCACTTTCTGGACATTCTTTCTTAACTTTTCGGCGGCGGCGCTGTGTCTCTGACTCCCAACATATACTTTCTTTTCTGTGTCCATTAGAAAATAATTCTTTGTAAATTCCCCGCAGCAAATGTAGACTTAAAGATGGAAAATCAAATTTCTCCTAAAGAATACAACATGTGAAAAATAAAAAAATTTCAAATTCTGAAAATAACGACAAGGCAAAAATATAAAGACTATATGCAATTTAACAGATTTAAAAAAAACACACAAATTTTGATGAGATATATTTTAACTTTACAAGGCATCAATATTTAGACAAAGTTACTGTTTTAATAAAATTATCTTAAAAATAAAAAAAATAAAAAAATTAAAAAGATTTCTTTTTTCATTTTGAAAATGCAAGCCCGTTTTTCAGTAAAACAAATGTACAAAATTAAAAAGAATAACAGAAATTACATTTATTCATACATCTATACACATGATATCATAAAAAATGAACATTACATAACAATACGTAAAAAGCGGTTCAAAACCTAAACCATTTGTATGCTGATAACAGCAACAAGTGGGGGTAGTAATGCAAAATAAAATTAAAGAAATATGTTTAAAATTCATCACATATTCAAGTCGAAATAAATCACATGCAAAGACCAAAAAATCAGAAGCATAATGGCAAACTGCAAGAAATATGGGTCAAAATGTGCTAAAATGAAAAATGAAATCTCAAATTTATATCTTTCACTACGTCATCAAGGGGTTGGTACAACAAAAGAAGTAAATAAATAAAAAGCCTGTTTCTACATTGACAAATTAAAGTTTAAAATTTAAAAATAAACTTAGAAAAAATAAAAGTAATATGTGTCTTTTTTCAGTCCAACCCCTAAAATCTGCATTGCTTACATGTAGGGATTGGACTGATAAAGACACAGATTACTGTTTTTTTCTCTAAGATTTTTCCAAGATTATTTTAAATTTAGTTCTGTGTCTTTGTTGGTTCACAAACAGATTGTGTTATTTATTGACTCCTTTCACTGCACCAAACCTCTGATAATGATGCAGGGAAAAGATATAAATTTCATATTTCATTTTTGGCATATTTTCCCCTACTTCTTGCAATTTGCCATTGCAAGAAGTAGGGGGCCATGCTAAGTTTGGGGTTTTTGCACATGATTCATTTTAAACTGAATATATAATCAATTTTAAACACAATATTTTGCAATATATATAATATCATATGATAACTATATATAACATAATATATAACTAATATCATATATATAATATAATATAATATATATATAATATAATATAATCTATATATAATATAATATAATATATATATAATATCAATGATATAATACACTGATATAAACAAGAAATAATAAATAAATCAAAACTGAATCATGAATGGTAGGTTACCCTCTAACAGGAAATACACATCAAAATTAAAATGAAAAGATAAACATTTCAAAACTGAAACAAAAGCAATTCAACAAAATTAATAAAAACTTATATATATATTTTTTTAATGGTGAAAATTCCTTGGTCTTTTTCAAGAATCTTTTCAAGGAAATATTGAATTTAATGAAAGTTTTTTTAACAAACTCAGTGACTGAAAGTGAATAGTGGCAATACAGTTGAAGATAAAACATTTTTATATCCAGTGCATCAGACTATTGCCATTCAGCAAAATGTAAGATATTTAGCTTTCAATTTTAATTAACAAATTCAGCAATTGTTGCTCGAAATAAAATATTTTTGTTTTCCATGCACCAGCATGTTGCCATTCAAAAAGCATAAGATATTTAATTTTAAAATTTGTCTGTTTCTGAGTAACAAAACAAAGTGATTTAAAAGCAATAATTGAAGTTCTAAAAAATATTTTTTTCTACTTTTCAACATAACTGGTTTAAATAAAAATACGTTCAAATCATGAGATGTCTCATTAGAAATATTTTTTTTGTGTGTGTGTGTGTGTGAAATTACACTAGCTGGACTCATTATTTTTTAATTACCTGTTTATATTCATTATATATTTTTTAATTTTCATGATAACTATTTTAGGTGGCTGGCTGCAGCATTCATTTGCATTAATCCCTCAAAACAATTTCATCATCTTAAATCAAAGCAGATGTAAGTTTACAATTTCAACTTTTACCTTTTTGAAATGTATTTCATTTTGTGCCTCCTTACGAAAATTATTACAACTATTTCAAGTTATCATATATGACATGATCACAAGTTAGTTAATTATTTTAGTAATTTATAAGAAATAAAAAAATGAATATTTATTTTAAATAGTGATTCAAACATATTTTGCAAGTGATTTTATATTCATCAATTCTTGACTCCCTGGATTCTATATTAACAATTTCTTGAAAAATTGCACCTGCTAAGCTCCAATAAAATGTGATAGCAGTAAATTTTAATACTTCTATTATAAAAATAAATTTCCAAAATTTACATAAGTAACATTATAAAATGGTACAGTGACATAGCAGAAAATTTAATACTCTGAATGATTGACTATCCATCATTTTTTATAATGAGCATCATATTACTTTTTATAACACAATATATTAAAAACTTACCAAATTAAAAGCATTGCTTAATTCAGGTAATAATTTTTTCATGGCATTTAAAAGTGTATTCATAGCATTATTTTGGATTGTTTTCAGTTTATTGTTCTTAAATACACAATTCTTTGTGGGAGCAACCGGTCTTAGAATTTTCACAATTTTTTCTGGATCATCATCATTTTCATCTTCAGACTAAAAAAATATTTAAAATGAAAAAAAAATATTATTTAATTTTGATGTACCATATGTAACACAAATCTAGTCATGGTATTACAGCTAATTAAATTAATTCCACCATAACTGATAAAAAAAAAGGGAATGAAAATTTGAAAAATTTAAAAATTTTTAACAAAAACAATAAAAATTTTCAATTTCAACTCTTCAGAAATAATAGGATATAAAAAGGGAGGAGTTCAGTTACTTTTGCTTTGCTATGTCATTCTGTTTAAAAAAAATGAAGAAATTTCATAATTAATAATTCTATAATACAAATATCAAATCCAAATTTCAGATAATTGATAACTAACAATACTATACTAAAAAATTAATTAATTTAATAATCAAGACCAAAATACCAACAAAAATAATGAGTCAAATTATCTAATAAAAACACATTTTAAATATATTAATTACAAACAAAACAAGTAAAAGAGATCTGATTTTTCATTATGGTCTGGGAGTTGTGATCTTACAACTATAGCAATAGTAACTCCTGGTTAAACACGCTTTGTGCAACTGCTACACTTCTGGTGCATTATCAGAAAGACTAAAAAACATAAAAATGAAAGGTGAAAAAATAATAATTCACTTAAAATACTTCATGAAATCCAATATTGCAGTTAAAAAGAGCTAACAGTTCCCGACCAAAGGTCAATTTATTGTAAAGGAAGAGGTACATTATTATATATATTGCAATTATAATAATACAACTCCAACCTCTAAATCATATAAGAAAACTATCAAACCACAAACAATTTCGCTGAAATTTCCATGGTGAATTGCAACACATCATCTTCTATATTTTGAAACCTATACTTGTAAACCTATATATATTATATATATAAACCTAAATGAAAGAAACCTATACATCTAAAATTTCAACAGCACACCAAAATTTTCAAATTTCTGAATCTTGACATCTATCAAAAAAGAAAAGACCTTAATATCTGATAAAAAAAATTATTTTAACCTTTATGTATATATAACTAACCCTTCAATACTGTAGCATATATATGTTTATATATAAATGTTCCTTACAAGACTGCCCTTAAAACTCAGTCCAGAGTTGGAATCCTGGCAAACAGGCTGGCTACATGGGAATTTTTGTGGTTTCTCCCATATGTGACGTGTATATGAGGCAGTTTTCCTTAGAAACTCCTCCACAAAGACATCCCTCTCCTTACGCAGATAACTATCAAGACCATTTTAATACAGCATATCACTAATCGGTTCCAACATGGATTTTTAGAGCTAGTGAATTTTCAAAGCTGCACTAAGACAAAATTAACAGATATGACTACTCTACTGAAAGTTATAATTACTCCATAGATTTGTTAACAGTTAATTTTATAACAATGAGTATGAAAAACATGGATGCAAATAACAAAAAAAGTGTCAAAAGCATTCTTGAATATGACAGACAGCTTTTACATCTTTGCCTATAAATAATTGAAGGCTTGCAACAAAAAGGGCCGAGCTCCACATTTTTACATTTTTGGAAAATTTAAAAAAAATAAAAATTCGAAAATTCATTTTTTAACTTAAATTCTAAACATTTGTCCTCAGTGCCAGTAAAAAATGATTTTTTACAGCTACTCCAATGTAAAGAACGATTTTTTAAAACAAAAATGACCCATGAACACAAAATGTACCTATCTAAGAGGAACTAGGCACTTCAATTGACAAGCTGCAAGCCCTTCGATTGAAACTTTAGCAAATCACTTGTAAAAACTGGAGAAGCTTCTGAAGAAAACATAAAAATGCACATGCACACTAGAAATCTAATCATCCAGACCACCATTTTATTTTCAAGGCTTAATAAAGTTATGCTTCTTATGAATTTTTTACCTGCTTTTAATTTTCTTATTTATTCAATAACATAAAAAGATAATACAGTACAGCACATAGCATAACAGTGGAACTCCAAAATGGTGCACTTTAACATTTTGTCTCTTAGCAATCATTGCCTCATACAGTTTCCTCTTGAAACTATCCTCATATACCATAAGAAACAGACAATATACTAAGTATTTCAGCCTTTCCAAAATTTAAGAACCTACTTTCACCAGATGTCCAACAACTTATTGCATTACATGAGAGCTGTTTGAATGAGCAGTGTGGCGATCCCGTGGTTCGGTGAAGCCTGGTTAGTTACTTGCTCGTGTCGCCATCTATTATCACCAGTGAGAAGTGCTGAGTCGCATGAGCGGGACTCGATCTTGGGTCAATTTACTGGGAGTCGAATTCTTTACCACTAGCCCAAAAGAGCTCCGTTGCGCTAGGTTCAAGAATTCTAACTCTTTCAAATTCGCGATCGTGGATTGTTCTTGAGATCGGTCCGCCGCATACTCCCCCTCGAAGCATCTATGATGCGATATGAGGAGAATGTTGAGAAACCCCGTTGTCTTGGCATGTGTGTCGCCGTTTATTGGTTGTGGGGCGGAACTTGTGACGTAGTTCGTCATTTGACCTCAGTCGAGGGAGGAGTCTGTAGTTATCCGGGTCACCAATGTGGCGATCACGTGGTTCGGTGAAGCCTGGTTAGTTACTTGCTCGTGTCGCCATCTATTATCACCAGTGAGAAGTGCTGAGTCGCATGAGCGGGACTTGATCTTGGGTCAATTTACTGGGAGTCGAATTCTTTACCGCTAGCCCAAAAGAGCTTCGTTGCGCTAGGTTCAAGAATTCTAACTCTTTCAAATTCGCGATCGTGGATTGTTCTCGAGATCAGTCCGCCGCAAGCAGCATTCAGAGCTCAACTCTCTTCACAGATTAATTACATACACAGTAAGTATACACAGTAACTCTCAGTATATGATAAAAGTTCTGAAAAGAAAGGTTTATGTTAAACAGGGAAAAAATCTATAGCAAACTTCTAGACAAGCTGCTGAATGAAAAAAAAGTGAAAGCTGCTGAATGAAAAAAAAGTGACAATGCTGAGGATGCCAAGTGCCAGCATGTCATGATCCAGATGACAACTTATCATTAAATTCTGCAACATACCATTAAATGCAGTAACTTACCGTAAAATTCTGCAAATGCATAGAATTCAATGTTACCATTTGCTTTCCAAGAGAACTATAAGCAAAGCAACTATAAACTTAGCATTTGGGCCACTCATTGCCCCGTATCTAACACAAAATTTGATGGTAGCTTTATGATAGGCCATAAAACAAGATGTGTTGCTTATCTAGCATGAGTACTGCAATATCTTCTAACGCTCATTCAAGTCAAGAAATAATACCACAGACATTTCAAACAATTTTCCAGCAAGATAATCAAAGCACCAACACTCCTGACCAGGCAATAATTAGGATAAAAATATAATCAATCAATTATATAAATATTCAAGATAATGATTGCATGATTACAAGCACAGAGTTTAGTTCGATCATTAATGCAAAAATCCCAATAAGGTGTCAGGGCCAGATGGAGTAGACAATACAGCACATGCAATCCATGGTATATGCCTTGCACTTTCGAGAGGCAAACTACTACAGCTTCCACAGCTACTAAAGAATTGATTTTTTTAAAAGTGGCGAAACTCCTGTGGATACAAAATTGTACCGGCCATCTATTTCCTGCTATCTGAAAAAAAGTGTTTGAGAGACTCACATTGCAAAGACTGAGCCATTTTCTGAATTCCAGACACCTTCTGATTAAGCAACAGTATAGATTTGGAACTGGCTTGTCAAAATAGAGCGAACACCCTTATGGCACAAAATAAAAGTAATACACCATGTACAGTCATAATTTACATGGACATACATGGCATCACTGATTTATGGCGACTACATGTGCTAAAGCAATTACAAGAACATAATGCACTACATGGACCTTATCTATAGCATCTATGTAATTACTACATTCAAGCCACAATGGGCAAACATTCCGACACAACTCAGATTAATAGAGGCTATTCTCAAAAATCTTGTCTGGGGTTTCTGCTATACAGCATAATAGAGGATTCAGCACTTAAACTCTAGAATGAAAATCATGCTATCACAATACATTCATACACAGATGATTTTTTCATCGCTGTGAGTGACCAGACAGCAGAGGAAGGGATCAATATGAAATCAGAATATTCAAACTACCACTGATCTACTGATACACTGGTCCCAGCAATACAGGTTGATGATCCCTGCAGATGACTTTAAGCCCAGTCAAGTGACATTTAAGAATACCACATATAAAACTTCACACCAAAAACATCAAAATCATAAGATAACTCGAATACCTGGATGCCAGTAGATGAAATAGCAACCTCATATCAGGGACATCAGAGAAAAACTCTGTAAGCTGGTAACAGTATGGACAAAACACAACTGGTTGCTTCAGAAATGTTATCGCAAATGCTCAAGATCTGGAATCAAAAGATAGTATCACATGGACCTTCAACAGGAAAAACAAGCATCTCATCTTACATGGAGAATCCCTGTAAATCCACATAACATCCCTTACTTTTGAGCATCTGCTGAAGATATCTGCTTCTCTTGCCAGTGTCTTAAACATCTTTGCAGTATACCTTGTAGTGACATTAGGTTATTTCGGAGCAGGAGACATGAAAAATGTGCAACACCTTCGCCAGGAATCGAACCACGGACCTCTCGGTTACGCGCCGAGCGTGCAGACCACTACATCACGAAGGCATGCGAAGAAGGCGGGAGAAATACCTTATATACTCCCCCTTTTAAAGGGCGACTGGGGTTTGGGAGACCCAATTGGCAAATCCTGGAGGTGGAGAATCATCATCCACCACCTTGTCCCTGTTCGGGCGGCAGTTGTAGAGACATTAGGTTAATTTGGAGCAGAAGACATGAAAAATGTGCAAAGTCTTCGCCGGGAATTGAACCACGGACCTCTCGGTTGTGCATCGAGCCTGCAGACCACTACACCACAAAGGCATGTGAAGAATGCGGGAGAAATACCTTATAACCTCCTTCACACTTAGTAGCCCAGAGTGAAAACACCACCATACCTATCTTCAGACCAAAAGTAAATGTATCATCTGGAATAATGAATATATATCCCCCTGCCACATTAGGTTAATTCGGAGCAGGAGACATGAAAAATGTGCAACGCCTTCACCGGGAATTGAACCACGGACCTCTCGGTTACGCGTCGAGCATGCAGACCACTACACCACAAAGGCATGCGAAGAATGCGGGAGAAATACCTTATAACCTCCTTCACACTTAGTAGCCCAGAGTGAAAACACCACCATACCTATCTTCAGACCAAAAGTGAATGTATCATCTGGAATAATGAATATATATCCCCCTGCCACATCACAGAGATTGCTATGACAACCAAATGTACAGCACATGCTACACCCAGTTTAGGGCAATCTTCATTGATGATTCCAAAAGTGAGGTAGAAACAGGAGTGGATATAGCATTCTAAATAGCACAAACACAATATGCACATGGGCCAGGAAACTCAACTATAATAACCATCTTTCAAGTAAAACTAGCTACCTCATTAGCAGCATTGAGATTCTGCATATCTGATGTTTCTTACTTTAACACTTATAAGGACTTTGCATCAAGCCTAAAAGTATTCATGGAAATCAATACCAAAATCACATTCATGAGAAATATTACAAAAATTCTGCTCTCTTTGGCCAACAATCTGACACCAAAGGTGCTGTGGCTGCCAGCCCATAATGGAATTTTGGCAATGAAATAACATACCAGGTTGCCAAATTAATAGTAACAGATAATAATGTTAGCAATCTCGGTATAAAACTGCCAATTACTCATCTAAAATCAATCTTTAAGTCAACTTCTTTATAATAAACAGCAATTGAACTGGGACAATAAAATTGCAGGCAGAAGAGATTTCTATTTCCTATAAAAAATTCAGTGTAGCTGTGTTATAAATGGCATCCCAAAGCTCACCCAGTTCTTCATTGGACATGAGATAGTCATTAATTATCATAATTGGCTTGGTTTCACAGAAAGTGACATTTGCATGTGTGGTGGGCTTGGACATTCTGACCATTATGTATTTGATTGCCCAATTGTATTTACATGTACCATCCCTGGAAGGTAACAGCTGAGAGTGCTATGCTTATATATGAAGGGGGAAAAAACAGACATGCAACATACTGCATTAAGGTCTGTACTTCCCATGTTCTCACAGTCACAAGGAGATTAGACTGATTTGTAAATAACATCAACTACACTAGCTCTAGACCACTTACAGCTTCCGTAACATAGCTTTAATCAATGAGCTTTCATGTTCCCAATAACATAACATCAGCATATTTTCCATTTAGTAACAGCATGTTTTGTAACTAATTAAGCACCATGTAAATACCTTCAACTGCACCAAGTTATTATATACAATTATTTCATTCTGTTTTTTTTTCATACTGTATCGTGTGTAATAGCTTATTTTTACCTTATCAGTTTCAGCACTTATTCTCTGTGTTGTAATTAATAAACAAACATAATCTAAGGATCTGAGTCTACAATTCCACACATTAACCTTGCTTCTGTATTTGCATACTGTAAATGCAACATGTATCCAAGCACAATCTTGCAAAACCTTATTTAATACATAATTCTCGCTTCATAACTGTGATGCATAAATATTTGTAATGATTTAATTTATGTCTGTATATAGCCCTTATTCTATTTGTAACATGTACTGATATAGTGAAAAACATATAAACAGATACTGCATTAGCAGAACTGTGTAAGGCATTGCAAATCTAAAGTTTATTGTAATTTAGCATCCACAGCATCTGTTTTTTTTTTAAAGTTAATCACACAACTGTTCATATGCATTAAGACTGTGTACAACAAGCAACACTGTATGCAACATGTTTTTCATTAGTCAGTGATAAGCAGGTTACAGTAGGTAACAGCATCATAAAGATGCCATCAGCATTTTTTACTTAATTTTAACAGCAATGTGTCTACCATGTACTTTTGTATCGGTCCTTTTTTCACTTTTCCTCACTTTACATTGCAAAGGACACAGTACTTAGCTCTTATTTGTTTATTCCATCAACACACTCATAAGCCTTTTACTCAGTGGACCAGCTGTTCTATTCATAGCAAAAAGAGAAAAAGTTAAGAAACTTTTAAAATAATTAGAGACCTATGTACAGATTGGTGTATGTTTAGCAATACTTAAATTATAAATATTAATGAAAAAGCAACTGCAAATCATATACTAGCCTACTTTTGTTTTACTGCGGGATTTACTGCTTATCCATAACAATGGCCTATTTTCTAAAATTCTGGACTATAACTCCCCCCCCCCAAAAATACTAGCTTTAAAAATTAAGATGGACTGTGGCCTGTCTACATATTAAAATATGACAACAAGTCATCCCTCCTTATTAGCATAAAGATGCTAGGGGAACATGTATGGTGTCCATAAAGCCACTCACAAATTTTAAAGAGTCTGAATTCTTGAATCTAATGCAAAAGAGCTCTTTTGTCTGAACAGTAAAGGACTCCACTCTTATGACATGAACTCAAGTTCTGCCCCCAAGGCTAAGTGGCCTCTGACATTGCACTTCTGATCCAACCCATAGAAGACTCTGCTAAAACATCAAAACGTTGAACAACAGAGAGTCATAAGTAAACCATGGCATCACAGCCACCACAGTACTATCTAAGCTATTATATTACTATCTACACCAATCAGCCAGAATAATTGAAGCAGTTTTAAATACAGGAAATAGAACACAAAAATATGGCACAGAATTTAAAATCACAAGTCCAGTAATATTTCAAAAATCAATGAAAATTTAATTTTATAACCAACAGAGCAATTATTCTCAGAGCTTACCGAAAGCAACTGCAATCCTTTTGAATAATGCTTTAAAAGACTAGTTCGCATCAAACACATATTATCAGTCCTGCCTGGCATTTCATTAGCTATTTTTGACCATTTACCTAAAAACATACATAAGACAGTTTTAAAAATTCCACATGCATATTTATAAAAAATAAAAAACATTTTAGAAACAATGATATGAATAAAAGATCATTTAAACAAACATAATGGAAGACCATGCAATTTTAAAATATCCTAATTTCTGAATAAAAGCCTTAATAAAAAATAGTTACATACTAAAATTTAAAATGTTTCTTCCCCCCCTTTTTTTAGTCCAAAGGAGCAATTTGCCTAGGACTATTAATTTAGTTTTGGCATTTTGCATTGATCACTTTTCAACTACAAGCGTTGTTTCACTTTTCAATTTGTTGCCATCAAATATTATCGTCCTGTATTATATTTAAAGAAATTAAATAATGAAGAATCTGCATAAATGTATGTATACATGTTTCTCACATTGTATATAGCATTGTTCTAATATAGGTATTTTGACACAAAATCGGACTTTTCCTGAAATGACATGCCAACTTTTTCCCATATTTCGGTTCTATGACTCAAATTATGCCACATTACCAAATTTTGTAAAAATCGCACTAGTAGTTTTTAAAAAATTAACTCTCAAAATTTTAGCTCCTCAGTGTTAATTGAATTCGATATATATTTATTAATATCTCTTTTTCTTTAAATTTAGTTGATTCCTTCTTTCACATTTTGAAATTTAGGTTCATTCCAAATAAAATTTGCTCATTTTTTATGATTTCTTGTTAAAATTTATATTTTAAAATAATTTTTATAAATTTCTCGAAAACATTTTGAATTATAATCTATAAAATTTTTACCATCATCTTAAAGTAGATGTATTTCTAAGCATACCGGCAAAAAATTAAGAGTTTTTTATTCAAAATTTCCTAAGAATATGTGAATTTATATATTTGCGCACTTTGAAATTTGGCATAATTCTTAAAAATGATAATAACACAAATGTGGTTTACGCAGTTTGTTAAAATTATTTGAAAGTACAAATGATAACTTTTTTCTGCTCGTCTGCAATGAAAAAAAGAAAAGGAAAATAGGTTGCTATAAATTAAGAAGAAGTTCGCCAAGTAAATATCCTTGGCAAAAACTGAAAAAATTTGCCAAGATAAATTTTTGAATTTCTACGTAAATTTTGCACCAGATTTTGCAAAATTTAATATTTAGGCATAATTTGAGTCATAAAATCGAAATATGGAAAAACATTGGCATATCATTTCAGAAAAGTCCGATTTTGTGTCAAAATACCTATATTAGAAGAACACTATATATAAATCTAACACATATCCTAAGTTGTGCTTTCGAGACATAAAAAACGCAATTTGAATTTTGTCGACTGGGAGATATAGAACTGTCCCCCCCCCTTTTTTTTTTAATCCAAAGGGGCTTTGTCCTGAAGGACTATTGTTTTCGTTTTGCAATTTTGTGTTGGAAACATTAAAAGTCTGAATCACTTTTCAAACTGTTGCCAGCAAATATGGCAGCTCTGTATTATATTTAAAGAAATTAAATAATGAAGAATCTGCATAAATGTATGTATATTTCTTCAAATGTGATAAAACAACGGTACCTAGAGCCATCCAATTTTGAATAGCGTACATTTACACCTGAATATGCGCATCTGGAAGCCCAAATTTGGAATTTGCTTTATTATCTATTTCATATTTTGTAAAACTTTAACTAATTTTTGATGAAAAAACTCAAATGATTTAAAAGCAAGCAATGGCAACACTCTACAGGAAAAAAAAAAACCTCTTTATCTCCAGCACACAGAACTTTGTATCGGAAATTCTAAAGATAGACTCATTTATAAATTATTTTGAGATATTGCTGTTGAACTGAATTTTATGGTTTAAGTGCGAAGAACATGATATTTAATAAATAAAGGTAAACACACAAAATGTTTAAAAAAAGCCCCTTTGGATGTAATTTGAAACCTTTTTTTTTGTTGTTGTTGTTCAGTGTACATATATATAACATTAAAATAAAGTAATTAAAATTAAATAATAAAATCTAACACTTAAGGGCTTACACTGAATATTGAAAATATTATATGCAAGCCATGTCCTTAACAAAGGGTAAAAGAAAAGTGATAAAAGAAGGACATGTGTTTCAAAATAAGTGGGAAATTATACCCTTTTGTGGGCATAAAAATTATATGTTTTTATTTGTAATAACAGCAAATCAGTTTAAAAAGAATATAACTTATGTCACCATTGTGAAACAAGTATATAAAGAAAAATTTTAAATGCTGAAATGTTTTGATTTGCTGAACCTACCTGGAAAAAAAAAAAAAAAAAAAAAAAAAAAAAATTAATTAAAAATATTATTTTGTCAGCCAACACAGTAGCAAAATGTACGAACAAAATCACTAATGATTTACAATGTCAGTTAAATGAAAAAATTATATATTCTGCAGCATTCTCAATAGTAGGTGATGACAGTACTGACATTGCAGACATAGTATAGGTTGGCATTTTCATATGAGGTATTACTGATTGAAAAATTACTGGAAATAATTACTATGAAAGAAAAAATTGATGCACAGAATATTCTGAAATTAAAAAATATAATAGATGAATATAAATTAAGTTGGGGTGGTTGAATCTGCAATTGATGGTGCAGTTGCTATGATTGATTTAAAAAAATGTGGGGTTAAAATTTAGAAATTTAATGAAAGAAGAAAATTTTCAGATTGCATTTTGCACTATACATTGCACTATTCATTAAGAAGTACTCTGTCCAAAAGTTTGCAAATGGGCGATATTGAAACGGTCAATTAAAACAGTAAACTTTATCCATGGACAGCTTGAAATCATCGAGAATTTGTTAAACTGCTTGAAGAAATTGAAAATGAGTACGGAAAAATAATTTATTATAATGAGGTGAGGTAGTTAAGTTGAGGAGCTGTATTAAAATGATTTCTCGATTTAATTAATGAAATCAAAATTTCCATAATACAAAATAATAATAAATAAATATAAAACCATCATTGAGCTACATAATGCTATATGAATAACAGACTTACAATTTCTTACTAATTTAACTGGCCATTTAAAAATACTCAATAAAGAGCTACAAAGAAAGTATAAACTTATCACTAACATTTATGCTTCTATTAAAGTTAAACTGCAAATATAAGAAACACAACTGAGTGATGATAATAATAATAATAAAAACATACATTTTTTATGCCATAAATCCTGACCTATGCCAAATGAAAAATCTTAAAAATAGAGAAGAAAAATTACAAATACATTATTATGACAAGAATCTGATGATAGAATTAAGGAAACTGGTGATTTGAAGTTCAATTTAAAATTACTTTCTTTACCATTAAAAGCAGAACATATATAATATACCAGAAAATTGACAAACGGAACTAGTTACTTTACAGTGTAATATAAATCTTATTCAAAAGTTTGAAGATACAGATCTGACTAATTTTTATTCGTATTTATCAAAATTTAAATATTCTCAGTTACGAATTCTTGCAATAAGAATAATCACTTGTTTCAGAATACATTCATATGTAAATAGTTTTCTCTCTCTCTCTTTTTAATAGAAGAAAACTTACAAGTCTAACAAATTTCTACAAATTTCTATTAGTCATCTTTCATTCAGTATCAGTTACATTTTATTTCTGTCATTATTCTTTAATTTTGATGATCAGTGTATATAACAAATAAGTAGATATATTAAATCACATATATATGTTTTATTTCTGTCATTATCCTTTAATTTTGATGGCCAGCGTACATAAAAATTCAGATATATTAAATAAAATATATTTTTCAAAAATGCAACAAAGATAATTATCTAGAAGTACACATAATGTTTTCAAATTGCTGTTTTTTTTTAAATACAAAATATAATTTTATAATTTCAGAGAAAAATCCACAATCTTTAATCTTACGGGGCATCCCTCCCTTTCCGTGTAGTGCCTTAGGGCGGAGCACGTAATATAAGAAAAAAAAATCTTTAATCTTAGGAATGGCAACAACTCTTAGAAATGGTAGTTTACCAAGAGTAGGGAAGTGATGATAGCTTGATAAAACTTATTTTCCTGAAAGAAACACTTAACAGTTCTGAACTATCCACAAACGTATTCATACAGCTGTTCTCAGAAGGGACACAGCACAATCAGTAGTTACTACTTCAAACTACTATCATTAAAGATAACACAATGTAAAGTGTATCCAAAAAACAAAGTTCACATGGAGATCTCTCAATACTCCAAAGTCAGCTCTGAACTAAAAAACTGAGAATTCATGTTCTCTCCAGTCTTACGTAGATTTGCCCCGGCCACCACGATATTTCCAATATCTTCCATTTCTCAAAATTACTGGAAGAGATACACGGTTGAAGTTACATATAAGGGTCAGGTATGATTACATTTACATAAAGGGATCATTTACAATTATTCAGTTACAGTACAAAGTCTGAGATCCGGATGTCCAATATCTGGAATGATCTAAAATTCGGACCTTAAAGCCACTAACAAAATTTTTTTAGGATTTTTTTTTCCTGCTTAGGCATGTGCATTTGATTTTTTTTCCCGGCAAGAAAACATATGGAGAATCCCAATGCACTAAATAAAACACCTCGTTATTGAAGAAACAATCATTTTAACATAAATTTGTGTAATCAATAATTTGCCTCCATAGCTGCGTATCTGCTTGGCACACATCTCAATTATCTAATATTTTACATCCTTGACGGCAACCTGGCGAAAATCATTATTTATTACATTTTGCTTTCAACACCATATGTTTGTCAACACATGACAACTTGAGTAATGACTCATGCAGCAATCCCTAAACAATTTTTTTATATTAGTAATTGAATAACAAAGTGTATGAAAATCTTTCATGTTGAGAATACGCTTGGCGGTGATTACAGATTTAAGTTAAATGTGTTAAATTTTGACAAGGAAAAATTTAACAAAACTTCCTTTCCATGTGCTAAAAATAGATTTTAATGATACTCATAGGCTAAAAGATTACATTTAGTGCTATTTGAATTAAAAATAACTGATTTTTTATTCATATAAACCAAGAACCAGTGCCAGAGCTCATATGCCAGAACTGGGAGGCAGAATTTAGGGAAGATAAAATTTAGAGATACACCGAGTAACAAAATCAAGAGATGATAAAATTTTCAGAATTCAGGGAAGCAATGAGACCTAAAATTAAAGAACGGCAAAAATTTAGAACTTAGGGAGGCGCTTGGTGCCAGAATTTAGAACCCACATAGACTGCACCCAGATGGCAAAATATCAAGTGGTGGCCCTCAGTAAGCTTAATTATAAGTAGGAATTTATTTATTCAAGACTCAGATAAGCCTTAAGCATGTGCAAGAATTAGATGTAAGTACAATCAATAACTAACTTACTGTAAAGGCCCTTATTTTCGCGGGCCGTAATTTGCACGAAAATGAATATATTGGTGATTTCGCGAGCTGAAAATTTCACGAATTTTATATGAACAGAACCGAAAGTTGAAAAATTTCTAAAGTACCTAAGTAAAGTTGAGAAATTCCAAAAGTACATCTTTTGCATAAAGCATTTTAAGAAACTTCCTTTCATACTAAAAGTTCGTCCCCCTCTCCCCCATCGCTCTTAAAACAACCCACGGTGCTTATCAACTTTGACCTTGGCTCAATATGCGCATTCCCCTCCCCCTTTTGCACTGAAAGTGTAATCACCCCACCCCCTTCGCTTTTCTCGGAATCGAATCATCCATGCCCAACACCTGCTTGAACAAGCTGTTTCTAACAGGAGCTTTGCGATGGAGGAATATGTCGCCAAGTTGGCTTTCGCCAAATGTTCTGACGAGACGAAAGATAGAAGCGATGAGTGTGAGATAGAAAACTGAGAAGAGAACATGTTATTAGTGCCGTAAAAAAATATGGAAACACTTGTACAAGTTGACGGAGAAGGGAGAGAAAATTCCTAGAGGAGCTCCAGCACCGGCAGGGCTTCTGGATGCAAGAAACGCTAAGTCGTTTGTTGGATCAAAAGAAATAATATCTGCTAATACTGAGGTTTCTACTGCTTTGAAAGCAAAATGTGGAGTGAAACGTGGACAGTATGCAGTATATGACGAAGTGCTGAGGTCCAAAATGGGCCGATATGCTACTATGAACGGAAATTCTGCAGCAGTGAAACATTTCACCTCTGAACTGGGAAGGCCTTTGAGTGAATCAACCATGCGCAGCATAAAGAAACAGTACATTCAAGCATCTAAACAAGCTAAAGCCGATGTAACAACTTTACCACACAGTGATCGTGGTCGTCCCTTAAAACTTTATGATTTCATTGGAAGAACGTGGTTCAAAACAAATGTCTATAATCGGCATGGAAGGTAAAAGAGAGATGACTGTTTTGTTAGCATGTTCCCTTGCTGGAAACTTATTTCCACTGCAATTGTTGTTTGCTGGAAAAACAACAAATTGTCACCCAAAGTTTACATTTCGGGCGGACTGGGACGTGTCGCACACCGATTCGCACTGGAGTAATACTGACACAATGATTCGATACATTGAGAATATTCTTGTACCTTATTACGACAAGCAGAAAGAGCTTCTCGGGCTAGTTCCAGAACAATCTGGTGTAGCATTGTTCGACATTTTTCAGGCACACCAAGATCCTCTTTTTATGACTGAACTAGAGAAGAGGAATATTATTCCAGTTTTTGTGCTCGCTTCCTGCACAGGAGAGCTCCAACCTTTGGACTTAACTGTAAATGGCAAGTTCAAGCGTTTGCTCAAGAATGAGTTTATTAAGTGGTATTCTAATGAGCCTCAATTTCTAGAGAAAAAAGAATCTGTGGACTTGCAAATATCACAACTAAACCGATTCACACTTCTTGGCTTGTGCGCGTATTTAACGGTATTGAAGCTAAACATGAGATAATTTGGAATGGCTTCAAAGAAGCTGGTATAAATAGTATTCTAAGTGAATGAGCTGCCTTCTACTAATTTTATTGTTTTATATTCGAGAAATATAGTTGTATATTATTCAAAAAATAGTTATAAGAAAGAAAGTTGTCAAGAAAAAGCTTGTAACTGTGCAATAAATCATTAAATTTTGGGTAAGTGAAAAATTTCTGTTATTTTTTTAGGCGGAAAAAAAAAGTATTTCACAAGGCTTAAATTTTCACGATTAGGACAGGCTTGCGAAAATCGCAAAATTTAAGGCCTCCCGAAAATAAGGGCCTTTACAGTAATACAATTCAGGCTTAATTGTCTCAGTGCATGATAGAAGCAAGGCAAAATTTAACGAAACATTTCGTCGCTATGCTACATAGCCAATCACGTACGCTGTTAAGCTAAGCTAAAATTATACTTACTAATGCAAATTTAAAATGAAAATTTAAAGCAGTATTTTTAAAATCCCTGTTAAATTTCTTGAATGATGGCAAGACTATTCAAGAATATTTGAGGTATTTTAGCATAAAATCTGCTGTGTGAAGCATCGTAAGATCGTGGGAAGATGGGCCTCCAGATACTTTAAAAATGCTTGGCATAATTTATGGTTAGCTACCATATTTCATGGTAAGGCTGATGAAGATGATAGCCGAGAATCTGAAGGCTTTCGAATTTTGCAAACCAAAAGCGAAATTTTCCAATTAGTGGATTTTGTAAAGACTGTGGAGAAGCAGTAATAAATGAAGATATAACAGAAGTCTTTCACTGCGATGACAATGCCAAAATCATCAATCACTTAAAATGGACGGCAAAATCTGTAGTTATGGTTCTATATCCAAAAAATACTGCTACCGATAGTGAAGAAAGTGACAGAGAGGTTATTGAAAATGAAAAAATTTCAATTGACAAGTTAGTCGGAATTCTTGACACAGCAATTACAGGACTCGAACAGTGGAACTCTGTAACTGAACAAGAAATTATGTCTGTGTATAGAATTGAAGAGAAAGTGTTAGCATAAAAAATGAAGCAATTTAAACAATTTACATAAAGAAATGTTTAATAAAGTAAACAAATAAATATTAAGCTTTTTTTGTAAATATTGATACCTTTTAGATCATAAATGCTTCATTATTTCATAAATCATGATTTCATATTTTTAATTTTATAATTTTAACATACCATCTTACTAGATCCGGAATCGCAGAAGTCCTGACGAGTCCAGATCTCGGAATTTATATTGTATTAGCAAATTTCTAACAGCACATTTAATTATGGATAACTCACCTTTTTGCATCTACAATTTTTTAAGTTAAGAAAAATTCAACATAGTTGGGCACTTAGAACTATAACACAAAGCAACATAAGATAACATAAAAAAAGGAAGAAATATAAAATTTTAAATAACTGTACCATAACCAATTTCTTTAACTAATCTAATAAGTTTCTGATCTTCTTCTTTAGACCAATCACCAATTTTTAATTCAGGATCTAGATTATTAAAATACCTGCAATAATAATTTTGTAAATTTATTAACAGAATTTTTTTAAATAATTAACACACCTGAATAGTTTACAAATCTTAGCACTTAATTAAAATTAAGTGAACATTATTTCCTGGCAACTGAAATCAAGAAACCAAAATTCAATCAAAAGACCTTAACACAGTGCTTCTTAAACATTCAATATTTGTGACACAATTTTCAATCAGAATTTTCATCGCGTCCTCCATACAATAACAATGTATTGAATGCAACAATAATATACTTTGCTACTAAAGCTACAATAGGACCTTAATTATAAACTGTGCAAATTATCAAGATAAGAATTAAATTTTGTACCTGTTACTTTTAAATAATAGGATAAGTATTATGTTACTTTTCCTTTCTAACTTGGAACAGATTGCAAAATAAATTTAAATTAAATTAAATATGTATTTCCACAATCCTCCATTTCTAAAAGCATAAATGTCATTAGAAAAAAAAATCTAGTCTCCGTTGCTCTCAATCCATCACATTCGGCATTCTTGCCGACATTTACACAACCTATTGAATCTGCATTTTGTAATTCGTGCATTAATTTCAATTCATGGTATTAAATAATGGTAGTAGATTTAAATAGAATCATGGACAAATTTTGAAGTCATAAGCGAACATTTGATGATAATAAAGTATCAACAAGTGCACAGACAAGCATGGATCCGAAAATTAAATTAAGAAGCTATTCTCAAGAATACTTAAATTTTGGGCCTAGCACTGCTGAAGTGAATGAAGAAGAAAGGCCCCTGTGGTGTTATTTGCTCAAAAATATTGGCAACAGACAGTATGAAATCTAATACACTTAAACAATATTTGGAAATGCTTCATGGTTCTTTTGGTTTCATAATGAGTACATTAACAAACCCTGAGAATTTACTTATTTAATTTTTGAATTAAAATTGAAATCATATGAAAAGATTTTTTTTTTAACTTTGTCTGTGAATGGAAAATCTTTACTTGCTTCTTACATAGTCTCATATAAAATAGCCAGATGTAAAAAGCCTCACACCATTGGCAAAGAGCTTATTTTGTGAGCTGCAATTGAGATTGTAGAAACTATGTTTGGAAATAATTTTGCTAAAGACTTGCAGTCAATCCTCTATCAAATGATACTGTTGCCTCTCGAATCGATAATATAGCTGAAAATGTAAAGCAGCAGCTTTTTGGGAAGTTGCGTGACAAATTGTTTTCAATTCAGCTTGATGATGCAATAGCAATAAAGATGCTCATTTCGTTGTATATGTTCAATTTTGTGATGGTATGTCAGTAGTAGAACTATTTTTTTGTAAATCAATAAAACTCAAGCAACAGCATTATCATTACTTGATAGTTTATTATTTGTTTATAAAATTTTAAATAATTTTAAAAATTTTTATAAGGCAAACAAAGAGTGGAAAAAATGTGTCGGAATATGCACCATTGGTGCTCATACAATATCTGGAAGATTTCAAAGTAAACAAGCACTTGTGGAAACAAAAATCTCCAGTGTGCATCTGCACTAGAATGCATGATCCACAGAGAAGGTCTGGCTTCCAAAAAAATGAATGACCAAAAAATGGTCTGAATATTCTGCCAACGACAGTTGTGAACATAGTAAATTAGAAAAAAATAAGACCCCCCAAAATCAAGAATCTTCTCTGTACTTAGTAAAGACAGGGTTGCAATATATCCATCTTTGCTTTTTTATTGTGAGCAAGATGGTTATCCCGAGGGAAAATTTATCTACACTTAATGTTATCTCTTTCTATGAATCAAGAGAGGAAATTGCCACTTTTCTAGAAGGAAAAAACTGACATGAAGCTGAGAAGTTTTGAGATGGTTTATTTGTGATGAAATTGAGGTACTTGGTCGATATATTCAAGAAATTAAATGCCTTGAATCTTCAACTCCAAGAAGCAAATATGCATATGTTGGAGAGGAGTGATAAAATTACTGCTTTTTGTAGAAAATTGGAACTATGGAGCAGATATTTAAAACAAAAAACCTAGAAATGTTTGAAAATGTGGATAAATTTACAATGCTGAAGAACAATATGTGAAAGTTGTTTTTGAAACCATTCAAAATCATTTAGCCATGCTGGCAAATAATTTTAAAAAGTATTTTCTTGCTGACAACAACTTGATAGTAAGTTACGAGTGGGTTAGGGATTAATTTCAAAATACTCCAGAAAGAGTTTCAAAAACCGCTGAAGAAGAAATCTTTATAGATTCCACGTCAAGTGGCGAAGTCAAAAGGCAACTTAGTAATAAATTACTCTTTGAATTTTCGGCAGAGGTGGATGATGAATTTTCTGAACTGAAAACAAAAGCATTTCGTATACTATTACCATTTCCAACATCCCACATTTGTGAAACGGGATTTTTTGCAGTGGTTGCTCTGAAGACAAAATATAGATCTCTGTTAAACATAGAAAAAGAACTCAGAGTGTCAATTTCTGATATTAAACCTTCCTTTGAATAACTTTGCTTTGCAAGACAAGCCCATGGTAGTCACTAGTAATTACTATACTTGTTCTTAATTTAGTACTGATAAATTAATTATCAAATACATTGTGAAGTAATGATACATTTATAAGTACATTGTATGAATGTAAATGTGTATTTTATTTTTATTAATCAGAACGTATTTTGTTTTGCTTTAATAATTTTTTAACTAATCTTTTATTTTCAACTTTTCGATATGCTTGCGTCCCCCAAAGGGGGCTGCGCCCAACATTTGAGAATTACTGCCCTAATTACATTCATATTATCAGATGGAATAAAAATTTTAATATTTAAATTGCTCATAAACATAATAGTCAAAGGCAGCTAATGCAAATATTTTCAGAGATTGTGCAGAATTATATTTACAAAAAAAAGATGAAGCTCTCATATAAACCATTTTTTCCCATAGAAAATTCCATCTTTATATACACATACAATCTTGCTACACTTCTTATTTCTGCAGCTTTCAAATAAACTATAGATTCTTTAGCTTTCTGGAATGCATATGTATTTAAAAGAAAATTTAAATAAGTAGTTTGAATTACATATTAAAAATTGCTTTATTATAACATGGACCATCTGAATTAACAATTTTTACAAGAAAGATACCATGGTTAGGAAATTCCCAACTGCTGCAATTAAATCACAGCAATCTAGTGCACATAGCAAGCCTAAAAAAATAACATAAAAAACAATGTCTATCCTTCAGTAGTTAATAACTGTTTCAAAATGAGTATAAAAATCCTAAGCATAATAATGAGTGCAAAAGAAATTTATAAAATACTGATTGGTTAAAATTACATATTAAATATTATATTTATCTATGTAAACCTATATAATTCTCAAAGCTCCATTTAGGAATAATTTAGCATAACAGCTAATAATTAATGATGTCACACAGCAAGCACAGATGGTGCTATCAGGTACATAATACACAGGCTCCTGAAAAAGAAGTTCTGTTCTCAGATCATTAATTCTAAAATATGTTCACAGATGATTCAAATCCACAGAATGGCCATATTGAACCCATCCCTGAACCTCACTCAATAGAAAACAAATACAACTGAAGATAATCATAACTATTTAACAATATTTAAAAGATTCAAAATAGCCACTGATACGAGTTTTAAAAGATTTTTAGAATAAGAATCAGTAACAGAGGAGGATCACATTTTCTCCCATCATACTTTTTTCTTTTTAAAAAAGAAAGGACTACATAAAAAAATAGCCATTAGGGTAACCAGGGAATTATAAAATACTATTATTTCATGAGATAGTGGTTTATCAGTTTAGTTTAGAAACAGTATTCAGAACAGATTCGATCTCATCATTAAAGCTCTTTTTCAAAGGAGAACACAGAGTATTCCATCACCAGAGAGAGTTCTAAGCTGTGTACTGATAGACAGAACAATTCTACCTTAGGGAATCTTACATTGTTTCAATAACCAGCAGCTTCATAAGCTAAGAGCAATGCCCATTTCTTTCTGAAAAATCGAACAATGAGATCTAGAAATAAGTGGCTCTAAATGCTTTGGATGCCACTCTTGCCTATGCTACAGGTACATTCCATGAAGAAATATCTTCCATGAATAGGAAAACATCAATGGTGGAACAAATACAAATATAGTTCAAATTTTCAAAGGTTGCTTTCTGCTAATATCAAATCCAACCATGCAAAAGGCAAACATACTATAAAATACAAAAACGACGCCTCCTTTAATACACAGTGGTACCTCTACTTATGAACCACTTAATACGCAAACTTTCCGAGACAAAATCTTTTTATGTCCATTGTTGTCCTCTAAGCTACAAACTCCTTTGACACATCCTTTTGGCTATTAGATTTGAAATCATTCTGTCAAGGTATGAATCAAAGGTAGAATATTTTTAACAATTCATAATTTTTAATATTATAATATGGATTTTAAAAACATATTTCATAAATTATAAAAAATACATCTCATACACATGTGTACTTCCAAACACATGTGTACGTGTAACATTTAATGTAATAAAGACTGCTTGTTCTTGGCAGAATTTAAAAATCCATAACAAACCTCGGCAACCTATGACCCACAGGTAACCGAGTGATTTATTTCTTAATTTGAAGCAACCAGCTCAAGTTCAGAAAATAAAGCATAGTATATAAAAATAAAGATGAAATGAGCACTTGAAGAATACATAAAAAATAAACCAAAAATAAATACCAATGACATTTTTGTTTGATTACAAAGTCACAGTAATGAATATTCATTTTTATTTTAGAAAAATAAAAACTGTAATAATTTCAAGGAGAAGTCGATAAGTTTGGCAATGAAGATCCATAATTAAAAAAATGGCTTTACCATTCAGTTCAACTTATAAATGAGAGCAAATATTTTCACACACACAATTTATTTTAAGAACAGGAGCAGCTTATTATAGAAAATTTAGATGCTTCAATTCGTCTTAAGATGACTGGCCAGAATTAATTAAATTGATGTCACAAACTCAGCAGAGGAGCCATGTTATTCAAGAGAAAAAGTTCATTCAGTTATGTTTATTTTTATAATAATTAGAATTACAATTTTTATGTTTAAAGTATATTATAATTATTTTCTCAATAAAATTTAATAAAACTTATCTTAATATTCACAATGAAAGACAGTTCTAAAATGAAAATCTCGAAACATCTTAATACACACATTTTGGTTAATTTTGACCTGCAGCCAAAAAGGTTTATCAACGTTAGATCCATAATAATCGCTAGCTAAATAAAATTCTTTTTTAAATAATTTTCACATTCGAAACTGTTAAAATCTGAACTCACAGTACATGGTTCCATTTGCCTTGCTTTTATTTTCCAGGCCAGAGTTTGTACACATTTCTGCATGTGGAAATTAAATAATTAACGGACCTTTACGGACCATCAATGCAAAAAATTAAGGACGTATCAGCAAATAGAAACTGAATAAACTAAAGCAATTATCTACACTCAAAACTTCACTTTTGTTATTTGTAGAATAAAATAAATTTTCAAATAGAATGCATTATTATTAAACATAATCTAATATTAAACTTAATTATAAAACAAAAAGTCAAGAATAAAATCAATGTCATAGTCTTTCTTTTCAGATAATTAGCATTAAATTATAACATTTCTTGAAACATACACTCACGTTTGTGAAAATTGCAACACCATGAAGGACTTACGCGAGTGAGCTGAAATTTTCAGGAAATGCAAAGTAGCGCATGATATGCAAATGATTAGAATTGCAAATCCGTAGCGCATGCGTATGCTGAGCAGCGCCCTCTGAACGGCTGATGGATCCGAATAAATAGACGGCTGTAGCGAGGCGTGTATGGTTATCGGTGGTTATCTGCTAGTGGTAAACGTTAACTCAATCTGTACTTATGCCTCGTCGACGAAAGAGAGCGAGATTTGAACAACTTACAGAGTTTGAACGAGGGAGAATCATCGGCCTTCGTGAAGCTGGATTGTCGTATCGTGCAGTAGCCTCTCGTGTGCAGCGTAACAGCAGCACAGTGATGCGCGTTTGGAAGCAGTGGACGGACGAGTGTCGGACAACTCGGAAATCCGGGAGTGGACCCCGAAATGTGACGTCAGCTCGCGATGATAGACACCTGGTCCGCATGGCGCGGACGGACCGTACAGCTTCCTCTAGACAATTGGCAGCACTGTGGTCAATAGCTACAGGTGTTTCATTGTGTGCTTCATCAATTCGTAGACGTCTGCTGCAGTGTGGACTGCGCGCACGGACTCCTTTATACAGGATCCCCCTAACGCACGACCATCGCCGCCTGCGGCTACAATGGGCCAATCAGCATAGAGACTGGCGTGCTGATTGGCAGCATGTCGTGTTTTCTGACGAATCCCGCTTTAATTTGTGGTACCATGATGGCCGCATTCGTGTCAGACGCTATGCCGGTGAACGCCACCTTCCGGAGTGCATTATCGAACGCCACAGTGGACGAACACCCGGAGTTATGGTCTGGGGCGCCATAGCATATCATAGACGATCTCAATTGCTACGAATTGTGGGCAATCTGAACAGCAACCGGTATATCCGTGAAGTTCTACAGCCCGAAGCTGTTCCCTTCCTTCAAAGCTTGCCAGGCGCTGTATTTCAACAGGACAATGCCCGCCCTCATACTGCTCGGATTGTTAAATCCTTCTTTGCAGCGCAGCAGGTACAGCTTCTTCCTTGGCCTGCGTGTTCCCCGGATATGTCGCCAATTGAACATGTGTGGGATGTCATTGGTCGGCGTCTTGCTCGTGATCCTCGTCCTGTTGCGTCTGCAGACGAACTTTGGGTACGCGTACAAACGATATGGAATGCTCTTCCTCAGTCAGACATTCAAACTTTGTTTGACTCCATGCCACGTCGTGTAGCAGCACTTATTGCGGCGCGTGGTGGCCACACAAAATACTGATTCTGATCTCTTGTTCTTGTTTGTTTGCTTTGAACATTTAATCATTTATTTGTACCACTACCACTCAACTGTGTATTAAATTGCATTCAATTATGACGATTCCTTCTTGGTGTTGCAATTTTCACAAACGTGAGTGTATTTTAAACTTATGACAGTCCCACATATTTTAAAGAAGATTAAAGACTTTTCTTTTAATTTTACTAACAGTTAGCTTTACACTGATTTTTTCTTTTGCTCAGTCCAAAGTTGTGTGCAAATTGTATGTCTGGCATTAAAAGTAAAATAGGGAGTAAAACTGAGGAGTAAAATAATAATAAACATGACTCATAACATAAGTTTGGGTGTTGCTTGAATGGCTGCTTTTTAGAGACAGAGAGCCACTCATCAGAACAGTTGTGAGCACCTGACATTGATACAGATGGGACGTGTTGAAAGTTAGCTGCACTTTGTTTGACACAGTTAGTGTCATAGCTTCATGCAGACTTGCTGGAGTTATAACCAATTAATATACAGTATTTAATATAAAATTTTAATAAACTGAAGCACCAGAGATGAGAGGCTGTTTAGTATTATTTTAAGAGCCATTAGCTGTAAGGAATAAAATTTTTATGTCAATCTTTACATTTTTGTGTTGTATCTTACATCCATATTAAGGATTAAAGAAAGGCAATAACTCATCTTAACACGTAGATAGCTTTTCAGGGTAAGCAGTTTGTTACAAATAATTAAATTAGGCAGTCAGATACCCTTACTCATAATAGATTTACGTGGTTACAATTAATTTTTTATTTCTAAAAATTATCCATTAAAAATACACTAAGAACATTTTACAGCAGTTATGTTATTGCTTATGCTCACTTGTCAGCCCAAGCCCACGAAATTCCTTGTGGCAAGGAGCACTAGGATATGCCTGCCATTGGCAACAGCCTTGAGCACTTTTCAGATGACAGTGCAATTTAGCTCATCTCTGCCTCCAATTTTGATGGGGAGCACTGGGGGGTTGGGGTCTGAGGGTCTTCCTCCTCCCCTTCCACCAAACCACACAAGAGGACTTTCATCTTGCCACGCATTTAGAGTGCTGCCATGCCGCACTGACACTACACATTTACAGACATCCATGCCTTCTACGGATTCAAAACTGGGCTTTTTGGCACGGCAGTCAGCAATGCTAAATACCATAACGGTTGGGTGGCACAGCAGTTATAATTTATGATATTGATTCTAAAATGATATTAGTATAATTGTACATTAAAGGATATAAAACATTTATGTTTTGTAGCAACAACAATGAACATGTCTTTTTAAATTGAAAATTTTTCAGATATTTTAGCTAATTTACATGAATTTCCATCTAACTTTAGCATTTAAGTTTGTTTCAAGAAACAAATCAATGTTCCCAGCAGTCTCTGCTTTATCTCCTAATCTGTTAATGTTTCAACAATGTATTTTGAAGCATATTTTTCTCTCTTTTATAAAATTAATTTCTTCTACAGTATGTTTCCTCTTCACTTTAGAATTTTAAGATTTCTATTATTCTGAAGAACTGCTTATACTTAGAATATAGAGAAGAAACTGTTAATTTTATTTCTTTAACAATATGAGTATTGAGTATAAATATGAAATGATAAAATGTCAGAGTAGATGCAAAAGCCAGTGTAGCAGAATGTTTAGAATTTAGTGAAGCACTGAGCAACAAAATACAGGGATGGCAAAATCTTTAGAGTTTAGGGTAAACGTTGAGACATACAAGATGAATCTTTCAACAGATTGTCAGTTTTCAGTTTCTTGGCTTGCTTCAAAGCTTGTGTGTCTAGTGTAAAGGCAAGAAACTAAAGATAATAGAAAGATAAACATGCTAAGAGAAAGACTTCTGGGACCAAAAAAGAAAATTCAAACAATTCTGTCTTCACTGTTCTTTCAAAAATTCTCCAAAAGACAAGAAGTACATCACAAATTTACCATAAAACATATTACATATGCATCCATGTTAATACCATGAAGGTATTTTTCATTTCATTACTTTTTGGTGGAACATCTCTGAAGTCTCTTAAACATTCCAAGGTGTAAAGTCTAAAATCCTCAGCAACATAGTAAAAGCGAAAAGATAGAAGATTTTCGGAAAAGAAAAGTGTAAAGTGAACACTCAAGAGAAAACTGATACACATTTAAATATTCTCACAGAATTACATAGAAAAAAACTCTTATCATGAAAAAATATAAAAGAAGGCATACAAAATTAATTTGAAATTAATTACAGTAATTTTTATACCTCTCCCCCTTTTTTTGTTTGCTTTATATTTATAGCCTTTATTACTTTGTTTATTTTTCAGAATCAAAGTAGTTGAAGTCACAAAAATGGAAAGTAACGCCAATTTAAAACAGGGCATGAGAAACTACAAATCATTTGCTTTAAAGTTATTTCTTAAACACAATTTTAATATATTACCTTTATGATAAAAATGAATCACCGTTTGCAAAAAGATCTTTGTAAAAAAATTGTCCAAAAATTCGAAAAACTCCAAATAACAGATTTTGCATACAAACTATGCCAAATTTAGCGCCATATATTCAAAGAACTCATTTCAAAAAGGAAAAGTTTCTTTCAAGTAAGACTTTATGAACTCTTCAATCACAAAAAAAGAAATAATTCTGACATATTTATGTTTCAATCAAGGTAACGTTTCATAGCTAAAACTCGAGTTCCACATTTATATTAAGAAATAATAAATAATTCAAATATTATCCCATCAAATATATACTTGTCAATGTCTCGCTCAGAAATATTTCTCCAAAATGTTAATTCACACTCAAAATGGTAGTCGAGGGGGGGACATGAAAATGTATGTCAGATGAGTAAAATTACAGACCTTTTGTTGATTTTGGCTGAAATTAAAGGTTTTTTGGACCAAAATTCATTTCCAAAAACCAGCCTTAAGGACCATGGAAAGGCTGCCAGTTCTAGTAGCATGGCCTAACTGTGCTTTAAAACATCAGTAATGAAAGTACTTTAGTGTATAGTGTAATTTAGTTGTTATTTTTAGTCTAATGTGTACATGATGTTCGCACTTTGTTTTATTTCTTAAATAATTGTTTCATTTGTTAAATAAACAATAAGCTTCATTAGTTTTTTTAATTTACCAGTTGCAATGTACATATTTTGTTTTTTAATTAAATAGCTAGAATTTGAAAATTTAAACATTAATTAAAAAATCTGATGTGTACACCACATGGCTTCCTTGCACAGAATATAACATTATATGCATTTTCTGCTGCATTTCCTTTAAACTTATTTCCTTGAATTGCATTAGAGATATAGTTCTTATTCAATTAATTCAGTTCTCACTTCGTGGCAAGGCAAAAATGTATAAAAACTCAGAATACCTTACAACAGAAGAGAAACACGCCAATGTGACAATCAAATTTGCTGTGATCAAATACCTTCATTAAAAATTGAAAAATACAGTTAAAACAATTAAAAAAAATTTTACAATTAAAATTACAGTTTTCATGTAAAATAAAAAAGCAATTTGGCCAGCAGGCAAGAAGACATACATTTTGGTACAAAAAACTAAAAGTCCACTCAGCAAAAAGACACTGAAGGTGCAAAAAACTTAATTCACTATTCTGCTAAGTTTCAAATGTAAACAAATGTGGCTGCTATGGTAAAAAAAAGGCTTAGCCGCACTTAAGCAACTGTTAAATTGTTGATAATTCTACAACAATTGCATGCAAATTAACTAAGGGCATAAAAACCTTCACTGGAAGATAAGAACAACATAATTTAATCATTTTTAAAGGAAAAAAATGCACAATTTATCACCATATAATAATAAAAAAATTGAGCTCACTCAGCCAAATAATAGAGTGATATTTGTATACTTTTGGTGTGGCTGATTGCAAAAGAAAAAAGAAGCAGCACAGTTACATGTTATAGCAGTTTCATATACAAAATTTTAATGTTCTGAGGCTACTCGTTTTTTAGTTATGCGAGATACAAACATATATATGCCATAAAAATAGTCTTCTGAATCAGTTTTATAATTTATTTGAGGAAAAAGTGCCCTTTACTCTGTCCTTACATACAGATGTCATACAAAAACATCATTAAATTGCATTTAATAGTACTCAAAATGGATATTTTCATTGAAATATGATACCTGAAATTTTTCGTGATTGCAATACTTCCTTTAATGCACAATTTATCAAAATATAAGAATAATAAAAAAAAAACTTAGCTCATTGAGCAGAGTAACAGAGTAGGTACATACACATATATATATATATTTATATACCTTTGGTGCAGCCACTTGCAACCAAAATAGGTGGTGCACAACTACATGTTATAGCAGTCCCACATACAAAATTTCAACATTCCGAGACTACTCATTTTAGGTTATGCGAGATAATGTACAGATGCCACGAAAAAAATCTCTTCTGAATCCATTTTAAATCAGTTTTATAATTCATTTGGGGAAAAAAAGAGTCCTTTATTCTGTCCTTATGTATAGATGCCATGCAAAAACATCATTAATTTGCATTCAATAGCAGTCAAAATGGAATTTTTCGTGATTACAACATTTTCTTTACTTCATACCAGAAAGTAAAAATCAAGGTGTCTGTCTTACAAGAACAAATTCCATTCCAATAATCATCATTGGATGATTTTCCTTTTTCAAATAAATCTCTTCCCCCAAACAGACTTGAAAAAAGCAGTTGAAAAAGCAAATTACAAAACTAGACACAAGAAAACTGATTTTTTTATTTTAATGATTAATTTTATACAAAACATGCAAAACCAAAAATTACATAAATAAAACTAATTTCTACATAAATGTACATTATTTATATTGTTTCCATATTATCTAA
>KK117239.1:1920-28356 GCA_000611955.2 Stegodyphus mimosarum
TTCACATATATATAATCCCAAAGACATAAACCTCAGTGTAAAAATTCAGAATGGAGAATATTTATTATTTTACAAGTGCAAATAAAAGACACAGCATCTTCAAATCCTTGATAAGACTTATATCACAATGCAAGTTAATTAGCTCCACTATCATTGTAAATGAACTCATTCTTTTTGCATTATTCATGCTTGATTTTAATGGAAACAAAAATAATTTTAAGTTGGACATCAATTAATTAAAATTTTGGAATCCTTGCAACAACTATATAATTGAAATGTTTTTGCAGGCGATGTAAAACTGCTTCAAGGTCTGCCGGCTTGAAACTACTAACTTAAGCACCGGATCAGGAATAAATCAATGCTTGGGGGGAAAAGAGAAAAATTCCATAAAGTTTTGCTGTCAGTTGCAACATATTTTTAATTGTTCCTCTTACACAATTTAAAACTGATAAACTTCACAAGAGACTGGTCTGCAACAAACACAGATACACAATAAATGTTTTTTTCCAATTAAAAAAAATTGAAGTTATGAATGATTCTTTAAATGAGAAAAAGTCCAAAACAATATATTATAAGCACATTACATATGCTATTATGTACATAAATCAAAATCTTTTTATTTCGTACTACATCTTGACACTTGATGTTTTGATTTTGATAAAGGCTGTAGTCTTGGGCAGAATTTACTAAAAATTCCTCTTCATCGTGGATTGAAGATGTTCAGTGGAAAATTTTGTTATTTTCTTATTCAATTTTAAATTTGGAAAAGAAGTCTATTCATATATAAATATAATCCAAAACAAAGTAATAATTGTTAGTGCAGGAATTCCTAACTCAGCATGTTTATTTACGAGAAACAGGAATAAAATTTAATAAAATCTTCATCTTCAAATCCTTGAATAAGATTTGTATCACATTGTAAATTAATTAGCTCCATTAGTCTTGCAAATTAATTAGCTTTTTAGTGCTTCATTCATGCTAAGTTTTAACACTAAGTAATATGAACTTGGACTTCAGGTATCTTTGCAACAAATACATGATCAAGATGTTTTCATTGGCCATATAAAATTGCTTGGAGGTTTGCCAGTTCAAACCACTGACTTAAATGTAGGTTAAAAAATAAATCAATGCTTGGAAAGGGAGAAAATTCCATGAAGTTTTGTTGTCAGTTGCACTGCATTTTTATTTTCCATCCTATGCAATTTAAAACTGATAAAATTTCCAATAGACTGCATATAGAATTATATAGATAAAAGCACGTACAGAATAAATGTTTCTTCCAATAATGCAGATAAAAAAATGGAAGTTATGATTGATTCTTTAAATAAGAGGAAGCCTAAAACAATATGATGTGTTTTAAGCACACCAAATGCCAAAATATATGCATGTCATATATGGACAAGAGAATTAATTCTCCTCATTCTTACTGAGAAATGGTTCCCTTTCTAGCACAATAATATTAATATTTCACATGCTATCCATACCAGTTGTCTCAATAATGACTATGTAGAGCTCCAACACATGACACGGCATGTGATAAGGACTGAAATGTCTGCATTCAGTGGATCTTTTTATCAGAATCTAGCATTTAAGATGCTCTTTTATCTGTATATATGTTTTTCTAAATGAAATTTTAGACACTGAAAGCTGGCAAATTAAAATTTTCGGAGATGATTAGTTTTCACTCTCTTAAATATATTCAGCATATGGTTCCATTAAAATGACACCAGAAGTTTTGACTGTGTTAAGTCATCGACATAGATGAAATTCTAGAAGATTCAAAAGAATCTTTATCAGAATGACTTTTGCATTACATTTTGCTTCCTTGTTTTGCTTTAAGTTATTGAGATGGGCGGAGGAAAGGGAAATTTAGTGAAATAATCATACTTACCATATCTATGTACTTACACATTGACTAGAAGTGGAATAGAACAATTAGCATGCAGCTGCGTAGTGATCTTTATCTAGTGACAGTTAAAGGTAATATTTTCAATCTCCACCATGATCCAAAAATCAAATGGCGCACATACAGGTAAAAGTTTACTTTTAATCTTGACTACTTTCTGGAGGAAGGAATGTATGCTGAGAAGCATGACAGGTGCAATGAAATGAAACTACTCTTGCGCCACATGCTTGTGCTTACTATAAAAGAGACACAACATCAAAGAAGGGGAAGAAGACTTATCAAATCCATGGAGTCTTATATCCATTTCTTAGCCAGTGCTTTCTGTTGGCAAGTTTTAGCTTCACCAGAGATTATGCAGTTTTGTTCTTCCAGAGAGATTATGGGGTTTGTCATTCAAACAATCTATAGGCTCTGCAGCTTTTAAGCTATGCACGTTAGTAATATTTTTATACTCATACAATTTTTATAGCACAGCATTTATTGGATAATATGAGTTATTCAAAATATACTACAAAGGTTTAGTTACATTAACTTGTTTATTATAATAACTTATTCTTAATTTTCAAATGTAATAAAATGCAATGGTGGGTGGGTTACATGTGCTCGATTTATTTTCAGTGTTTCAATTTCTGTAACTTTCTGCCTGGTTCTTGCCAATGGCAGGTGTAATCTTCTCCTCCTTGCCACGATGAATTTCGTGGCTTTTCCTGATTTCAGCGAGATCAACAGCAACATATCTGCTTGTGAGGACACATTTACATTGATAAAAGAATCTAGAATTACACCGACCATAAGCTTACAGACCAGTGTTAATAGCATATGTTACGTATGAAATGCGAACAAAACTTTTATAGAGAATGCTTCACTCTTCATGTAGGAGACCTGCATATTACAAGCAAAGTGATGATTTTAAATATATGTGTATATATATATTTATATATAAATAAGGTATAAATATACACTGCCCTCGAAAAACTGAGGAACAGCAGATTTTCCAAAGCTCATCATTTCAAAAATCTCAGTAACATTTAAATTCGCAGTTTATATGTATGACTGTAATGAAATTTAAGAAAATATTCGGAAAACCAATAGTTACCACTTTTGTTTTATAGAAGTGAATACTTTTATAGGATTTGGTAAATGGTAATGGTAATGGATTTCCTGGCGCAAAACCTTTAAGGTTATGTGCGCCGAAAAACATGTCAAAAAAAAAGTTTCACAAACACAACATACAAACAAGAACAAATTTAAAACTTTATGGCACTTTTAAAACGAACGATGAGAGAAAATGAGGAATTCTTATGAAATATGAATAAAAAACACAAAGTATGATACATTAGAATTACAGCATTAAAATTTCAAGAAGCATTAAAAAGAAGTCAAATTAAACAATAAAAACCCGTCTCTTTTAGATAATCAAACAAATTGTCATTTACCTCTTTCCCGATAATACGGTCAAGAGGCAAGTCACAGTAGCTAAAAAACTTTAAACGAAGTTGGTTAAAACCAGGACATTCAATTAAAAAATGATGCACGGACAAAACACTATTACAACTTGAACAAAGAGGCTCACTCTCTGCCTTCAAAAGGTATCTGTGCGTGACTCGTGAGTGACCAATTCTTATACGAGTTAGCAAAACTTCTTCCCTACGGTTTCTAAATAGTCTCCCAGTTTTTTACTTTAAGTTTGACGCTTCTCAATTTATTTAAGAGCTGACTATCCCAAAATGTTTGCCATTTATTTACTATTTCTTGTTTGATGGCAGTTTTAATATCACTGTAAGGGACAAACTCGTTCAATAAAACAGTTGCAGACTTTGCTGTTTCGTCTGCCAGCTCATTCCCAAACCATTTCCCAGCTCACCCCATTTATAGGATTTGGAGGAAAAGTGATGATAAGTGATGACGATCATCACTTTAGATTGGAATGCACCGAGGAGGATTTTCATACTTGCAGGCAGTAATCTAATATATTGAAGCTATGGAATTGGTGACTAAAGAAAGTAAAGGTCTTAAGAAGTGTTTTAAACTAGAAAAGTGACACCTTCTTTAATCCAATATTTGTTGAACGAGGAAACTGGCTCTCTTGACAAGCAAATTATGCCTAATAAATTTTCTAAGGCATTGGGCTTATATTGTGATTCACTACTTTATATTCTAGGATCAAGGCAGCTTGGCAGTTGAAGAAAAGCTAACCAAGTGTAAAATGCTATCACCATCATCGAAGATTTTTCAGCCTGCGAGATTTCCATCACTGGCTGTGAAGGCACTGAAGATCGTCTATCGACATCTTTGGATTTCCAATAGCGATTGGTATAATATGGTTCCTAACAGTATTACTATAAAATGGATTCAGTTTCAGTATATTAAATTTCTTAGATGCTTAGACATACAGAAAATGCAGTTACATTTTGTGATGTATCAGTTTGCATACCGATCAGAGGCAAGAACTTAATATAATAGCTGTAATAACTAACTAGTAAACTAGGTGTAATAACTAGCTAATGACTAGTTATTTCTATTTAGCCCCCAGCTGTTCTTAGATTGAAACTGAATGCAGCTCATTAAGTTGCAAGAAACCTTTGAAAATTAATGTGCTGGTAGCATTAATAGTTTTCTCGAAGATGGTCTCTTACGAGTGACAGCTCATATTCAGCATTTCAGAATAAATTAGAAACCTACGCATGTGAAAAACAACCATATAAAGCAAATATTTTTTTTATTTACGTTTTAGAAAAAGTTTATTTAACACTTTTTTTTTACTTATTTATATTTTAACTATATAATTTTTCAATGGGCATTCAAATATACTAAGCAATATAAAATTCAAACATAGCTTATTATTAGAAAATGTGTTATTCCTGTGAGTCAGAAACAAAAACAGATAAAAACCGAAGCTATTAAAAATACCACTGCTACATTGGATTGAGCAGTTGTAGGATGAAATATTCATATCAAAACATTTATTCATGTATATCTGAAGAGAATTCATATGAAAACTATACACAAAAAAATAATAGCTGTTTTAAAAATGTCTGCTAACACTATAGACTTTATTTACTTGTCTTACCTATAGTTGCAAATAAATAGATTACAACTTTAAAAAAAAAAGCAGAAAACACTCAGCGAGAGAAATAAAAAATACAAACAACTTAAAGCCATCTATGCAATTTCGAGATATTTTATCCACAGACTGCAAAAACTCTCACTTGAAAAACCATGATTTTAGAACCTCTTTATATCACAGAAAACAGATATAACTGCGTGACCTGTTATAGTAAGCTGTCATGACTTCCTAATCACATGTATTATAAATAGCTTTTATGATTACTGCATTCTAAAGACAAAGCTAATCATGATAAATTAATTTGCTATTATTGCAGACATTAGTTCAGCATTGCAAAATGAATTCTTTAGTTGTGTATGCAAAAATTAAAAAATTTACAAAATGGGGTAGTTTTCATAAGCATGTGTATCCCTTAGTATACTTTTTCTTCCTCCCTCCTTTTTATGCAACAAAGCAGCATCAATTCAAATATATATCTTAAGCATAAAAAGTCACACACTTCACAGAAAGACTGCATCAGACATTCAGCTGTGAATTTTAAATACAATTAAATAAGAAGTGTTTCGAATGCATTTGACATTAATGTAGCATGTAAAATAATTTAAGAAAAGGCTCTCTGTTAATTTGATTAAATGCTTTAATATATCATTATTATTCATTACTCGCAAGTTATGTGCAAGCCTGGGTTAATAATAACAAAACATCTGATCTTAGTGTTTATTTTTATTTCATTTTATGATTTTAGTTTTATCATGATTTATCCAAGTGGAACAGTTTTGTTTCTGGATAATTTTTTAATACTAGCAGAGCAGGACAGATATATTTTATACTTACAAGTCCACCTATTTCTCCTATTTCACATGCATCTTAACATAAAACATCAAGAACAGTTTTCAGAAAATGGTGCAGGAATTAGAGTACTGCAGTAAATTAATTTTCCAAAGTAAAAAATCAATATTTTCTAGAAAATAATAAAGAAATTTTACAGCTCTCTATATGAATGAATGTTTCTAAAATGAATATTTTAAAAATTTTATGAAGTTATTCTCTGTATATAAATTAAGAACTATTTATGAGTTTTGTAGTTCCTGCACAATGTTCAACAAAATTACTCCTTCTCCTTGCAAATTTAATTCAGAAAATAACGTTTCTGTTAATTAAGGAGAAAGCAATTTTTTATACTAAGCCCTATCATTCATCCCCAAAAATTGCGAATAGAAACCAATATGCACATAGAAATATTTAAGCGATTTGCTGAAATACTAAACTAATGAATTATTCCTGTAAAATATTTTATCATATATATCAGTAAAGTACTTACAAAATCAGAATATGTATGAACATTTAATTTTCTAAAATGATCCTTCCAGTTCCAAATAAAAATTAAACAGAATATCTCAAGTATTGAAATAACATGCAAATAAATCATTTAAAAAGGATAAGATAGTCTTTTTTTAATTTGTTTGCCTTTACATCTCAATTTCTTTCACTTGATCTTTCCTTAACTGATGAAACATTACTAAAAATGAGAAGTTTACATGAATATGGCAGATCACACAAGCATTATCTGCATAATGGAAAGGCTGCATTCATGGTGGAATTTCTAATATGAAATGGATCAAATTCACATCACACATCTGTGAAGGTTTAAAAAAAAAGTGATTTTCTTTCTTTCCTACAATATTTTTTGCAATAAAATATTCTAATTTTTCAACCAGTTTTTCATAAAAATTTATTACACATCAGATTTCCATACCTCAAAGCAAACTAAACCATTTAAAAAACGGAGACAAAATTATTACAATTTAAAGAAAATGAGATAACAATATTTCTAAGCCTTATTTTTCCCGCTCCCATACGGAAAATTATATTTCATCGACTTTATCGTATGAGTCGTGCCGATTTTTAAAGAAACACATGGAAAATGTTGTCTGCAATGAAGAAAATTATTTGATGCCTCCCTCTCGCCAGCTGATTAGTATCCTCTGAGTTTGATGCACATGCATACCCCTCCAAGATTATCTTTGCCTCCTTACAAAATACTCATTTTCTTTTTTATAATTAAAGGTATATGCAGAATGCTTCAAATCGTAGTTTCTTTACAGCTATAAGTAAATGCACATAAGAATAAAAAAAGATTTTTCCTTAACACTTAGCTGTGAAGTCTACAGATTTCACAGCTAAAAGAAATATTTAAGAACGAAAGACAACAGATTAATTTCACATGGTCTTACATTTAAAGAAAAAATTGAAATTAACAAAAAAGTGCCACTTACAAAATTAAATAAACAAAAAAAGGGATGGATTTTCCCCCCCTAATTGTGCTTCTGCACTGATTTATTCTGTATAAAATCTCATGAAATTTAAACAGAGAACAATTAAACAATGAATTATAAGTTGAAAGTTTAACATTAAAATCCTCTTAATCATTTTTTGCCTAAGATGTTTTTTTTTCCTTTAAGGTATGTAGGGCCTAAATACTGAAAATTAGCCTCAAATGCTTAAATATTAAAAATTAGCCTTGATATAAAATGCAAGACTGTCATTTCCCATTTGAAATTTTCACAGAATTATGTAGCATTTAATGCTATATAAATAAAGCAGTATTAGAAATATTTAATTAAAACAAATAAAAAATTGCATATGTATTTCTTATGAAATGTGAAATAGATGCCAAATTTTTTGCTGTTATATGGCTTACATAATAACAATCTTGGAAGCCTTAATTCCTCCCCCTACAGCACATAAAATTAATTTCTTCAGCAATATTTTCAGATACACAAAATAAAATTTCGAGATAATAAGTTGAAGTCATATTAACAGTTATTTAATATTAATTATTATCAGAAAAATATCAAGAAGAAATTAATTTTATAAAATTAAAATTATTGAGAAGAATGTCTCCTCCTTTCCTCCATTCTTTTTTAACACAATTTTTGCAAATATGAAAAAAAAATTATATTCTTAAATAATGTTTATGGATTTAGAACAATATCAATAAATTCTGAAGCATTTACTTTTGGGATTAATAATTACTATGTAATTATAAATCATTCCCCCCCCCCAAAAGAAATGCACACCATTATGTGAAAATTTCAGAAACCTGGCAGTTTAAATGTTTTCTTTTCAAATTGATCGGCATATTTTATGCAACAGCTTTATCATTTTTAAAGCGGTTATGGATATATCTACTATTTGGTGCATAAAGCCCTGTACAAAATATATATATCAACTTACAGCAATCTTTAAAATTTAGAATAAATCTAATAATAGCTCTCATCTTTAATAACTGAGTCTAACTGTCAGAAAGAAACAATTAAAAGAAAACCTTTTATAATACATAACAAATTAATTCATTAACAAAAAAAAACTATGCATACTCATCTCTCTAAATTAATGATATAAAGTAAACTCACAAAAATACACACAAAAAAGTCTAGTTGTCATCTAGATTCACAAAAACTTATTAAAAAATATACTTGCCAGCTTTTAATTCTATTTTCATACTTAACAAAAAACAAAATAATACTTCATTACATATTTCACTACAACACATCTGCTCATAAATATTACTTTTTCTCATGAGTAAAATTTAATCATAAAATACAATGAATGAGATTTTTTGAAGGCGATTTTAGAAAAGTATCTTATCTCTTATGCAATACTTTTTCTAATCATTTTTTAAACACAAAATAAAAACTTCAGATATTAAATTTGAAAGCTTTCATTTTAACAATCATTTAATGTTAGTTATTAACTCAAAAAATTTCAAGAACTTTTTTTTTTTTTGGAAAATTTCTTTTGTTAAAAAATGTTTCTAGATTTAAACAAAAAATTTTATTGTCACATACAAATTTTGAAATATTTTTAACATCAGGAATTATTAAATATTTCTCAGTAACAGAGAATACCGCAATTAAAAATCATTTTCCCTATAAGATTATATTTATTATTTTTTCAATTTATAAATTAATACTGGCATGAATAAATCTGGAAATTTCAGAGACCTAACTTATTCCACTCACAAACAAATATATATTATTAAGCGCTTACACAGAAGTGCCAAATGAAGTTACACTTTTGCAAGCAAAAGAACAAGATCAGATGTAATAACAAATATCGATAACAAAGACAACAAATAGCTTAGAGAATGCATATTTTGAAAAAAATATTTCACAGTTCAAAAACTAACAAGCAAAGCCTGACATCATGTAAGCATGTCAGCATTTGGGAAAATTATATAGCAACATTTATTTAATCAAGTAAGACTTAAAAAGCAACTGTGTCAAGCATGACTGTTTCTGACAAATTACATCTTTACCTCCCCCGATTTCTTAAGTTTCTGATATAAAAAAAAATATATAAATAAAACTCCTGATAATTATATTGAATATTATATATAAATTATAAAAAAGGGCAAAAATTTTTTTTAAATATTAATCTTAAAAAAAACAAGAATGCACTAACAAGTTAAAATTTAATGTAAATAATTTTTAAAATACTAATATTAAGAACATTAAATGTCTATCAACAGGAGAAAATTTTAGTAGAAATTAATTTCAATATTAAAATTTTAACTTTACATACATTTTCCAGTCTTTAGAAACCTTACATGGTTAAAAACTACAGTACATTGGGGAGTGATGAATTTGTCGAATTATTTAACATGACTGAATTATCTGCATTATAAAATGTATTTCATACATTTCTAGACACATAATAATGGTTTTCTTATTATATTTACATAATAAAGATTTTTTTTTTTAAACTTTACTTACATTTCCCAGTCTTTAGAAACCTTACATGGTTAAAAACTACAGAACACTGGGGAGTGATGAATTTGTTGAATTATTTAATATGACTGAACTATCTGCATTATAAAATGTATTTCAAACATTTCTAGACACATAATAATGAGTATTGAATAAAAACTGGAAGCTCAAAATACATACAGTTTCTCCTGCTTAAGTAATGTTAGAACTATGTTGTAGGTATTTCTGTAAGCAGGAACAACGAAAATAACAATAATTTCAAAAACATGGACAGCACTAAAATATCATCATATAAATAGCTCAATTCTGAAGTTAAATGACAAATAAGTGTCCTTGGGTGTCAAGTAGTTTCCCAGAATGTAACTGCTACAAAAAAAAAACGAAGTCATCATCAGTTTTTATGTATAATTTTATGACTGCTTGGCATCACGTTGAATCACACAAGGTACACATGCACAGGGTGAGCTCACAAATTTATGGAAGTCAGTACTCTTGATACTATGGTATTAATCTGGGTTTCTATTGCAGCGGCAATACTTCCCACACATTCAGTTCTTCTTATGGAGTCCAAGAGTAAAACATTTTCTCATATGCTTCTTTTGGGGGGAGGGAGATAAAAAATAATAGAGATACGCACTTCTTGCCTGTTTACTCGAGAACTAACTTCAGCCGCATGCGAAACATTCCAAGTAATGCCATCTGTATGGCGACGTGGAAAGTTCAGAAGTGTGTATCATCATCATGAAGTTCAAATCCAAGTCTCAGTTTTAAGTAAGGCACCGACAGCTGTTTCTCTCCTGTGCCAGTCGTGGAGCTGGAAGCGACTTCCATCACTTCTCAGGGTTCCAATGTAGTCCTTGATGTTATTTTTTCTGAAAATGGATTTAATTTCTTTCCACATGATTTCACGTCGTAGGTACATTATGAGCCGCAGATATCATTTTTTGCATGGAATTTGAGGCGAGAATCGATTTCGTTGCTCGTATTTGATAAATTCATCTCTCCTCCAGGAAATTGAAGTTCTCCAATAGAAATGTTCAAAGTTAAACAGCTGATGTCAAAGTTAAATAGCTGATAGCAAGAATCTTCATCTGGAGATGAGACAGAATCATCATTGCTTATAAAGTCTGTCTTCACTGTAGGCTGATCCAGTAAATTGCGAATATTCTTCGTCTGAATGAATAGTGAAAACAGGAGGAGAGACTTCACTGTGGTTAAGAAGCTCATCCCAAAGATTTTTTTTATCTGTTCGGGAAAGAGAATCTTTAGAAGCTAGCAAATGTACCTTCATACTTGGAAGACAAAAAGGTCTCTGGAAATTCAGTCAGGTGCCTAACATACATGAAACTTGTATGCCAGGAATATATATGTATATATAATATAATGGTTCAACATAAAATAGCCAAGAATTGCTACAATTTCTTCAAAAATATAAATGCTGAGTAAAAATTAGGGAAACATATAAAATAATATAAAACAAAATATTTTGCATGCAAATGTAGTGTTTGCTCAGTATTACATAAACAGAAAAGCAATTTAAAAAATTACTCAGTTCTAATAAAACAGGACTTTTACGGAAAGTTAGCATTGATGATATGTTTTGTTGTGCGGGAGCCACAAAAAATAAAGATGGACATAATTCTTCTTTATATAAATATAATAATACTAATGCATGTTAAAATTTAATTCAAAAATTATATTTATGTATCTTCATAATACAATAATTTTTCTAATTATTTTAAACAATAAAATCTGGCATATCTTAGCCTTTATAAAACAACATATTTCTTTAAAAATCAGTCATGCTTGAACCTCCATATTAACATCAGTCATCAACTAAATTAAGTTGGTTATTTTTTTTTTTTTTTTTTTTTAAAGCCCAAGTCACAAAATATTTTGAGTGAGATGAATGGCCTCATATCACAGATTATTTCTTTCAAATAATAGCTCATAATTTTCAAATACTTTCAAATAGCAGCTGTGGCTGCTTTCCCAAACTTGTTTTAATAACATTTTGCTGTCAAGTGCAGATACATTTATATAGTTTATAAAGTAAGAACATACTGCATATAAAAACAACAAAGCGTATGGAATTAAATCATATGATTTTATACTCCTTATAATTCAAAATGACATATATATAATTTTTGAAAAAAAAAAAAAGAAAAGTTATTACGACACCTAATTTATTCCACTCATAAACAAATATATATTATTTAGCGCTTACACAAAAGTGCCAAATGAAGTTATACTTTTGCAAGCAAAAGAACAAGATCAGATGTAATAACAAATATCGAGAACAAAGAGTTCAAATATCTTGGAGAATACATATTTTGCAAATAATATTTCACAGTTAAAAAACTAACAAGCAAAGCCTGACATCATGTATGTATCAATCAGCATTTGGGGAAATTATATAGCAACATTTATTTAATCAAGTAAGACTTAAAAAGCAACTGTGTCAAGCATGACTGTTTCTGACAAATTACATCTTTACCTCCCCCGATTTCTTAAGTTTCTGATATAAAAAAAATATATAAATAAAACTCTTGATAACTATATAGAATATTATACATAAATTTTAAGAAAGGGCAAAATTTTTTTTTTAAATATTAATCTTAAAAAAAAAACAAGAATGCACAAACGAGTTAAAATTTAATGTAAATAATTTTTAAAATACTAATATTAAGAACATTAAATGTCTCTCAACAGGAGAAAATTTTAGTAGAAATTAATTTCAATATTAAAATTAATAATTAATCAAAAAAATGTTAATTAATAATTTATTAAAATACCTAAAATTATTTACATTAGAATATTTACATAATACAGAATTTTTTTTTAAACTTTACATACATTTTCCAGTCTTTAGAAACCTTACATGGTTAAAAACTACAGTACATCGGGGAGTGATGAATTTGTCGAATTATTTAACATGACTGAATTATCTGCATTATAAAATGTATTTCAAACATTTCTAAACACATAATAATGCTTTTCTTTTTAAATTCTTTACAGAAAGTTTCCAAGATTTAAGAAACTTACACAGTTACATACTATAGAACATTGAGGAATGATGAATTTATCAAGCATTAGTTATAAAACAAAATGCAAAAACTGACTGGTATCTATATGTGTCAATGAGTACTGAATAAAGACTGAAAGCTCAAAATACATACAATTTCTCCTGCTTAAGTAATGTTAGAACTACGTTGTAGGTATTTTTGTAAGCAGGAACAACGAAAATAACAAAAATTTCAAAAACACGGACAGCACTAAATTATCACCATATAAATAGCTCAATTCTGAAGTTAAATGACAAATAAGTGTCTTTGGGTGTCAAGTAGTTTCACAGAATGTAACTGCTACAAAAAAAAGAAAACGAAGTCATCATCAGTTTTTATGTATAATTTTATGACTGCTTGGCATCACGTTGAATCACACAAGGTACACATGCACAGTGTGAGCTCACAAATTTATGGAAGTCAGTACTCTTAACACTATGGTATTATTCTAGGTTTCTATTGCAGCGGCAATACTTCCCAGACATTCAGTTCTCCTTATGGAGTCCGAGAGTAAAACATTTTTTATCCGTTTATTAAAGATATTTTTTATCCGTTCGTGAAAGAGAATCTTTAAAAGCTGGCAAATGTACCTTCATACTTGGAAGACAAAAAGTCTGTGGAAATCTGTCAGGTGCCTATATTCGGTCCCCTCCCCCCACCACACACACACACCGTTGGGAGAATTTGTAAGTTGATGAGTCAAATAAATACACAGAAATATAACCTAACATACATGAAACTTGTATGCCAGAAATATATATGTATATATAACATAATGGTTCAAAATAACATAGCCAAGAATTGCTAAAATTTCTTCAAAAATACAAATGCTGAGTAAAAATTAGGGAAACATAAAATAATATAAAACAAATATTTTGCATGCAAATGTAGTGTTTGCTCAGTACTACATAAACAGAAAAGCAATTTAAAAAATTACTCAGTTCTAATAAAAGAGGACTTTTATGGAAATTTAGAATTGATGATAAAATATGTTTAGTTGTGCGAGAGCCACAAAATATACAGATGGACATAATTCTTCTTTATATAAATATAATAATACAAATGCATGTTAAAATTTAATTCAAAAATTACATTTATGCATCTTCATAATACAATAATTTTGCTAATTATTTTAAACAATAAAATCTGGCATATCTTAGCTTTTATAAAACAACATATTTCCTTAAAACAGTCATGCTTTAACCATATTAACATCAATTATCAACTAAATTAAGTTGGCTTCTTTTTTTTTTTTAAAGCCCAAGTCACAAAATATTTTGAGTGAGATGAATGGCCTCATATCACAGATTATTTCTTTCAAATAGCAGCTCATAATTTTCAAATAATTTCAAATAGCAGCTGTGGCTGCTTTCCCAAACTTATTTTAATAATATTGTGTTGCGAAGTGCAGATACATTTATATAGTTTATAAAGTAAGTACATACTGCACATAAAAGTAGCAAAGTGTACAGATTAAAACATATAATTTTATACTCCTTATAACAAAATGACATATGTAATTCTTGAAAAAAAGAAAAAACTTTGAAATTATTGATTAAAACTTCCTGAGAAAAGATATAAAAGCATTTTCTAAGCTACAAAATTTTCAGTAATCACAGTACAATAACTTGCTATAAAATTTGCTTTCTCTAACAAAGATATGTTTAGACTCAGTTATCAGTAGGGTAACAATATTTAAATAAACATCTCTCCTTTTCAAAGTTAGCTTTAAAAATCATTCTATAAATTTTTAATAACTTTAATACATTTCCTTTAAAAAACATTTTATGATATTATAATATTATTTAAATTAACATTAAACTATGATACTATGTTAAACATAATTTGATCAAATTTGATACTTTGTTATTTAAACATAGCATCAAATATTAAAACAGTGTGCTTTGATAATTGTTTGAATGCACACAGAAATTTGAAATGCCTAAATGTATAAATTACGTAAGTACAGATTAAGATTTACATCACAAACATAGTGATATTTAAAATTTATATTATCTAAGGCTAAAAAGGGATTACTTTTATCAGTACGCTTAAAGATTGCCTTAAAGTCATTTAATTAAATTGTATATGATGCCTTCACATTATAGTATTTGTTTTAATACTCTGAAGTCAGAAAGCCTATACAGAAGGTGATTTAATAACCTCAGGAATAATTAGAAGTTTTTGTTCTACTTCATGTTTAAAAAAAGTCAAATAACCAGTTTGAAAAAAAATATATCGGGCTTTATACACCATAAGATACGTTATTAATTCTCAGACTAATATTTTGTCAGACTAAAATAAGTGACTCAAGACAGTCTTGCATTAACCACATTAGCATCCATCACTATTTTGACAAGTTTTAGAGATTATTATTTTTTAAAAATTTTGTCAGTGTATTAAAAGAAAGATTTTACAAGGAGGAAAAGATTTCATAGACTATTCCCACTAGCATTCATTATAAAAAATGCAATTTGGTCGCATATTTAAACACTGAATAAAAAAATCCACGTTGCCCAACTTCGGATGCAAATTTCGAAGACACCAACTTTGCAACAGAGGGAGACATCATTCATCTTTCAAATTTTTCTTTAACTAATAGAGAATAAACATGTCAGTTATTCAGATGCATTTTATGTATTAATTAACCAGAAGTCTTGTGTTTATATTCAGCCAAATTTTCATATGTTTCAGTAGCAGAATCTCAAAATATATACTGATGTATGAAAGACATGGATTAGTACATACATAAAACTATTCTGACTTACTAGGTATGTAAAGTATACATAACCTAAAATCCTAAATTAAAAAAAAAATAAACTGAGTAAATAAAATAAATGACAATTTTTATTGGTAGAAAATACTGAAATAATATATTTAGAACCAGAATTACTGTTTTAAAGAAAAACCTGCTGTGTTAATGTAACCTTCAGAGCACAATGGCTTTATTTATTCACAAGCAGGATCAGCATCGGAGCCAACGGAGCAGATGCGATCACACTGGACAGCAAAATTTATAAATGGCAAAATTCTATAGGCAGTATGCACTGGAGTTACAAGCAGCAAGGTACAAAGTTCAGAGATTATGTAAATTGTGAAGTACATGCACTTCACAAATTGGCCTAAAATGCTTTGGTACTCATGGTGCTGGGGATGATTTTTTTTTTAAAGATATTTTACTTTTGTTTCATTTATCACAGACAGAGAGAAAACACAAAATAATTGTCAAAACTTTCTTTTTTGTAAATTCATCTGTTTGTCATTATAAAATAAAAGTACAATATTAATTAAATCTAATTTTTAAATACTAATTAAACGTTATTTTTAAAATTTATATTTCCATGTGCATATAACAAAAGTCATTTTATATACATATATAATAGCATAGCTACATTAGGACCCACATACATTACTTCTTTTTCCAAATTTCTTCTTTTTGCATCTTGGTTTTGCTACACCATTCCACAGTAAAACTGCCAACAGAAATCTTTTTTGTGGTTTGTATGTCTGGTTTTGTGGTATGTATGTGTATGTTATCCGAATGTCCGTACAATAAAAAATCACAGATGTTAAATTTTTTTTTTGTTCTTGCTACAAAATGCCATTCCTGTTACAATACTGAGGAAAATAATGAAATTTTATACGTCTTTTTTATTATTATATGCTTGCCTACATTTTGAATTTAATGTTGTTATTTCTTTCATTTTTCAAAACCATATTTCAGAATGCTCCTTTCGTTCTTACACTCCACTCTTCTTTATTTTCAAATTGTTTATTTGAGAGATAGATAATTTAACCCGATTTTAGTACAAAACTGAGAAAAATGCAATCGGAAAATCTCAGTAATAATGACAAGACTTAATATAGCAAGATTTTTTATATTTGGTTGGCTGTGTTATTTTATTGTAGTATATGTCTCCAGTCCTCAGCTCAATGAAAAAGACTGCAAAGACAGTTACTCATATCAGGTCTTAATTATCATAATATGAAACCTGATAATTCTAGCATTCCAATAATTCCACAGAAAATGTAATGGAAATAAATAAAATAGAAAACAAAACCTATAATGGTAGCAGACATTTAGCAAAATCATACGAGAAATGAAAAAAACGCATATCTGTACAATTAAACGGGAACAAAGGGTAAGAAATTATCACTGTTCGCAGTAAATTCGTAAAACTCAGCCCAGTTTTACTGTTGTTACAGTAAGCAGCATAGGTGGTCAGGCGTGCATTGTGTCAAAGTTGGAAATATTTGGATCAGAAGGGGCCAGTGCGAAAGGTTTTTGCCCTCTCCAACAGGAATAGACTGGAATCTGCATCATATATAAGATTATTATGCAGAAAAATTAGTGGAAGTTTCTATAAAAATCTAGATTGAGAGGAAAATTAATACAAACAATAATTCTGGCTTTTAAAATTGAATTTTTTCATTTTCACCCTACAAAAGACATGAGGACTTTCTATACTTCCATCTGTTCCATATGCTGGGAATGTTCATTCAAGTCTCCTAAATTTTAAAGATCTACTGGTTTGCCCTGTACATGGTTATGGGCTCCGGGTTCAAAGATCTCTTTAAATAACTGAGGCAGATGACTTTCTTTTACATGTTCCCTTCCAAAAAAACAAGAGGTCACAAATCATGAACTTAATGGTAAGTATTAATAAAAAAAAAAAAGGCTTCCAATGAGAATGCTGCAATTCATAAAATTGCATTCACACGAAATTCATGCCGTAGGCTTATTACGTTTGTTTTTAAATATTTACACGTACAAAATTTGTTTGCAAAGCAGCCTTACAAAATGTTAAAAGAATTAACTTTATCTTTATACACATAGAATGCTGCTTTCTTTCTTTCAAATCCTCCTTGTTTTAACAGGGTTGCCAGTCAAACAGGAGAATGAAATTCCCTGACTTTTCCAGCTTTTCTAGGTACGTTTTAAGAAATTTCCAGTCTATCCGCGTAATGCACTTTGGCTGTGCTAAGAGGTAAATTAATTATGATACCACCTGAAAACACAAAAATTTGCCAATTACGCATGACTTATATATAATCCTCAAAGCATTACTATTTTAACTATAACAGTTGTTTTCTCCACTGAAGATTGATATCAGAATCTGCCCAATGTGGATTAAAAATGTCTTTTCTTTTTGATGACATTTTCCAGCTAAACGAAAGAATCTATTTAATGATATTTTTAAATAAATTCAGGTATTTTACAATTATTTAGCAGCATACATAAGTAAAAAATATGTGCATTGAATTTCGTGATGTTATGTTATCATATTTCTGGAATTAGTTTCACTGAAATTTGAAAGTATTATTTACTAATAATAAATAAATTTAGGGGGAAGAAGCAACATTAAATGATATGAATACCATTAAAATAATTAAAACCTGAATTACAATAATCAACGATATTTTGACGAATATAGTTACATTAAATGGTTAGGCTAGATGATTGATTACTATTTTTTAATTTTACTGCAAAATGACAAATATGGCATTCACTAAAAAGAAAAAAAAATGTTCAAAAGATTTTGTGATAAAATCCTAGTATACACTACAGCCTTGGCACGATTTTGAAAATTGCCATCAAAACTAAAATGGCATGCTTACTGCTCATCATTTATATCACCAAATCCCGTTGTGTACCATACATGGAGGCTATTCTAACTTCTATGGTACCGTTATACAAGGATTAAAACGATTTTGTTCCAGATTTAGACTAAAATATTTAAATTCCCCGACTTTTCCCTTAATTTCTTGGCCAATTTTCGAATTCCCTGACTTTTTCTGGTTTTCCAGGTAGAGTGGCAACCCTGTTTTAAGTAAGAAACAATTTCTTAAAAAATGTAATGGAAATGAAGCCATTTAACTTTTTGGACACAGGATGATGCCATTTATATTTAAGAGAAATGTACAAATAATAGACTACTTAATTAAATGTCTTTTAGTTCAAACAACCAGTTTATGCCAACAAATTCTAATGAGAGAAAACATGCCAGAGCTTCTTCCAGTGACTCTAAACATAAATTCTATTCACTATTTTATCATGATTAAATTTCCACTTTCCAATTTTAATTCCACTGATTTGAACAGTCACACTAATAACTCTAAATCATATTATTCTCAAATACATTTCTACATATATTTCTCTGAGAAAACTCTCCCTGCCCATGACATATTTCTATGAGACTTGCATCTCAAAAGAAACTGAACTGCAAATTGCTCATTAGTTCTATACAGAAATCTTTCAGTGGAGCTTCCCAAATTCTCACCTGAGTAATGAGAGTCCTAGAAATAGGGTCCTTAAATGTCATATTATGACTGACTGGAAGATAATTACATGCTTTTCACGAATGTCAGACAATATGTTATTCTTCATAACTTCATAACATTATAGCGTTTCACCTGTAATCTCTTAATCTTCTTGCTAAACATATGCTGTGAAACCCTATGTGGAGGACAGTGAGCAAATCTAGGCTATGTCCTTTAGTGTTGAAGAACTACAAAGTAAGACAGAGGGTTTAAAGGACCCTTTAATTCAAATAATTACAACTCTCCAACTTGAGAGTAAAGCCACTACTTGGGCTGAACTAAAATAATATGAAATAAAGTATGTTAACAATTCAAATACCTAAGCTTAACCTTAAGTAAGACGGCGAGGGAAGCCTAACTCTTAGTGAAATGCAATAATGCGAATTTCACGAGTAAGAACTAGTAATTGCAATTGCCTATGAAGGCGAACACTAGACAGAGGAAATATTTGCATGCACAGCCTTACGGCGATAAATCCAAGACTCTGTCTCCTTTCCTCCTTAACTCCTGCCTTTTAAACTGCTAACAGATATATGCGATTTGCATAAATATCTCACTCGCGCTAAATTCGGGCAGCAACTGAAATTTCGAGATATCGATAGGAAAGTTCAAACTAAAAATAACTTGGTTAGTTAAAATAATGAATGCTACAACATAAGACAGAAAACAAGCCACATGCTCTCTCACTACCTCCAAACACCAAGACTCCATTCACTGTTTTATTACTCTGATATTTCTGCTTTTAATCCATTTGAACAATCACACCAACATCTAATATCATATTTTCACTCACACGCATTTATACTTACATTTCTCTGGTAAAATTTCTCAAATCTGTGACATATTTCTAGGACATTTTAGTTTCAAAAGAAATGAAATCACATGAAGTCTAGACATGCATAGATCTTTTAATGGAACTCCCTAGATTCTCAATTCAAGTTTGTATCAGATGTAGAAATAGGGTCCTTAAATGTCATACTATGACTGACTGAAAGACAATTACATGCCTTCCAGCAATGTCAGACAATTACAGACCATGCTTTATAATCTTCTTCATAACTTCATAACATAAGAGAGAAAACAAAAGTCACATGCTCTTTCATTGTCTCCAAAATACCCAGGCTCCACTCACTCTTTTATCACGCTGAAATTTCTGCTTTTTGAGCTAATTTTCCAATTAGGAAGAAATAATAAATGAACTTAACAGAAGTTTTTCATTGCAATGACGGTATCCAAATCGTCAATCAACTAATGGATGACAAAATCTGTAATACAGCTCTAAATCCAAAAAATATCGCTACCAATAGTGAAGAAATTGCCAGAGAATTCATTGACAATGAAAAAATTTCAACTGACAATATAGTGGGAATTCTTGAAACAGCAATTACAGGACCTTGAACGATGTAACAGAATAAGAAATGATGTCTATCTAAAGAATGAAAAAGAAAGTATTAGCACAAAAAACGAAGCCACTTAAACAACCTACATTGAAAGGAATGTTTGTTTGTTTATTTTTTGTGAGTATGTGTGTGTGTGCAAATTTTGATTCCCTTTAGGTCATGAAGCTTCATTATCATAAATGACTATTTTATTACTTTAATTTTATAATTTCTACATGCCATCTTACTATATACAAACTGATGATCTACTATCCGGGAAAATCCCAAATCAAGAATGGCTGAAGTCCAGAGGTGAGAATCGAGAATGGCTGAGTCAGACTTTGTACTGAGCCAGAATCTGTATCAGGCAGTAGCAAAACAAATTCAAACAAATATTAACAATATTCGCAATTACGAAACATTTCCAAATTTCTCAATATTTAATACACTTAGGTCCAACATATGCAGGAAAAGCTCAACAACAAATAATTGCATCAGAAAACTCTGTTGCCTCTTGTGGACACAAAATAATACTCTTTGTATCTGTTGCTGCCTTTAAATTCAAAAAATTTCATAAGACGCACTATGCATTAATCAATATGAAAAGTTTCTGAACAAAGACCTGAAAACATCTGCACAAAAACTGGAATAGAAATTCCTCCAGGATAAAAATCCAAAACAAACATTTCTATGTATTCATTTATAATAGATCCATACCAAGTAACCAAAGTTCCTCCATTATTCTACATACTTAAACCTTACCCATCATGCAAAATGAGCTGTAAAACAGAACAAGAAAACAATATAATTCTTAAAAAGTAATTCTGAATGGGAACGGGTATGAAAATTGAAAGTCATGCCTAAGAAAAGTGTAAGTTTAGATAAAATATATGTCATTAATTAGTCTTTTATCTGTACATTTTTCTCAAATGAAAATGCATCCTCCAATGTCCAGAAAATGATTGCAATTACATTATACCTCCCATAAGGTATATATCTCTATTTAACACTTTCGCTGTTGATCTCCTGCCAGCATGGGATGTAACATCAATGGTAAAAAGCAAATCATGCAGCAGAATGGGTTGTTGAGTGATGTCTCAGTAACGAGTCATGCATTTGCTCAGAACCAGCTGCACCTAAACATTTAGAGGATTAACGGATAGAAGGTAAAAACGTTTGGTTTCAAATTTATAGGTTTAGTAGTTAGGAAGAGAAAAGAATCTTTAATCTGAGTTCAGTTCTGATGAAATAGCAAATTTGTTGGCTGAACTTTTGTATGAGTACCTGAGTGATGTTAGTTATGACAGTGATGAAGATTACATTTCTCTCCAAGATAACCATGATATTTTGGATTCTGAAGAGGAAGAATTGCAACAGGCGACATGTCATCAGCTTGATTCTTCAGCTTGTAGGAAATACAATCTGGGAAAATCCTTCCCCCAACAATGGAACAATATCTTTTCACAAAATCAGAGTGTTTGCTGCAAACTGTTTAGGGTGGAAACAGAAATGATTATTTTGCCATTTACTTAACAAAAATATTTTGGATGAAGCAATTGTTCAAACAAATGTCTATGCTAGTAAAGCATGTTGCTGTAACACAAAGAAACATTCTAGAATTAATGCTTGGAAGAAATCCACAAAAGATAAAATGTTGATATTTGTGGAATTAATTTTACATACAGGAACTATAAGAATAAACCATATTCAAAATTACTGGAAAACAGATACACCTTTTGGCTTGAGTGTATTCTCATAAAAGATGAGCAGGAATCATTTTCTTTTATTGCTCAGGGCATTGCAGTTTATAACAATTCCAGAGCAAAATGCAGAAGCCCCAAACGGTTGATTATACAAGATCAGAAGTATGGTGACTTTGCTCAAAACACAGTTGGCTGAAATAGACTACCTAAGACAAGAGAATACTTTAGATAAATTGATGATATTATGGCATGGATGGCTCATTTTTAAACAGTATATTCCAAACGAACACCAAAAATATGGTATCAAGTTATATATGACCTTGAAACCTAATTTATAGTTTTATACCAGCATGATGGAGAGTTCTGAAGCAAAAGGACATGCAGAAAAAGTAGTGTTTAATTCACTGGAAGGAATGCTAGATGTTGAGTATAGTATAAAGCAATTATTATACTAGTTATTAACTTGCAAAAAGTAATCTTGATACGAAAACTCATTGTACACCAGCCCAATCAGAAGGAAGAGGTACACATTTTCAGAAGAGGTTGCCGAGAAAAAACTGAAGAAAGGGGTAATGGTAGCAAAGTAATGCTAACAGTGTTATGATCAGAAAATGAAAAAAGATGTAATTTATAGTTCTAATGAATACAAAAATGATACTATAGAAATAACAAACAAGAGGTGAAAAGAAATGAAAACCATTTCCTGTCATTCAATATAATAAAATTATGGCAGGGATTGATAAGCAAGATCAGATACTTCACTATTAGCCATGTGGGGAGGAGTTAAACCCACTAGATGGCCTACCAAAATATTTGCACATATTTTCAAATTAATGATTTCAAATTCTCTGTCTCTGTAACAAATATTAGCCTGAAAACATCACTTTCTGACTTTTGTTTATCGGTGATAAGCATTACTGAAACCACAACTTGTCCTTCGTGTTTCTGTGCATTCAGCTGAATTAGAACATGTGCTCCACAGGAAGAAATGAAAGGTGGAAGTCTAGAGCAAAAGCAATGCAAAAATTGTTATTCCCAGGAAAACATAAGGATACCATTTATATATGCAATGTTTGCGATGGATCTCCCAGTTATTGCTTAGATTGCACGAAGATGAGCCATTGTTTACAGTAATAATATCATTGTAACAAACTTATAATAATTCATTTATATTAAATATTTGTCACTGATTAAAGTATCATATAAAAAATAATTTTTGCATTTTATCCCTTATTTTCATTATTTTGTTTCATTTTTACACATCACGTGCTAGTGCCTAATGTAGCATTTACGAGATTATTTTACACCTAGTGCCTATCGTACACTAGCACGTGGTCAAAATTCTATCAAGAAAGGCCTAAATAAAGTATAATCAGTACGATACACAGTAATCAGTATGATATACATAATCATGCTTTATATTAACTATCACTATATTGCCACATGACTGGCAGTCAGTGTCTCAAGAAAAGGTCTCTTTGAACATAAAGGTCTCTTTGAAAAGAGACCTTTATGTATATATCTCTTATTGACAGAAACTGAAAAATTTTCAAAATTAGAGGCAAACAAATAAATAACATAGAAGTACTCTTTGTTAAAAATCTTTTGAGGTTTCAAAGGCAAATTTTGCTAAGTGAAAGAGTTTTGTGACAAAGAAACATTAAAATAAAAAAAATTTATCCCTCTCTTTTAAAAACTACTTTTCAGTAGGGAAAAAGCAAGTTGTGGTTCAGCCAGAAGGTAGTGACATGACTCGACTACACTAGACTACATCCCAACGTACAGATCTTACAATGCAGATAGCGTGAAAATTTTCATCATTCTTAGTTCTTGCTTAAACTGGGAAGCAAAAGAAATGTAGTTCTGCAGTTGAAAATTATTTTTATGCAAGTCATCTATCTAGCCTGGCTTCAAACAGAGGAAGACTAAACAAAAAGTTGACGTTATTCCCGTAGCAGAGATTGAAAAGACATAACATTAGTTTTAAGACTATTTGCGGTGAAGAAAAATGAGCAGATATGCAACATGTAACAAACTAGATAAAAAAAACTAAATAAAATTTCAAGAATGTAAGACTAAAAACATCTATAATACATATGAAATTGGATTATTTTATCGAATTTTACCTAATAAAACTCTATACTTCAAAGAAAGAAAGTGCAATGGTGGTAAAAGCTCCACAAAGTATTTCACTGTGTTATTTAAGAGAGTTTGAGCAACTGCTTGTAACTGGAAAGGCCAAAAAAACCGAGAAGCTTCAAACACACCAGTGCAAAAGCTTTAACAGTCCATTGGCATCATAATAAAAAGTTACGGGTGAAGCAAAGCATGATGTCAAAATGATGGACTGCACTTAATGCACTGATGTTGAGAAAAAGTAGGAAGATTCTGCTATTTCTCAATAATTAGCCAGACACTTGAAATTGGTGAAATTAGTGTTTTCTCCACCTAATGCAACATTAGATAATTAATATGTACAATTAGAAACTTCAAAGTTCTCATTACAGAAAACTGTTTTTGTGCATGTTTTTCCTCATGCGGAAAATGGCAATAGCTCACGAAATGTGTCAATGCCATTCAGTAGATAACAAAGGCTTTTAAAAATCTGCATCACAAAATTGTGCTCAGCACTGTTTTAAAAAAGCAGATGCAGGCTTTGAATATCCACTTCCAAGTGCCCTGAGTAAAAATACTATCAATCAAAATGAATTGTTTTGAATTTGTCAAAATCAGTGGCAGTACTCAACCACAAGAATATTTAAAAATTGATGAATACCTGTACACTGAAGACACCAGTGATGGGACACCTCTATTTAAGGGGCAAAATGTGTAGCCTGCCGGGTGTCTCTGTTGGGAGGTATTACTGTATTTTGAATAAATGAGTAAATTTTAAGAAATACTTTTTTATTTATAACAACAAGTAAGCTTTGAAAGAAATAAGCAACCATCGCATGAGTACAAAAATAAATAATTTATTGCTTTAATGTTCTGTAGGGTTACTTTGCAAAGAAATTTTGTAAATATAAATATAAATATTTAAAAACAAATGTAAGATACTGCATGAATTCCTTGTGAATGCAATTTTATGCACAACGAAATACAGCACTTTTATTGGAAATCTTTTTTTTTTCCCTTATAATTACACACCATTTTAAAGTTCATGACTTGTGACCTCTTATTGTTTGGGAGGGGAACATGTAAAAGAAAATCATCTGCCTTAGTCATTTAAAGAGATCTTTGAACCCAGAGCCCATAACTATATACAGGGCAAACCTAAAAATCTTTAAAATTCAGGATATGTGAATGAGCATAACCAGCATATGGAACAGATGGAAGAATAGAAAGTCCTCAGTAGTATGTCTTTTGTAGGGTATACATGAAAAAATTCAAAAGCCAGAATTATTGTTTGTATTAATTTTACTCTCAGTCTAGATTTTTATAGGAACTTCCACTAATTTTTCTGCATAATAATCTTATACATGATGCAGATTCCAGTCTATTCCTGTTGGAGAGGGCAAAAACCTTTTGCACTGGCCCCTTCTGATCCAAGTATTTCCAACTTTGACGCAATGCACGCATGACCACCTATGCTGCTTACTGTAACAACAGTAAAACTGGGTTGAGTTTTACCAATTTAACTGCCATCAGTGAAAACTTCTTACTTTTATTCCTGTTTAATTTTACATTAAGCATTATTGATAGTTCATGGGTAACCTGAAAAACGTTCACTGCATTCGTATTCGTTGGTTGAAAAACAAACCAACATTAAATGTACATCAGAATTACTTACATCTGATGAATCTAAAATCAGGATATTACATGCTGATTAACACTCATCTAATAATTTAAAAACTTTGTTGCACTTCTGTAACTTACATTTATAGGTCTAAAGAAATAATTTTCTCAATGTAATTGTTTTCACATTTATCTAAAAGCATTTGTTTGCTGGTCATTAGAAATAAGTTAATACATTTTAACTATTTTAGTAGAAGAACAAAAATGAGCCTGACATGAATGAATTATTTCCATTTACTTTACATATTATGTTAAACTGAAAATAACGCTGACACTTTAAACTATGACAAATTCGGAATAATTCTAAAAAATATTGCATATTCATGTTAAAGACTTTAAAGAGTCTCTGTTAGTAACATTAAAGATAATACTGAACAACCTACCAAACTGTATTCCTCAGTACCATGAGGTTTTGTCTCTGTTAGTGT
>KK117240.1:3640-14322 GCA_000611955.2 Stegodyphus mimosarum
CATAATGAGAGGCGATTTTGATTTCGAAATCAAAGTTTTCGAATCTGATATATTACATCACTAGGTAACGATTCTCTTGGACTGAAAGAAAATCAAGTACTACACTCATAGGCTCCCTGACGACAAGCATATTAAAGTACTTATTTGAAGCATTCCCACGTACTACGACCCTGTTGAAGTGGCGAAGCACTCACAGAGCTTGACTACCAAGTGTTACGCGTGTCCCAATTCAGCCGGAAGCGTGGAAATGATATTCAAAGCATGCCACTATACTCTATCCAGAAATGGACATTCTTGATCAAACCTTCACCTTCAATACCTACTAAGGTTGCATATCAAGGTTGAGAGATACAAGGGCAGAAAAGGCCCCCCGCAGTGTTACAGTTGCCACTTTTTCCACCACTCACAAGCTCACTGACATTTCCCTGCGTGGTGTGTAAAGTGCGAACAGGAAAACGAGTCTCGTAACTGCCCAAAACCACCCTCTGAGCCTGTGAGCTGTGCAAACTGTGGTTTAGGTCACACGGCCTCATTTCGTGTTTGTTCTTTCTTTATGAAAGAGAAAAATTCCTCCTCGAATAACAAGCTATACTCCGAACGAGTTATGACAAACAGTACACAATCCAAGGAGCACCTCTCTCAGGAAATATAAGAACTGTCTGCTAAGCTTGAAGAGTCCAAATCACTCACAGTCCCCCTCACAGCTGCAATATTCATGCAGAAAGATACTGCAACTTATATTAATAATGAATCAATTCAAAAACCAGCCATGCCTAATACCTGCAATTATGAATAATTCACAAAATCAATTTGTGCTTATCTCAGTGGCATTGTGGAATGCACAAAATCTTACTTCCAAGCCCCACGAGCTGCATGATTTTTTAGAACGTCATGACAGCAAATCTGCATAATTACTGAAACTCACTCACTTTCAAGGCACTGCCTCAAATTGGCAAACTACTTTTCCTACAGTTGTGACAGAGTTAGGCATCGCGGCAACGGTGTAATTATTTATGTGAAACGTTCTCTCAGTTCAGGACTATTTTCTACTGTCAACTCAAAAGGCCATGAACTTGTATGTATAAATGTTCATATTCCCAAATTTGGCAATACCAAGGTCTGTGATGTTTATAACCCCCCGACAACAAAATTGATATTGCTGAACTTCGAACCTATCTGGACTCACAGCCACCTACTATTATAGGCGGTGACTTTAAGCACATGGTCAGGGCCTGCAATTCCGCAAACACAAATGGACTCGTCATAAGAGTCACTCCAATCAACTATAGAAAATTATGTTTTCCCGTCAAAATGGAATCGGCTGCAATTACTTTCACAGAGACTATTCAGAACTTCGTTAAGCAAGCTACTACAGAGACGATCACTTCCTGTGATTACGGAGCCCTAACCCAGAGCATCAGAAAAATTATTTCCCAACGAAATAAGTTTAGAAAGCTCTGCAACCGCACCTGGTGTCCTGCCACTAAAAGTGAAATAAATCGACTGACAAGAAAAATCAAAAATCAAATTACCAATTACAGAAATGAAAAATGGAATTTAAAAATTGAAAAAGTTAAAAGATAGCTCATGCTGGAATTTCCTTAGAAAGCGGAAATCCACATCCCAGCACTCTCCGCCAATCCAAACACAGGATCAAGGAATTTACTGAGTTCATAGTCAAAATAACGCCTGTACCTCCACATCATCAAAAAATTGAAATTAAATCCTCAAAAGAGGGGATTTTCAAATAAGGTTAAAAATTTTGAAAAACCAAATAAAGCCTTACGAATAAGTGCTTTCACACTGAGAAAAAAAGTAAAAACTCAAGTCTAATTTTGGGCCAAATAAAGGGCGAGAATAATTTAGGTAGGGACAGTCATGATATATAAATTTTGACTAGAAAATATTAAGGCAGATGTTTCCTTGAACCTTGAAAAATCTTACTGTGAACGTCAACTTCGCAGATAGCGAAGAACCCACAGGGGAAAATCAATGGCCTTACGGAGCGAATTCTTCAAAGGAGGAATAGGGAGGAGGGACTCGGTTAAGAGTCGAAAACGTGGTTTGCTCACTGATCAGCTGGGTGAGGGAGAGTTTCGCTTTCGTCCGCTATTCAAGTACGGTCTTTAAGAGCAAATTGTTATCAGGTGCTAAGAGCAGTTAAGGATTCCGCTTAAAAGGAAGGAAAGAGTTATTGTTAAATAAAGTGAAGTCGATTGACCTTTAAAGTTAAATGCAACCGCGTGCGACTGTGAAATTTCTTGTTAAAGAAACGTAGAACTGGGTCCCCTGGATCATGCTTTATGCTTGTCAAACTCTAGAGGCGGGGGGTGGGAAGAAAAGAGAGGTAATTATTCCCATGGATGTCCGTCTGTTCATAGGTAGCCCGTTTAAATGAGTTTTCAGCATAGTGAGGGTTGCGAACAGATCTCGGCCTCTTCTTAGAGGATACAAGTGCAGAATCTTACAGAAACTGGTAGTATATGAAGCGCAGGATTAGCAACATGTTGAATATTTTTGAAAAATCTTTCTGAAAGTCACTGTATAAAACGATTAATGGGCATAATTTTGAGATCGTTATGAATTTCTTCATTCCTTATAAACCACGGAGCTTTAAGTATTTGGCAAAGCAATTTTGATTAAAAAATTTAGGCATGTTTTCTGTTAGTCAGGGCAGATGGGCTCCAGATGGGGCAGGCATAAGTAAGAACAGATCATAGATTTGTAGAGCAAGATCTTGTTGTCAGTTGACAGGACGCTATTTCTAGTAACGTTTAACGGTTTTTTTCTAGCAACGGCCCGTTTAAATGGATTTTCAGCATAGTGAAGGTTGCGAACAGATCTCGGCCCCTTCCTAGAGGATGCAATTGCAGGATCGTATACAGGTAGCATATGAAGCACAGGATTAGCAACATGTTGAATATTTTTGAAAAATCATTCCGAAAGTCGCTGTATAAAGCGATTAATGGGCATAATTTGGAGATCGTTATGAATCGATTCGTTGCTTAGGAACCATGGAGCTTTATCAGTTGACAGGTCGCTTTTTCTAGCGAAGGAGGGGCGCAGATTGGATTTAACAGCTGTCGCATTCGCAATAATGTTTTGAATGTGAGGCTGCCAAATTAATTTTGAATCAAGTAAAACACCAAGATATTCAAAGAGAACACACAGCGAATGGATTCACTGAAGCGCATTAAATTATCTAAAACTGGGATACTCCTACGGATGAACAAAGTGGCGACATGTTTTTTAACGTTAATTTTGATTCTATACAGTTCGAGCCAGAGTTCTAAAACTGAAAGGTAACTAACTCTGTAATGTAGAGATTACTGTGCAGGTGTTAGCATGCTGTGCGATGATGGCTGTGCCGTCTGCATATAAATCAAGATCGATACCAGGGGCCCTTGGGAATGTCATTTACGTACAAGTTAAGGATTGAGAGGCCGGCAAGACTTCCTTGCGGGACACCGACATAGATGGGACGGGGAGAACAGAATTCGTGGTTAACTCGCACGCGAAAACTATGTCCCGTAAAGTACGATGTAATAATTTTTATTAAATGGCCGAAAAACAAAGCCGCATGAGCTTGTATAAAATTCCATCATGCCAGTTCCTGCCAAAGGCTTCGGCTACGTCAAGCAAAGACGATACCAGTTTTCTCTCGCTCACGAAAGCCTTTATGAATGAATTCCTGCACGTAGTAACTGGTGTAGAGTGGAGTGTTTAGGTCAGAAGCCGAAATGTTCCGGGATGATCACATTTTGAGCTCGCCAGAATTCATTCAGACGATTAAGTAAGACAAATTCATAGATCTTTGGGAGAGATGAAAGCAGACGTATAGGTCTGTAATTTATGGGTAATTTTAAATTTTGTCTCGGTTTTGGAATGTGAATGACTGCTGCAATTTTCCAGCAGCCGGGGAACTAGCTTCTCCTAAGCATTAAAGTAACACCTACCGGGATCCAAACAATAAACATTATAGGGAAGATTTTGCTCATGCGACTCGAAATTGCATCTATGCGGCGAGCTTTGTTAGGTTTTAATTTATCATTAAAAACCTAACAAAGCTCGCCGCATAGATGCTTCCGAGGATTTGTAGGCCTGAGTTCAGGTGTGATATGTTGTGTTAAAAAGTCTTTAACTCGTGAATGGATGCTCCCCTGCGTAACCGGACGGTTACAGTAGGAATCATTATTAGGTGTGAATTGAGTAGCAAGGCTGTCAGCAATACCTTCAGCCTTTTCTGAGTCAGTGTAGGCCATCTGTGCGCCATCGGCCGTTTGAAGGGGCGGAATAAGCTTATGATGTTGACGTAATCGAGCGGCTGCGCGCCAAAGCGATTTGTTTTCAGTCGTTAGGGACTCAATATAATTTTTCCACTCCGCTTGTTTTAATAAGAGGGTTTCAGTCCTGATCTTGATCTGTATCTTGCGAAACTAGGCACGGATACTGGGATCGCTTGACCTTTGCCAAATTCTTCGCAAGTAGTTCCGCTGCTTAATTTTGAATTTAGTCTCACGTGGGAGCCGTGCACCAGGATGTTTAATGGGTTTCGAAGCCGCACCTCTCGCTAGTATAGCTTTAATATAGACTAAATATTTTTCATCTGCCTGTCAAAGTCCGAATTGCTGGAAATTTGTATTCGAGGAGTGCTGTTTTTTCAAAAACAGATCTAAAATTGTCCCAATCACTTCAAACATGCTCCTGTAAGTCTGAGTCTTATACCACGTTAATTTCATGCCGAAAAAATATAGTATAAAAAGCAACAGATCACGTACTGCGGGGGACCCTGTAACAGAGTAGTAAGTCGGGAGAGTAGGAGCTATGATATGTACATGTTTACTCTGGGACCATGAATTTAGACTAATGCCATACCTGTTCCTATTAGGACTAAACCAAGTGGTGTGACTTGAATTTAGATCACCAGCAATGATAAGGTGATTTGAAACAGTTAAAAGTTTATCAAAATAACTGCCAGGGAAAGTTGGCCTTTCACGTGCTGTTGATGGAAGAAATAAAAATCAGCTAAACTGAATTCAAACGGTTATTTGTAATCGATATTGTATCAAATGCCGCCATGAGTGACAATGAAATTCGTCCATCTTCCAAAAAAGTTGGTATAACGAAACGGAAAAGATTGCTTTGATTCAAAAGCTGTTGCCATAAACGCATTGTAAGTGTTTCTTTTTTAACACCCTTAACTATAATTCTTTCCCTGTGGCCATGAATTATATTTACATTATACCTGAGGTATTATTTTTTGAATAATCTTGGTTAAAATCCTGAAATTATGTGTCTTTGAATTTGATTAAAACTTTAAAAACATTACGTCTACGAATGTTTTAAATCTAAATTTTAACTACAAGAACTTAATTTGTAGATCACGTAATTAAACGAACTGATTAGTTTTACAGTTCAAATTATTGATATGGCGTCTATGTTTTAATATCTAAATATTAAAGATGTAAATGATATTGGTCTCAGCTATTTTTCGCTACGGTACACTTTTAATAATTTAAAAATTTGGCGGCACACGAACAATAGGATTTATTTATCTTATTATTAGTGTGCCGCCAAATTTAATAAAAGAATTTGAGTTCGCTAATTAATTGATGTGCACCACGAAAAAAAAATCTGAAAGGTTTCAGATTTTAAATTACGTCCAAAGGGGCGTTTTAACATTTTGTGAGTTACCTTTACTTATTAATATCATATTCTTCGCACTTAAACCATAAAATTCAGTTCAAGAGCAATATCGCAAAATAATTTTAAATTGAGCATATCATTAGAATTTCCGATACATAGTCTTACCCGGAGGCAAAAATGTTTTTTCTGTACAACGTTGCCATTGCTCGCTTTAAAATCCTTGAGTTTGTTAATCAAAAATTCGTTAAAGTTTTACAAAATATGAAATCGATGATAAAACAGATTTCAAATTTGGGCTTCCAGATGTCCATATTAGGGTGGAAACGTTCAATATTCAACAATTGATGGCTCTACGTACCGTTGTTTTATCACAGTGCGAGAAATATACATACATTTATGCAGAGTTTTCATTATTTAATTTCTTTAAATATAATACAGAGCGATAATATCCGGTGGCAAGAATTTGAAAAGTAAAGCAACGCTTTTAGTGAATCGACCGAAAATGCCAAAACGAAAATAATTTTCCTTCTGGGTAAATTGTCCCTTTGGAATTTAAAAAAAAAATGGACAGTTCTGTGTCTCGTGTTTTACTCGGCCGATTGACGAAATTCACACTGCGTTTTTCATGTCTCGAAAGCGCAGGATATATACTAGATTTATGTACAGCATTGTTCTGATACAGGTATTTTGACAGAAAATCGGATTTTTTCTGAAATGACATGCCAATTTTTTTTTCATATTTCGATTCTATGACTCACATTATGTCTACATATTAAATTTTGTAAAATAATTTATTGCGAAATTTGCGGAGGAATTGAAAAGGCTATTTTAGCTCGTTTTTTTCAGTTTGCGAGAAGAATAATTCACTTGGCGAAGTTCTTAATATATGGCAATCTATTTTCCTTTCTCTTTCTACATCGTGTATGAGCGGAAAAAAGTCACATCGTTGTTACTTTCAAATAATTTTAACAAAGTACCTAAACCACATTTGATGTTATTATCACGTTCAAAATATATGCCAAATTTCAAAACCCACCAATATATAAATTCTCATTTATCTTCGCAGATTTGGAATAAAAAACCCAAATTTTTGGCAGGTATGCTTAGCAATACATTTATTCTAAGATAATGGAAAAAATTTTATAGATTGTAATTCAAAAGATTTTTCGAAAAATTTATAAAAATATTTAAAAATACAAATTTTAAAAATAAAGCATATAAAATAGGAGAATTGTATTTGGAATGAACCTAAATTTCGAAATGTGAGAGGAAGAATAAAATAAGTTTAATAAAAAAAGAGAGATTAATAAATATATGCGAAATTCAACTAACACTGAGGAGCTAAAATTTTGAGAGCTAATGCTTTAAAAACTACTCGGGCGACTTTTACAAAACTTGGCAATTTGGCATAATTCGAGACGTAGAATCGAAATACGGAAAAAAAATTTCATGTCATTTCAGAAAATGTCCGATTTTGTCTCAAAATATCTATAGAACTTTATATCTTAGAATATATAGCTTAGAACAATGCTATATATAAATCTAATATGTCTCCTAAGGCACGCTTTCGAGACGTGAAAAACGCAAGTTGAATTTCGTGAATTAGAACGGGAGATATATAGATCTGTCCAATTTATTTTTCGCGGTGTACCTATAATGTATTTTGCAAAAAAAAAAAGCGTACGATTATAATTGTCCTTGAAATATGAAATAAAATTTCATTTCAAGATAAACAAAATGCATATTTAATGATAAATTACAAATTACATTTAATGCAAAATATAAAATTCTTTTTTTTTTCAGTCATGATAATGCTACTCTCGTTTCGTGAACCAAATTTAAAAGCCTGGACGTTTTTTTCAGTTTTTATTGGTCAATTCCAAAAATTCGAATTCGCACAAGTAAAATGCGGAAAATTGAACTAAGGCACTTAAAGCTTTTTGTCATATTGTCGAATAATAGTATCTAAGATTAATCGAGAACGAATTAATTGTTTCTTTTGAATGTTCTGAAATTAAATCGCAGTTATTATACACCGAAATTAGTTCTTCCTCTTCGTTCAAAGTTAATTCAAACACCGACGCGCCTTTTATCACAAATGGATTTCGGAGCTAATCAAAATTTTTACTTTTAAGTGTGGAAAGCAACGAACAATTCTCTGCTCTGCTATTGTCAAACGATAATTAGCTTTTGTATGAATTATTTCATAACAGCCTCTTGAAACAGGTTCAAGCCTTTCTAAACTATCTTCTTGTGCGTTATTCTTTCAAAAGTAATTTTTTTTTATCCCAACAATTTATCAATTGAGTTTAAAATGATTACTCTCAGTCCTTGCATAGCTGTATTTTTGTTATGTAAGTTAACTTAGCACGCCATATTTTGTCATTTAACAAATCAACAAAATCACTATTATCTTGTTCAAAGAATATTTTTGTTTCGCTTTTTTAATTCAAGCACGGGAGATAGAACTTTCTTTCTGCGCTATCACCTAACATCCATGTGCAAAAACAAGGACTGTTATTTAGATTCCACAGTCTGACATAATTAACTAAACAGGTGACTTTTTAATGGTCTTGATTTTATATAATTAATCATTTTAGCGCGTTTTTCCAACACTGTTTTGAATTCTGACGGTAATAGTTTCGTAATGAGCTTGCGTCATCCGAGGCAAAAAGCAATGAGTTACTACGATATCTGCATCATGTTACCCTTTACATGTGCTTCAAGTTCTTTTGTATATCCAGTCGTAGCCAAAGTATCGTTGGTGCAAATGCGCAAATTTCACGAAATTTCAATTTTTTGTAAGTACGAATTAATTTCATCGAAAAATATGTTTTACTGTTTCTGAATTCACGACAAAATAAAAATTGGTTAATTATATCATTTCTGTGAATGAAAGGAACGAATGCAATTAAGCGTACTTTTCCTGTAATGTCAGTTTATTTGGTCGATTTTTAGAGAAAATTTTGAATTTGCAAGAATTTTAGCAGGATTTTCTTGAGTACTTCGAGATATGTTCACAATTCTGCGATGAACTCAGTGATTTGAAAGTGGTATTTTACAAATATAAAAATCTTCTGATTCACCGATCATTCTTAATTAACTTAGTTTCTTAATAATTAATTAGTTTCTTAAGCTTTCTTAATTGTAAATCCAGTTATCTGCTTGGTGTAAAATTAATGCCTTCAGCCAAATTATGACGTTTTAATTTAAAAACAATTAATTCGATCACTTTATAAGAAGTTATTTGAGCTTTTCCAGCTATCTAATTCCAGATATCCAAGCTAAATTGCTTTTCAAAAACCTTTAATTGCTCGGATCTTTCAGGTAATAATTTTTGAAAGTAGGAGCTTTGGCCTTTTGATGCAAGCGAAGGATGATTAGTGAGCATTGGTGTTTTCTCGGAACCTTAGCACTGTTTAGAACCACATACCACACACTCGGGAACAGTTTGATACTTTTCCATTGTAGATATAATTCTAAAGTTTAAGACATCGTCATTACATTTGCGAGGAACATTACATTTTTGTACTGAATTTTAATAATAACTTAATCTTTACGTTTTTGACATATGTATCTAATTGATATAATTTAAAATGCACTTAATACGCAAGATATCCCGCTGGTAGTTTTTATTGTGAGTATACTTACCATTATAATAACTAATAAAAGATGTTTCTAGCTTCATTATGTTATATATCTGGGTAGAGAAAGTTTTTTATATGTTTTCAAAAACATTATATGGCAATGCCGTTTGAATTTCTTTTCTTTCCTCTTTCTTTCTTTCTCTCTCCAGTCAATGAAAAGCAGCTGAAGTATCTTTTCAAATTTTACTTGGACCTCGTTGGGGAGAAGAAGTCTTTGGAAAAAATTGACTTCCTGGAAATGCTGCACGAGACTTTCGGCTATGTTCAGCACTTTTTTATGAACAGAGGTTTGTACTTTTTTTAATTTCGATGTTCCTTACAAAGTAATTTCTAACAGTGTAATAAAGTCTGTTATTACGTAAGCTTTATTATTATATTACTAGCGGAATTACCCGATGCCAATTAAGTTAGATTGGGAGTAATGAATCTAACAACAGAGAGAACGATACCGCTGTAATCCTTCTCTAATAACGATACAAAAAATACGATTCATTCTCATACATTTTTCAATCTAATGCGATATGGAACCCATGTTAATTCTTCCTAATTATATCAGCAACAATGGCATGCTGTTTTTAATGATTTTCGTCTTTCTAATCGAATGGCTGTAAAGGCGGTGTCCGCAGAAAACACCGCAGCAAAAACATCGCGGAGAAAACAATGCAAGGTGAAAACGTCTTGGTATAAAACATCGTGTTAGAAAATAAAGCGGTTCAAAAACTTCGTAATTTAAAAACGTCGTCGTCAAAAATAACGTGGTAAAAAATAAAGCTAAATCATCGCATGATGATAACGTCGCAAAAAGGCGTATTTCAAGCTTTAATAATTGTAAATGGATATTCGCATAATGATTTGTGAGCGCTAGATGGAAAGAAGGATAATTTTCATTTTCATATTTTTTATTAACTAATATATATTTGCTGAAGATGTAAACTGGAAACTTAAGCATAGAAAATTAATGCAATTTTAAACTGACATAGTTAATTAAAAAAGGTCATTCATAAATTATTTTTTATGACGTTTTACTGGTAATTTTTCATAATCTAAAAAAGATTAGCAAAAGGGAAATAAGTAACTGCATGACCTTATCTATAAAACAGTTGGTAAGTTAATTATGAGATTATTTTCTTCACTTTAGTTAATCTGATACTCTTATAGTGAAAATTATTTCTTGTTTTGTTTAAACTACTTGTTTTGCTTTTAAAAATGTATTAATTAACAAAAAATATGGAAGTAAAAATTATCTTTCTTTCTATCTTGCGGTCACGAATCATTAGGCAAATATCCATTTACACTTAGTAAAGCCCGAAAAACGCATGCGTACGATGTTATCGCCATGCGATGATTTGTAGGTACTTCATTTTTTACCACGATATTTTCGACGATGAT
>KK117241.1:1863-42475 GCA_000611955.2 Stegodyphus mimosarum
CGGTTTTGATCTCAAATGTACCGAAAGAACGAAACATATTAATCGACTTTTATGAAACTTTAATTCATATTCCCCTGATGAGTTCTGAATGAGAGTTTCAGTAAAAGGAGATTAATTTTTATAATTTTGTATATTTAATTTTTATAATTTTGCATATTTTTTCCTTTTTGCATTTTATTTTTCGAGTTTGTTTTACTGATGAATTCTTATTTTAATTTTGATATGTTTAGATCCAGTATAACCTCTTTTTCACGGTTGCAATTATTAATATTGTTGAGAAATTACCTTGCTTTGATTCCAATTCAATTTTAACTTTAGATGCTGTAAGTTTAATTTACTTCAAACCTGCAGTTATAGCGCAAAACTGTTTTAAAAGAAATGTTTTTAATTTTTGGGTCTGTTTACTATATTTCTTTATATACATACGCACACACAAAGAACAATAAAAAGGTAAGTACTAAAAAGGCTAATACCTGCGCTGAAGTTACAAAGTAAAAAATAAAATTTATTATAAAAACAATAATTATCTCATTGGAATAGAAAGAAAAAATCATAATCTTTAACTCTCTCGAGGTAAAAATATTTAAATTGCGTGCTAGAGCATACTATGTGTGTGTGTAAGATAGAAAAATAATGAAAATTTTATTACCTAATTAAACGTAACTGGAATGGCCCTTTAAATTCTTACATTTAATTGCATACATCCCCTCTTCAAGGTTGCATATTGTACCACGTTAAATCACGCTTTCCGTGCAATAACTGCAATGCGAAATCTTTCTCCCTTATCGCTGGCTGCTCAGTATTGAAACAAAGCCTTATAATTAGCACCGTATCTAACTATATATTCTCTTTCACCATTCCGCCTTGCTGCTAGCAATGTGTTGCTTAGCTTCTGCTTTCAGGTCTCCCTTTGTGAGATATAAATGCGTATCTGAAATTGCGGGGCGCGTTTAGCACCTCTAGTGTTCTACTAATTAAGAAGATACGTGCTAAGAAATTTTTCATCCAAAAATAAATTATGTTTAACTACGAAGATGGTCGTGCTTCTTCCAGAATTCCATCCGTCATCCATTACACAGCGATTAGTAATCTACGCTGCATTTTTCTCAGTCATGACTAAAAACTGAATTGGTGTATTTTCTAATCAAGCCTTCCTAATATTAAGTTATGTACAGCGAAATAAATCATCACATATATAATGAATGAATACAAAGTAAAAAACAGTTCTAAACCTAATACAGTTGTTGCGTTGATAGTGGCAACAAGTGGTGGTAAAGATGCAAAATAAAATAAAAATACTTTTAAAATTTATTGTATATTCAATTCGAAATGAATCGCATGCAAAAAACCTGAAATCAGAAGCACAGTGACAAATTTAAAGCAATTGGGAGGGGCAGGGCCGCAAAACACGCCAAAATCAAAAAATGAAATATGAAATTTACATCTTCGCTGAATCGTCGTTATGGGGAATGGTGCAACGAAAGATGTAAATTTCGTGATTTGTTTTTGGCATGTTTTGCCCCCCTATTTCTTGCAGTGCTGTGCTTGTATTTTTTAATGTTTTGCACATGGTTTATTCCGAAGTGAATGTAGGATTAATTTTAGTTATTTTTATTATGCATGTATGTGTACATACTGAGAAATTTCCCTGAGATGACCATCCATAATTTTGCCGTGTTTACTTACGTTACCAGAACTGTTGGAATTTTTTTGTTCCTGCCATGATAGACTTCACTGTATATTTGTTTCTTAATATTCCTAGAATTTTTTCGTTCTTGCCATAAGAAACTTCATTGTATATTTGTTTCTTAATATTCTTGGAATTTTTTCATTCCTGCCATGAGAGACTTTACTGTGTATTTGTTTCTTAGTATTCTTAAATTTCTTAATATGAAAGAAAAGTTTTAACGCTTTATCGTTTCTCTGTTTATGAGCAAGAAAAGCTCCCACAAACGATAATTTAAGCTCGCGTAATGGTAAAACCGCTTTTACTATTATTCTTGCATTTCATAAAAGTTCTGCACGGCTTCTGTATGCAGCGCACTAAAAATGCATGCAAGCTTTTGATCAGGGCTCGGTTCAGTCAGTCCGGAATTCTAAGCATTTAGAAATCCTGAACGCTCACTTCCCTTGTTTTTTCATAATATAAATATTCGATTATATGCGACGTTATAGGGCCAAATTGAGGGTTTTCTGAAATATGGAACTCGAGGCGATAATCAGCATATAATATTGTACGTCGAAAACTAACATTTTAGTAATTTTACTTTGCTTTAACAAATCGAAGTTTTTTCTATTAGTAATTCCATATTTAATTTTGAAGAAAGAAATATAATTTATGCCAAGTAGTGTAAAGGAAATTTTTGGTGGAATGTTCATGTCAGGTCGGCATTTATAATTTTCCCTTCAATATTTCTGTCTTTATCTTGCTATAAGGCGTCATTCTGGACTAGCAAGCCTCTTTCAGATAGCAGGCTCTTCATATGCCAAAACTGACAGCCTTCCTTCTCGAGTGTAGATAGAAAAGGAAGAAGGAAGGGGGGGATGGAAACTATTGGGACACGAAAAACGTCAGAGTTGGGTGTGGTCGGTCGATTGCGGGATGGAACGAGATGTAATGAGAGGCTGGAGGGAGGGCGAAGAGGGTGCTGACAAAATGGTGCGGTGCCACCGTTCCTGCTTCTCCCCTTCCATTTCTCTTTCGTCGCATTGTGGTTTCCGGTTACGCAGCACTTCCGCGCTCAGGGCCCCCCACAGCTGAAGTTATTCTATTCAAGGGTCCTCGCCCTCATTCCTGAAGTGGGTTTGGACTTGCAAGAAAAAAATACTCTAATTTTATTCTTTTACTTTTGCGAAGATTAGTAATTTACTGTTTATTATAATGTAATCATTAACACAACAGTACCTTTCTTCGTTTCACCCTTGGAAGGAAACGTATATCAGCGAATTTATTCATGAAAATTTCTTATAGGTTGTTCAGTTGAGTTAGTTTGTTTAATTACGGCTACGCACTCTAGACGGGTTTGGAGAAGGAGCCTTCGAAAAGAACTTTCTAAGACAGACCGGCTTGTATTTGCATCACACATAAGAGAGGGGGAAGATGTAGTGCATCACTGGGAATGGAAGAAATATTAGTGTTTCGCTGTTTTTTTTTTTTTTTTTTTTCATACATTAATGGATCTACAGCTGAAATAGAATTACTGTAGTTCCGTTTAAATTCCCAGGAATGGTATCAACTTTTCATATACTTTTGCATTCTAAGATTCACTCTCCTCTTTTCCTCGAATAAATGTCTCTGGAAAACAGTTACTGTTTTACAATTTCCCCGCCTTTCGCATCCAGTATCCCAAAGTTTTGTTTTAGCCTCCAGACAGCAAACTGCCCTACTAGTGGCCGAGTGGTTAAGACCGCTGAATACTGGTAGTTCGCCCTGGCTTGGATTCGATCCCAGGCGAACAGGCGGCTGAATGGTTGGTTTTCGTGGTTTCCCCCCATGTGTAACGTAAATATGTGCCAGTTTTCCTTAGAAAGTCCTCCACGAAGACATCCCTCCTGTTACACAGATGACCCTCGTGGCTTTGTAATATTCAAAATACCAAAAATACCAAACATCAAACTATTTAAGGATTACATAAGAAATATGTAATCATATTCTCGTGATCATGTATATATCAGATCGTAGATATTAAGTAATAAAATTCTTCTGACATCTTCCCCTTCCGCCGAAAAAAGAAAAAGAAGGAAAGAAAACGAGGTTGGATGTTGAAGTTTTCGGAATATCAGCAACTTGATTTCTAATTCTAGAAAGAGTAGTTAAAAAAAATTAAATGTTGCTTCGCTAGAATCGGTATACAGGGTGATTTTAATTAAAGTGAATCTACTTAGAACAATATAGAGGCTGTTCTTGTTGACGTATTTCGTTAAAATTTGGTGTATTTATCACATGAACCATGGGAAAAGAAAAATGAAATAAAAAAGTATAGTTGAAATTTCGACCACGAGGTTAAATGGTGGGGTATGAAGAACAAGAAACACATAAAAACATAAACATAAAAAGGAACAAATAAACATAAAAAGCTTATTTAATCAAAGTGTTTGATCATTTCGTCAATCACAAATCCAAAGCTCGTTATAGCATGTTCAACAGTAGCGCGAAGGATTTTTTCAAGAATTGTAGCAACATGGCATATTATACTTGTTTTCAAATCAGACATAATCCATATGCTTCCGCTGTAAATAGACCTTTCAGGAATCGCAAGAACTCACAAGGATTCAGTACCCGAGAAGGAGGAAGCCAGGCATTTGGAAAATTTCTTAAAACTGCTCCATCATATCCAAAGCGATCACAAAACAGTTCTTTCACTTATCGGCTAATATGAAATGGTACTCCAACTTGCATGAAGACGGTAGTCTAAATATTCTCGTTCCTACGAAACAGGAATGACTTGCTATTGCAGAAGTTCACAGTAACGGATATTCGTGATAGTATGTATACCTTCTATGGACTTGAGGAATATTTTCCTTAAGCGGTAGTAGAGGCAAATGACAGTTCTGGATCGGGAGTTGAATGGAGCTCCCGAGAAGGAATGGTGAGTCGTACGAGGGAGGTTTATCTGAAAATGGAGATAGGAGAGCCATGGGGAAAGTTGTTGATACATCAGAATGAAGAGAACTTGTTTCTAGTTATTTTCTTTAGAATATGCTTGGTACTTATACATTCTTTATGAAATAAAAGGAATTGTAAAACTATTTTCTTAAAGCAAAATTTTTAATTGTGAGTTAAAGATGAATTTGAACCAATGATTTCTTTTGTATGGATTCAGAAATTAAAACTTTGTTTAAAATAATAATATTTTTGATAATAACCCTTTCAGAGTAAAATAATTTTTAAGAATATAAAGTAATTATTTTTAGGCATTATGTATAGTTCATGAATTAAAGTCATAATATCATTCTTATAATTGATTTCATACTTTTGAACTTTATTAATATTTTTTCCTTTGAAATTTTTACGCTTAGTTTTAAACGATTTATTTTGCGAACATCAGTTTTATTCATCTTTCATTATTCTAAAGACTTGATAATAAAGATTGGAATATTTGGATATGAGTTAGCTGAATATTTAAAAAAATTATTATGACTGCGAGAATAGAAAAATATTTTTTTAGAGTGTTTACTGTCTTATAGAATGTAGGTGAATTCATTTTTACTCAATGAAAATTAAAATTTGTTAGCTAATTATTCTGTCCTCTATCCAGCACCAAGTTCAGTTATCCGTATTATTGTGCCATTGAAAAAAAAATTTTTTAGAATTTAAATGCTTGAACAATAATTAGAAAAGGATTTAAATCTCTTCTTATCCTTAAATTCTTCATTAATGAAACTGCATTTCCAACTATAATCATGTGACATAATTCTCTAAATATAATTCAGAGCAGAAAAAATAAGACACGTAAACGGCTTGGAAATGGAATTAGCATTGAGATTCTCTTTAAGAAATATGAAGAAACTTAAAAAAGTCTACGAAGCGAAGTAATTCCGTAGAATATTTTATAACTCTCTATGATTAAATTACACTGAATTAACTTTATAAACGACATATAAATATAATTTAATAATTTAATGTGGATATGCATGTGGCTCACTAGCGGCTGAGCAGTAAGTCGTTGAACACCTGGTAGGTGGTTGTCGTTGAACACTGGCGTTTTCGTGGTTTTCCCATGTGTAGCGTGTATATGAGTCATCTTTTCTTAAAAAGTCCTCCACCGAGGCATCCTTACCCTAGGCAAATAGCCGTCCAGTGCTTTGCTGTAATCGAACAAACCAGAGCAAACAATATATATATATGTGATGTGCCATGATGATGTGATGTAGTCGTAGCTCAAAGTAACAAACGATGATAACAAAAAGAATCCATTTATTATTTTTCTTGAAAAACAGCTGTGTTAAAATTTACATCTTCGAAGAACAATTAATAGCTTTTTGAATTGATGTTTATTCCATCATTACATTAATGAAAAAGACCGCCCGATGTTCCTTTGCGAGTTCTTTTATATCTACTGGAAAGGCGGAGCTTCCAAGAAATGACGTCAGCCTCGTCAGCCAATCCAGTTCCTTTAAATATTTCCAGAATATTCTATAACTGTACGTGTAGGAAAAAGCGGGAAAAACAATTTGACTACGGGGCTGAGGATTTAATCCCACGTACTTTCGAATAAGAGATCGTCGCCATTAAAAAGAAAAGAATATGCATTTAGAATTGTGATTGAGGAATAAACAAAAATAAAAGACGAAAATTAATTTAGGGTTTTATATGTACTTTTGACTATGGAATATTATTATTACAACAAAATAATGTCTTACCTATTCAAGCACTCATCTCTCATCAATTTACTGCAAGGAACTACATCTTAGATAAGATATATATACATGTATATATGTAACTTAAAACTTCTAATTGCTTCGAAACCTAATCAACCATTTATATTGATATTACATAAATAAATTTACGTTAATGAACATTGTATATTAAAGATATTTTTCTTTTATATTTTATAAGTTGTTCTATATTTTGTTCCATTTATAGATATATATATAATTTAAGGATTCCATATTAATTACTATATAAAAAACCAGAAAGTGCGTCAATAATGTATTTTTCAGTATTATCAACTTCATTCTGAAGAATTTAATGTTTATATGGCATTAGAAAATTAACCAAAAAGTAGCCACCGCAATGTAATTGAAAAACAGTCCTTATACGTGAAGAGGTTGAAAGACGCGTCTACGAAGAGAAAGCAACTTTTGGGATCACGATCTGATCCTCGGATGCGCATCTAAGTGTGCGCATATGCTGCCGCGCTCTTCGTGAAATCATTCTGTTTATTTACATGAAGTACCGTATGCTTTGGAAATCTGTCATGTGTTGAGAATGATGCATTTGTATTATGTATTTGTTTTAAATCTGTATTAGGTATCTGTATATGATCTACAGTTGAATGAATGAATCGGTGTTTGTTAAAAAAATAATTTATGCTTGGAGATAAAAAAATAAAATTTTTGCTAATAATACAAGTTATTAAGTAGTGTATTTTTTTATTAAAAAAAAGTTTATTTCTTTTAGATTATGCTTTAAATTAATTATGTACAATAAATAATAATGAAATATTACCTATGGCTTTGTTAATTAAGCACACCTATTTTCTGTAAATTATTGTTAGAACATGTGCAAACAGTGAGGAAATATGCTACTTTATGCTAGTTTAATTCTTAGCAGGTAATTACAGGACTATAACAGAGAGTGCCTATTATTTGTTCCTGAAATTTCTTTATTGCAATTATACTAAGCTTATGCATTAAGGGGTATTAAAAAGCTTATTTACGACATATATAAGCACATTCTGCTGCATCAGCTATGTAATAAGTTGAGCATATGGTGTTGCAACTGGCATCTCAACAATGAACTGAATGACTGACATTTCGTCATCTGTGCAAGAGCAATGAAGTGTTTTTCCATATATGCTGACTATATTTTAATTAAATCAGTAAGTCGTTGATGTGAGACAAATGCATAAAATTGTTGTTACGATAATGTGAAAACAGGAAAATTAAATATCCTTGAAAAAACTGTTCCTGATACTATTTTGTTAGAGTGGCATCAGTTAAAAATGAGAAGAAAACGATGCTACAATGCTAAATATCGTGGATCAAGAATTTAATGTTTGAAATATCATCACTCATTATTTTTTTGCCATATTTCGGCTTTGTTTTAGTACAATGGATTACACAATTTGGCAATTGCCTAATTATGAAGAGGCTGTCACAAGATTCTTTTAGTACAAAGGAATAATTCATAGTAATAGACTTTGTTCTCAAAATCATCCAATGAAAATTACTTTTAACTCAAACAAAGCTCCTATATGGTGTTGTTACATATGTTCATGCTGTGAAAAAAAAAAAAAGGATTGAATTGATGTCAATTGAATTTTGCTAACTTCAGTTAGACATCAGCCATAATATGACAATAGATTGGAACAGCTACTTTAAAGGTCTTTTCACAAAAAGAAAAAAACAACGTTGGATGTGTTTGTAAGGAATAATGGGTATTTGGGGTTTATGCCGGTAAAGCAAAGAATTTTTTCTGGTTGCCATTCCCAATCATTGTGCTACAACATTGATGAGTGCTATTCAGAACATCATGGATAACAGCATTATATTTTCAGATTGCTGGAAAGGATATAAGAAAGACGAATTAAAAAATGCTGGGTATGAACATTTTACTGAAATCACAGTTATAATTTTGTAGACCCCCAAAACTGGATGCCATACCCAAAGTATGGAGCAATTGTAGGGCAGTGCTAAATGGAAAAATATACTTTTAAAATAAACTGTCAGCTATGAATCTCACAGCCATTTAGAGTCATATTTGATAGAATTTATGTGATGTCGGTTATATTCAAAAACTGAATTTTTTTCCCCAGTTATGGAATGCGATTTGTAATTTTATGCTTCCTTGTTAGATTGAATTTTATTTTGTTTCATTATTTTTATATTTATGTGTAGAATGTTGTAGATTAAAAAGAAAAATTTACTTACTAGTATTAAGAAATTTGAAAAATTTTACTTTTTAGGGAGCTATTTTTTTTAGTATTTTCAACTCTATTATCATTTCATAATTTTATACTTGGCAATAATTGGTGGGGGGAAAAAAGGCGGCACATTTTTAACTGATGCCACCTAGTACTCTGTTATTTTTTGAAAAAAATACTAGAATTCATTTTCATTATGTTATTCTCAATATATTTACAGTGTCAAGCTACATAGGTAAAATACCAAGGTATCATTTGTGATAATATATCATTTTTAAAAAAGTTATATGTTAAAGACAAGATTGACAAAGAAATTATAAGAATTCTTTTTGTAACTAAACATGATTCACTACTCAGTATTAAAATAAAGAAGATTATCAATCCATGACTAACGTGTCATGTTTTTATGTACATCACCTTACTGGATGGCTGCTGCCAATGAATTGACTATCTGTGCAACAGCTGGAGAACAAGGTGCTCAGAATTATCATTAATGCTTTGTGTTTTGTCTTTAAAAACATACAGCTACCTGGATTTAAAAATTAAATTAATAGACCACGAGGCTTAAATAAAAGTATCTAATTTTACAAAAAGTGTAAGAGCCTTAGCTGCAGGGTTCGTACGGTCCTTAAAAGTCCTTAGGTTTTTTGGAATCTATTTTTGGTCCTTAAAAGTCCTTAATTTCGACCAAATGCGGCAGGTGGTCCTTAATTTTAAGCATCTGAAATTTCTGTCTGTTTTTATTACTACCATTTTGAATGTGATTTAGCATTTTTGACAAATAATTTTAGCGATTCATTGACAAATGTAGTTATCTTTTGAGTGGGTGAATAGGTTCATGGATTATAATTTGTTCCTATTTCTAATGTAAATGGTGGAATACTCACGTTTATGAGCAGAAGGTGAAACATAAGCATTTCGAAATTCTTTCATTTTTCCTAATGAAGAGCTCTTAAACAACTTTTTGCTTTTGGGATTGTGAATTCTTTATTAAACCGTTCCAAATTTGGTGAGTTATCAACATTTTGGTGATTTTAAGATCAGTTTCTATAGAAAACTTTTAATTCGGAAATTTGGGAATTTTCCCAAGATATTTTTTTAAAGCATTATAACATTGATCAATTTCATTAAAATAATGTTAATATGTTGAAAGTGTATTCAAGAAGTAACATGAAAAAGAAGCATTTTTATTTTTCGGGCTCATATTATAAAGTGGCATTACTTTCCATTTTGAATCCGAAAAATAAGCAAGGTAATAAATGCTTAAATAAAACCTTAGCACAATTCTTAGCAAAAGCAAACTAATTATGTAATTCATTAAAAATGTATTCGTTTTAATGTCTTTTCTTTTTTTTCTTTTTTTGTAATTGTCTCAACATGCATCAGTTTTCTGTATAAAATTAATGTTACATTTTCTCTAAGGTGTTTTTAAATAATAGGTTTATTTAAACCTTTATCTAACTGTGTAGTTACTTTCAGGCATAGCGATAATTTGTTTCACGTCTATCAGGGGTTTGGGACTATTTAATTTTTATCAGATGAAGTGAAACCTCATAGGCACATAGCCGAGGGATTGACAAGTTAGCAGATGAAACAAGCAAAAAATAGTGGAAATATTGGTTTGCTTATTGAAACACATTTCTTATTGTTAGAAAATTGTTTAAAGAGAAGGAAATTGATATAAATTAGACAGAATGCCTGGAAAAGTTTCAAATGAAAAAGATGCGCAGTTATTTTGTTAAGTGTTGTTGCTACAAAATTTTTAATGTGTAGTTAATATCGTTTAAGAATTAATGTCATAAATTACATGTATTTTAAACTGTGACACGTTAATTGATTGTGATTTTAAGTGTGCTTTTTTAAGAAATATTTTAAAAAATAAATTTAATAGTGGCCATGTAAATCTATAATGACTAATTGTATCTAACTAGGTAATTTAATTATTTATAACTAACTAGTCACCCTTAAAAGTTATCTGCATATCAAAGTAATTTGTTGAATTTCATTAATCTACCCACGATCACAAGATACAGCACAACAATTTAAAAATTAATGTAAAACTGAAGTCTTTGCATTTTGTGAAACTTATAATACAAAACAACTTATCACCTCTTGTGCTTTAGTGGCTACTTGGAACCTTAAACTATATTAACTGAGTTATAACTCTAAGTTATGACACTGACTGCATCAGACAGATACAGCACAATTAACTTTCAAAACTTGCTAACTGTGCTTACATCAGGCTTTCAGGTTTGTTCTGATTAGCAGGTCTCTTTCTAGGCAAGCAGAAGTGGTGGCAACAGCCAGTCTTCTGTAACGAATCATGCCGATTTTACTTCTCATTTTAACCTATGCCGTTTGACATAAAATTTACCTGTTATTTACTAAACCTCTAAACTGAGCAAGTATGTGACAAAATGAGATATTAAAAAAAAACAACATAAAGCTAACTGTGGGTAAAACGTAAATAAAATGTCACTAATTCTTCTTTCAAACATGTCCAACTACTGTAAGGGTAAAATATTTAATGCTACCTGATAAATTTTATAAAGTTGATTTTATTCTCAAATTTGTTTTATAATTATGGTTATTAAACTACTTTTAATAATAAAGCTTCTTGTGGATCTACTTTATAAGCCTTAGAATGGTATCACAAAAGTGAAGTTCAAGTAAAGCTAGTATCTTTAATTGAATTTATTCAGTTCCCATTTGTTGATGGGTCCTTAATTTTTGTCATTTATGATCCTTAAAAGTCCTTAAAAGTACTTAATTTTCATGTGCAGAAATGTGTACGAACCCTGTAGCTGCAGTTTACTTAATAACTCAGATATCTGTGATTTTATCATTGAGCATCCTTTAAATGGCTAAGGATTATACAACATAACATTATACAACATTAAGCTGTAGACTACTAGAGTTAGCAAATTTGCAGCATTTTTATTCCTAGTTGTAAGTTTATAATAAAGATATTGATAGTTGTAAAATTTATTATAAGGATATTGATAAAGACCACTTCAGGTAGAATGTCAGCTATAACATTCTACCTAAAATATTAGCATACAAGATTGAAAATCTTGCATGTATTTTCACTTACTGTGTGCAGAGGGGGTGTTTTTTGTTTACATTCAGAGCTTTTTGACAGTGCATGATAGTATTTTCACACATGGCAGTTCCATACAAATCGAAAAATAGTGACACTTGCGCATAAAATAAACATTCATTGTTGGGTGGATAATAGCAATTAGTTTTTTTAACTGTTATGAAAAATGAAGCAATATTATGCACAGTAAGGCAATCAAGTTTGTAATCCGATGGCAAATGAGGTTAATGTTTAAGTATGAAATGGAAAGTTATTATTTATTATATTATAAGAGAACTATTAAGCTGGATATAATGGTAAGGGAGATATTGAATGCTCCACGAAAATATGTTTACTTGAAAATTTGAATTTGATAATGAATGTATCCAAACACGTTTCGAGTCTGATGTCTAAGTGTAAACATAAAATTATGGATGTTAAAATACTTGTAATTAGGCACATAGGTCAGTTTAAGGTTTTTAAATAAAGTGAGGCATACCTAAAGGAAGAGATGCCTTTGTAGAGGAATTTTAAGGCAAAACTGACCTTTAAGTGCATATTAAAAATAATGCATCTAATTTTCATTCAATTGATATATATTTCTTATGTAAAAAATTCTGATATATGCTAAGTTATTGTCAATTAATTACTTTACCCGAAAAATATAGTGAATACACAGAAATTAAAAATTTGCACACTCCGAAAATGAAAAATATTAAATATATGAGTATTTATGCATATCCTCGTAAAAAGCATGTATTTGCCTTTAACAAAATACATAAATATTTATTAAATTATTTATAAATGTTTTGGAAATGAAGGATTTATTCATTCATAAATTCCTGTGACTGTTACTGTGAAGAAATCTAGTTATTAAATATATCTAAATTGATGTAAACATAATTAAAATTCTGTTGATGAATACATTTGTAAAACTATTTAAGCAAGAACTGTTCGTACTGGAAAGCAATCTGTTAAAAAGTGTTGTAAAGCGTAGTCTACGAGATGTGTACTTAAGGAATTAGTAAAGAAGAAATTTTAGAATATGTTGAAATTAAGGATATAAAAAATATAATAAGTATTAAGAGAATTATTTCCTTACATTTTATAATAAATCAGTTACAAGCTTTAAATAATATTTAAAAAAAATTGTTTTTTTAATCCCTTTCAAAAGTACTCATAGAAAGTTGAGTTCATGGAAATCAGCAGCAATATTTAATTATTTTACGACTGAAATAAAAGCTGCTCTAATTTGAAATGAACCGAACAGACCATTAATTATAAAGTGACTCTGATTTTTTAATTAAAGGATTCCTCAGAAGTTAAAAAATCATTTTTTATTTCAGAAAGTATTTAAGAAGTAGCTCTCTAAATAGAAAAGAAATAATGTGTAATTTTGATATTAATAATATAATAAACTTTGATCTTATTTTTGTAATCCTTAACCAAATAAAATTAAATTACCTTAAAATTTTTTCTAATGTAATTAATAAAAACTTGTGAAAATATTTCATTCAAATTAAACTCTTCTGGGAAAAGTATTTAATTCCGTTCAGAATGAAACATTGTTTAAAAATGTTTTCTTTCTACATACTTACGACTCTGAAAAAGGAAATATATACATTTATACATATATTTAACGATGTAATTACAAAATGTTTACTTCTGATCATGTCAAAACCTATTGATCTTAATGGATAGTCACCAAATGTTTTGGTCTCCACGAGAGATGCGCCACTGCTTCAAGGCAGTACACGGAGAAAACCAGTTAGGACCTCTGATCTTATTTCTACTTCCATGATTTAGAGATTTTGGATCTTAAGAGGGTGTTTCTGGCATGTGTGTTGGATGGTTAGATTCTTCCAGCTCTAGTAAAATGAAAGTATCAGCTTCACGTTCTCTTGCCACCAATATTTTAATCTGATGTGCCAGTAAATTAGTGGCCAGCTTATAGCTTAATAATTAAATGTGTAGTCTTAGAATACTGATCAACATTTTTAATTTCTTTGATTTTTCGTATTTATTCGCATCACCACTATCTGTGGTTATCTATAGCTCGAGCCACGCCCTGTTTTGTTAAAAGTTCAGTTTAAATGAAAAGATTGCTTTAAAATCATTCGTAAGGCTTTGTCATACTATCTCAAGCATAGTGATAACTCACTATGTGTCTATTAGAGTTATAAGACTAAAATTCCAGTAATAGACCAAGAATAACCTTATAACTTAATATGGAAATGTAAGATATTCATAATAACTAAATGTGTGTATCTTAAAGTTAATAGGGATATTTATTAACTGTAATGATTCAACAAATAGCGTTCAACAACAGTTTAATAGCCAGTTAATTGTGTTGTTGCCAGAGTAATTTTGTCATAGTTAAAACATGGTTATCTTCCACTGTCAGGAACATTCCTAGCAGGAGTGCAGCGAGTCAAAGTATGCGGCAGCTGGACTCTTGTGATACCATGACTAAAAATTTTAAATTCAATTAATTCATTGTACTTGTCATATGTAAATACTTCTCATACAGTTTGTCACATGTAAGTACTCAATGAGTATAAAATTATTATTATTATTATTTTAAATTAAATTTGGGGGCGGCAATCTTAGAAAAGTATGCGACCAGCCTAGTGACTGCCCTGTTCACTGTTGTAAATCTGTGGTGGTAGTCTAGCTGACAAGTATTTCATATTTCTGGTGTGTAACTCTCAAGCTACCTTCTGCAGTATTATTGCTTAGAAGTAAGAATGAAACAGGGATAGCACTGAGCATTGCCGCTCAAAGTATAACTCATATTTGAAGCTTAGTTATATTCACTGCATTACCACATGGTGTTAGAAAGACAATTTTTATTCTTATTATCCTACATCAGAAAGGGCCAAGCCACAGCTTTTACTTTTTATGCAGTAACTATGGAAAAGTGCATCATTTTTAATGGAATTACTGGCAAGTCTGTAAATTACTTCCAGAGAACAGCGAAATATATGAGCTCTAAACAATCAAGCATACTTTGCTATATATCAAGTCTTTCACATTAACTATTACAGAAAGCAAACTTTGATTTAATGATGAAGCAAGTAGACATAGAAGATATGTAAATTCTAGTGATCTGTTTGCCCTAATGCATACCAATGATGGTGAGATGTTAATTAGGGTTATCATGTTTTAAGTTTGAAAATGTTGGACCATAGGAGTCTGCAGGGAAAGCAAAAATGAACACTTGCCCCCTCCTCCAGAACTGAGTAAAAAATGTAGATTTGCATTAATATAATGTTGTATATTTCATACTGTGCTATAGAACTTTCAAATTAAGTAGTTAAATAAAAATGTGTTGATTTGATTGTTGGAACTGGAATATGGCAAAGATGATGTGGGAGGAGAAATACCTTCATGAAAGACTTTTTAAGCAAAACTAGCTTGTTGGTTTATTTTATTATAGCAAAGCACTTTAAGGCTGGTTTATTTTATTATAGCAAAACACTTTAGGACTATCTACCTAAGGGGAGGGATGCCTTCGTGGATGACAGTCTAAGGGAAACTAGCTCATACACATGTTATACATGAGGGTGACGAAAATACACATGCAGCCAGCCCGTTCGCAAGCTTCGAATATCGGACCAAACTACCAGTGTTTAGCGACTTCACCGCTCAGCCGCTGGTGAGCCAAAACTAACTTGTAATCATATTCATAAATACTTTGGGTGTTAACTGACCTACTTTATCTTTCAGATGTGCAAAGAAAACACAAAATTTCCTGGTCAGTTCTGTTTGTAATAAAAAATGCACAGGGAAAGCCCTGATGAAAAGCATCAAATGCAAGCAGTGTGACAAGTTCAAATCTATAACTGTTCGACCTTTGTGAATGTTTATACATATATAGTCTGATCCAAACTTCTGTACTAAGTGCCTCTGAGAGTCATTCATTTTAATTAATGTGAAATCATTTTTCAATTTGGGATAATTTTCTAAAATTCTATTTTGAGGCTTGTAAAATAAAATACAGTTGTCTTCACTAATCATTTCATTAACCCAGGCTTCTATTCTTATACAATAATTTTTGTGTCTTACAGCATTTGATTGTACACATATGGGCATGTTCATATATCAGCATACATCATTCATATATAGACATATCAGCCTACATGAACACATCCATCCATACATACATTTCTGGATCTGGTCCTGATAACAGAGGACTACCGAATTTTCCATATACCATATATCTTTCTTTGTCAACAGAAGCAATCTCTCAAGCCCAGTATGAGACACAGAATCTTGAATTTTATCTGAAATTGCATCAAAAGGGACTTTCCAGCAATTTTTAGTTGCTAATAATTGTCATTCTAATTTTCTAACAGCCAGATAACTTGTACTCTTTTTATGACGTACATGAGTTTTTTGATATAAGCAGTTCATTTTCCATTATTAAACTGGTTTACTTTTATAGAGGCTGGGCAATAAGCATTAATTTTGTTACTCCCTTGTATTTTTAAGTATCGCATTCCTTACGCTTTAGACATATAATGTCCTGAATGATGCTATACAAAATAAATATCTTTTACATGTAATTGGTCATGTTCCTTTGTAAATTTAACAAACTTAGATTATGTTTCCATTTCAAAATTCTCCTTCCACAGCATGAAATCATTAAACACAGAGAATTCTCTCTCTTCTTTTTCAATGGCTATTTCATGTCCACTTGCAAATGTAATAAAAAGTTTTTCTTTGGGAAACATTCATTACATAATGGGCATTTATATATATTTTTTATGAACACTAAAGGGCAGTGAGTGCACTCTCTGCTGGTGAAAATAGTAAATTTTTATTATTGTTGAACTGGCGACTACATAAACTGCATTTAAATTCGAAAACTTTACTTTTACCGTCTTTAAGCAATGTTGTTTCTTGTGGCATATGCAGTTTTATACAGAAACATTTCTTGCGATCAGGGCAGTTAAAAGTTTTTTTGAAATTATACCAGATTTTTGTTGCAAAGATATCTGAAATCGAATTACCATTGACAACTTAATAAAATGTATGATCTGTACTGGAATTATATATTTCAGAAGTAGAAATCTGCTCTATTGGAATGTATGTTCTTCAAATGATGCTACAAATTGCTGGCATTTGAAAAGTACTTTTTGCATAAAGAGCAGTTGAAAGATTTTAAGAAAATTATAGTTTTCTGAAAGATGTTACCACTTGTAATTAAAGCGGAACTGCGAATTTCAGATCCATTGCCTGAATGATCATGTGTACCACCATTTAGCTCATTTAAATTGGTGTTATATATTCTAATAAACTGAAACAATAGCTCAGAATAAATATTTGAAAGCAAAATTCACGTATTAATTAAGCATGAAACAAAGTGAAATTACGCGATTTGTAAACAAAACTTTGGCGTATCTGAAAACGTCACATGATGCGCAAACCGATATGCGTATCAGATGATCAGATCATGATCCCAAAAGTTGCCTTCTGTCCGTAGACGCTTGTGGTTGAAAGCCATTATGGTCAAGACTATTTTCTCAGATACTTCGCATACATGTAACATCGCATTCGAAATGTAAAACTCAGTATTTACTATAGGTTCATTGATGCAACAAATATCTGTCTTTCTACTCCTATAGCTTAAAAAAAAAAAAAGAAAAAAGAAAGAAAAGATGTTATTTGCCGTACAGTTTATCGTTCAATAATCCATTTTCATTGCACAAAATTGCATTCATTCCAAGAATTAAATTTGTTTTCTCATTTTCCTCTGTATAAAACTGAATGCAGAGAAGTTAGATGTTTAAACGACCCAACCCCTTTTTCCCACGACTGGAAAGGGCAATTTGAACATTCCCCTCTTTTTTAGCTTCCCCCGTGTTTAGAACTAGACTGTCAATCCCAGAACGGCTGCTTTTGTTAGCTGGGCGAGTTCAATATACGCAGGTGAAAGAAAAAATTCTGGAATGGATTGCAACGGAAAGCATTTACGTTGTGAATGGCTTTCACTGGTAACTAGAGATGTATTCATTCCTGACGCTGAGCCCATAGGGACTAGTCAGGAATTTTTTCGTTCTGCCTTGCTTTTCCTCATGGAATCTCGCCTATTGCCTCTGGTATGTATATTATTTTTTGTTCCTAGTAACATTGCTTGGTACAACTAATAATAATTCGCCATAGAAGAACGAGCTTTTCCTCACAGGAATTCAGTTTCGTACCATTAAATCTGTTGAACCCAGGCTAGAAACTCTTGAAAGAGAAATGAAGCATTATGTTGCTTTTAAAGCCGAAGTAGTTGCTTCAAATTGCCAAAAAGAAATGGATACCCTAAAAATTCTAAGTGAATTACGAAAACAAAACTTAGCTACCCCTGAAAATAAAAATAAAAATAGGGATAAAGCAAAAGATAACCAAATCGAGGAGAAAACTGCTTCTAATAAAAAATTAAATAAAAATAGCAAAATACGCGCCATCACTGATAGTGAAGGTTTCATATCACCTCGTAATTCGGTCAAAAGACCTTTAGCCACAACTTTTATTAATGAGGTAGAACAAAATAATAAATTCGAAAATCTTAACCCAGAAGACCAAATGGAAGAAGAGAATCTGGAAATTATACCGGATAAAAGAAAAGTCAACATTCCGCCAATCATTATGGGCGATTTCACAGGAAACTGGGAAGCAATCAAAGAAGAGATGCAAAATAATAACATAACCAAATATCGCTTGGGAAATTAAAGAAGGTTCTCTTACCATCCGCCTTTATGATATTGATAACTATCGTTACCTCACTAAGTACCTTTCTTGAATAGGAATGCAATTTCATAGCTTCAAACTTAACTCTGAAAAACGCATGAAAGCGATGATCAAAAAACTACCTAATAACACTGATCCAGAACTAATCATAAATGAATTAAAAAGTAAAAATATTCCTGCTCTCAAAGTACAACTTACCTCTTTTAAAAGGCGGACAAATGACCAAAATCCTAAGTAGATCCTCAACGATGCCCCGAAGGGAAAAAAATTTGCGATCTTGAAATCATTAGAGGATTATATGTCTCTATCGTTTCGTACAAGTCAAGACCGGGACGCATATAAGCAAAATGTACACTGCTAGGGCAACAGCTTGAATTTGGCCAATAGCAGTCCAGATGAGGGTCAGCATTAACTCCGCCCACATGAGTGATGTCACATTTCTGACGTTTGTTTACATTCTGCTGTTCGGCGTCATGAAAGTGCGTTCATTGAATGTACATTTAGTTTTTCGGAATGAAAGTGTTTATATATATGCATATATATCTGTATATAACGATTTAATGTTTGTTTCGGAATATTAAGGATTACTCTATTATTCCAATAGAAATTAGAGCTAGTGAGATGCAAGTTACTGATGGCTGGAAGATGCATGTAAAATGTGGTTTACGAATTATTCTGCATATTCATAATCAGAAACTTTTAAGTGATGAAGATTAAATCATTTAATATATAAAATGTACCTGCGGGAATTAAACCAAGTAAAATTACCTTTTCTAAATTAACCAAGTAAAATTACCTTTAATATAAATGCTAATTTGTGTGAGTAATTAATGCAGTAAATATTCTGAATCAAAATACCACCAGTTGCCATTGCAATGAATTAACAGTGTGTCAAAAAATCCTTATAATACAATTCATACAAATATCTGTATGAATATTTAAAGCATTATTAACTGTGATCTGATTTCTTTTTTGAATTTAATATGCTTTCTTAGAAATAAACTTCATTTTATTGTTAAAAGGTAAAGAGTATAAAGACGAAAGTGTGTATCCACTGTAATGAACATATTGAAGAATGTATTTAAGATATGCTACCAGCTCTGATATTTCAAGACTATTCGATATGCATATCTATGGAGATTAAATCATTGTTAACTGACATTATGGTTCTGTTAAAGCATACATGATTTTCATTGTTCAGTATGCATTCTTAGAAATGAAGTTCATTGTTTTGTTGGAATGTAAAGAAAATAATACTGAATAACTGTTTAATGCCTAGTGTAATAGACCTACTGAAATCTAATTTAGCTATAAAACTGCAAATGCTAAATGATGTTGAACATAATTTAGCAAGAACTAAATTTAGTAAGATATGTTACCAGTTATGATATTTCAAGACTATCGAAAATGCATACAATGAGGTATCATTACCTATTCTAAACTATAATGCTGAACTGAATCCAATAAGTATACTTTTATTTCCAGGAAACCGTACCCTCAAGTGATTTGCTTGAATGTGTATTTATAGTCCTTTATATCTAGTCAAATACAATATTTGCATAAACAAAAACTGAATGGATTAAAATAAATTAACTTAAAGTAACATTTCAAATTTTACATTGTGACATATTAAAGAGTGATTAACTGGAGTTCCACTGATGATTGGACTCGATGAAATATGTCTTGAACTGACATTATTTTTGAGAAGAAGCGTTTGATATTGATTTTCTAACATTCGTATGTTTTTTAGCTGTGAAGTTTGTGCATTTAAAAAAATCTAATGACATGTACATTATTATTCACTTATTTCAAAATTCATTAAATACAATTTACTGCCTGATTTTATACATTATATGTATGAGTAATTAATAATTATTGTAAATATGCTATGTAACTTACATTGTGATCTTTATATTGAAACAAATTATTTATATATATATAAGATCTGTACTAAAGGCAATTGAAATTGAATTGTTAGTATAAAAATTAATGATAATAAAATGTATTACTGATGTATCTAATCAGATGTATTATTGATGACAGTATATAAAATTAATCGACACTGTAAGATATATGGTTGAAAGGTACTATTCTATTATCGAATTCAGAAATGTATTTATGTATTCATGTGTACACATATACATATATACATAGGCCCACCAGTGGCAGAGTTGTAAAATCCTTGAACACTAAGTTTGAATCCAGACAAATGGGCTGAGTTCATGGGCGTTTTCGTGGTTTTCCCCATTTGTAAAGTGTATACCAGCCAGTTTCCTTTAGAAAGTTATCCACAAAGGCATCCCTTCCCTAGGTAGATAGCCCTAGTGTGCTTTGCCATACTAAACTGAACTGAAACCAAAACCACATATGGATACATGCATACATCTCTGAATCCTGTCCTGATAACAGAAGAGTATCGGTTAAAATTACGTCATTTAAAGATATGTGCAAAGAGTTTTAAATTAAAATCTATACTATATATCGTTATCTTGTAATAAATACATTGGACTTAAGATCACGCTGTAACTATTTAATATGAGTTGAACTAAGCTGTCAATAATGCTTTGTGTTTTCATTAAGTACTGAAATCAAGATCAGAATGTTATGAATTAGTATTATTGTTCATATAAGTGCTTCTCATTTAGAAGTCCATTCTATTATCCATAATTTAATATCCATTCTTAACAAATAAGAACAATACCATACTAATTATCATGTTTTATTTATTTTTATAGCTCTATGAATTGTAATATTTTCCTTTTCCAGTATCTTCTTTTACAAAATACTTTCAGTACTTTACATACACTTTCAGTGTATAATTTATTCTTTAAATGTTAATTTCTCTTCATGAATTAAGAAGTAAAATTAAGTAGTAGGAAGTAACACACATTATTCATGAAAAACTGAAGAGGAAAAAATTATTTTATTAAAATGTTCAAAGTATATCTTACAGAAAACAAACATATTAACTTCTATAATACATTTATTAAAACTTATTTATAGTGAAATAATCTAATTCGCAGATTAACAGATAAGATTTTTAAAAAGCAGAGGTCTAAGATATCATGTAACATTTATTTACATAAGAATGATTGTATATACATAATGATCATAAGTATGAATTTAATAATAACACAAGTTATCTATTTCTCAGATATTTCATGCTAACCTGTTTTTATTGCATTAGAGTTTTAAAAATAAGTATTTTTAATGATTTTTTTACTACCGTTTCAAAATTCTGATTTTTATACCAGTCAGAAATGATTTTTTTCCCCCAGTATACAGAATTAAACTATTTATTTCTGGAATGGTCATCGAGTAATTAAAAAATAATGCTTAGTACTATTGCAAAATTTAAGAACTCCAAAATATTCATTTTAAAATTTTTAACGTGCTGCTTTTCATCACATAAAAAAAATTAACCAAAATGTAAACTTGTAACATTGAAAAATTTCTATCTTAAGCGAATTATTGTCATTACATAATTTCAGCACAAACTAAATATTACAGTACATAAACGAATACAGTGTACTACTACCTGTAAAATTAATGGTACTTACATATTAACACAACCACCTTGGCTCAATTTGGATTTAACATTTGAAAAGGTAAAAGTTACTCATTGGGTGCAAGTTGATGGTTTTCACAACTTTTCTTAAACAGATACCCAAACTATTGATGTTTATCATAAGTTGACTAACAATATCAAATTATGAAAAGAAAACATACTTTAGCAATTTAAAATATAAATTTTAATTATTAAATAAGGATTACATAATACATTAAAAAATAAAACTCGTTCATCTTTAAATCTTTCCATTATTTTTTTGCTCTATTCTTTTCCCCAAGCGATTTGTTTTTGCTTGAAAAAACATTAAAGAATTTCAGAGACTCAGCATTGCGTAAACCTCAGCAACATCAGCTATCTACCAAATGCATTTTCTTCTTGTGTCCTGTTGGAATTTTTTGGCAAAATTTTGACCGTAGTTTCTCCCATTGCTGGCAAATTCCAAAGTGCATAAATTTTCATATCTGTCTCTTTGTGTTTGCTTTTCATATATATTTTTTAATAGTTTTATTTTTGATGTTGCTTTACATGATGTCAGTTTAAACATAAGAAAGCAGAGAACAAAAAAAAGCAAAAAAATATCACAATTTGTTTATAAAAATTGTTGGAACTTGGAATGAAAATGGTGACATTGCCATATTAAAAGATTGTTATGAGCATGGTTGTCGGAGTTGGGCACATTTTAAAAATTTGACGAGATCTACCGAGGTGGTTATAATAAAATAATAACATTGTAATATGTGCTTTTCTATATGCATTTTTACTGTTATGAATATAAAATTTTTACTTGCAATTAAAATCTGAATATACTAATTATTTATATGCCCTCTTATGAAATTTTGATAAATTAGCAACAATTTACACTATTTATTTTACATCATCATTAATCTTCAGACTAATTTTAAATTTAGTTTCAGTGTGAATTTCTTTTGTTCTCTGCTTTATGTTTAAACTGACATCATGTAAAGCAACATCAACAATAAAACTATTAAAAAATATATATGAAAAGCAAACAGAAAGGGACAGATATGAAAATTTATCAGTTCAGTTTCATATATATTCTGTACAGTAATACCCTTAAATTGATTAATAGGTGGGACTAATGAAAAGTACAACTTTACATACAGAATCTGTCGGAGAAATATATACAAACTTTATCAAATGATATCTATACATTGGTTTCAAAGTTGAATTATCTTTACAATATGTAGTATGGTATTCCCTTAACAAGTCGGTAATCTTACATGTAAGTGACACATGACAATTAACCAAAATGGATTTGGAGGACTTTGAGGAATGTTCAGTAGTACAGGAAATCGGTTAAGCTAGAGGTCCATCAAAACATTATGGCAGAATGTGCAGCATTCTCCTCAGACACATCGATTAACTTTGTTCAAATAACTGCTCAATATTGTTCTATGTCTCTAGCTCCTAATGGCTACCACTGTAACACTTTGAGCAATCTAAGTAACTGTACAGGTACAGGGAGATTGTATTACACTTAGCCTAACCTCTCATATGTATGATTTGATTAACTTATAATTAAGTTCAATACTAAAGCACGAGAATTTTCTTAGTTAAAGTGTGTGCATTTTTCTGATGGGCCCTTTACAAATATAGATGAATTTCAGTTTAATAGGACCGAGGGTCAGACCACAGCATCCGAGCGGCAAAGTTGTTGAACACTAGCAGTTCAGTCCGGGGCTCAAATCTTGCTGAATGCGCTGGCCTCATGGGCACTTTCATGGTTTCCTCCAGTGTAATGTGTATAAGAGCCAGTTTTCCTTTGAAAGTCCTCCACGAAAGCATACCTCCTATTAAGCAGGTAACACTCAAGGGCTTTGCCATAATTAAATAAACCAAACCAAACCAAGGGCCAAAAGAAATTTTTGATAAAAAATTTAATTTTCATTCATGTCAGTATAAAATAGAGTACTTATGTATTATCCTATCGATTGTTTGTGGAAATTTCGGCAATAGTCACCAAGTACAAATCATTTCTATGGAATTACTATAGGGCACAGTCATCCATAATTGGCACTAAATCATGCTAGTTGGCCGGTCAATGGGATAATACGTAAGAAACTAAAACAGTATTAAAATTAATACAGTGCATTTATGTGGATGCCAATGGCCACGTATTTAGCACCCATTTCTAATTAGCATCTAAGTTCTCCAAAGCTTTTATCATTTGAACAAAAGATCTTATGTCAAACTTGTGAGTATCATACATTTTTTGGCGAAATTGGAACAGTCGATAAATATTCCATAATATTTGAAGAAATATGTTTATTTTCTCATATGTCTAGCATTTTTCAGTATTATACTCAAATATAGGGCTTCATGTTATATTTAAAATTTATATATAAATATATATCAATATACCAGAGCCTGATCTTTACATTCCAAAAAATAGGAAATTAAATTTGAGATTCACATTACACGCATGGCATTGAAATTTATATAACTTTAATTTCAGCTTCAACATTTCATTTCCTATGTCAAATTTTAATGTGGATTAAGACTTATATAACCTACACTTAAAAAACACTTCCTTCCCTGTAAAAAATATGCTCACCAGCGGCGAGTGCCAAAGTCGCTGGTAGTTCGGTCTGAGATTTGAATCCCATGAACGTACTCGCTGAATGGGCATTTTCCTAGTTTTCCCCATCTGTAACGTGTATTCAAGCCAATTTGCCTTAGAAAGTTCTCCACAAAGGCATCCCTCTCCTTAGGCAGACAGCTCTCAAGTCTTTGCCATAATCACATAAACCAAACACTGCAAACAAAGTCAGGAACAGATTATCATAATACAGTAAACCTTTTCTTTGTGATCACCTCTGAAACTGAATATTTCTAAGTATACAAACTGCTGGTGGTTATCTTAGAGAGGGTTCTCTGTATTTATTAAAGGTCAGAAATTTATTCAAACATTTTTAAAAACGTAAATTAATCAACAAAATTTGGCATTAAATACTTTGTTTCTGAAAGCATAATTAATAATAACTTCTGAGTTTGATTTAGTGTGTATGATGACAGTTTTTTGCACTAATCAATGTCATTTGATTGACAGATATGAAGCATTTCTATTCAGGAGCTGTTTTGCTTTTGTTTAGTTTATTTGATTATGGAAAGCATGTAAGGTGTCTATATAAGAGGGATGTCTTTGTGGAAGATTTTCTAAGGAAAAAAACTACCTCATGTCCATGTTACGCACGTGGAAAACCAGGTAAGTGCTCATGCAGCCAGCCTGTCCATTTGGAATCAAACTCAGATCGAAATATCAGCATTCCAGTGACTTTACCACTCATCTACTGTTGGGCTATGTGTGAAGGGCCAGGAAGGATAATAATTACATGTATTGAAAACTGAATTCTAAACTAAAACTATAAAGATAGCAATGGAAATTCATTTATCAATACTAGTTCTTATTAAATTAAAATACTGCATAAAATAAATTTATAAAGCTGTTGAAAGAAAATTTTCCATTAACATATTTGAGAATGTGTAAGGAGTAATAGATTAAGAATTTTTTTAATACTATTAAGTAATTTTCTTTTAAAGGAATTACAAAATATAAAACAAACAAAAGCTTCTTTTAGACAAATTATTCTACTATAAAATCACATACTACTGGAACTGACATCCCACTTTATCCAAAATTAAATAAATCCATTATTAGGTGATAAATCAATCTGTGCAGAAATATTAAATATGAATACACTCATCTCAATTATTTAAAAATCTGAATGTGAAGATGTGAAATATTAAGAGGAAAAAGCTTTTTAGATTATTCTTTAGAAATATGGCATCCTGAAAAATGAATCAAAAGGAGAATTATATATAAATAATAATATATACACGCTTACACACACACATATTGATACATATAATTCAAATATGATTACATATTGAAAATATATGTATGTGTGTATGTATCCACGCACGCATATACAGCGAAATTTTGTAAAGTTTGAGACATATATTTATATTGCTTCTGGAACAATAAGGAAATAATACTTTAAAATTTTCTTTTTAAAAAATAGCATCACTATAGCAAATTTACATTGCAAAGTAAAAATGTTCATTCAGCGAACGTGCTTTCAACAGAATGTAAACAAACGTCAGAAATGTGACATCACTCATGTGGGCGGAGTTAATGCTGAGCCTCTCTGGATTGTCATTGGCCAAACCCAGGCCGTTGCTCTAGCAGTGTACATTTTGCTTATATGCGACCGGGACCCGTGCAGTGCCCATAAGTGCCAGAGGTACGGGCACTCACGGGAAGTCTGCAATTACAAAGCCAGGTGCCTTAAATGTGCACAACCACACGAAACTTACACTTGCCAGCAAAACAAAGAAGACGGCAAACCGGCCATGTGCGCCTTATGCGGTGATTTGCACGTTTCGTCGTATAAAGGGTTGCATAAAACACCCGAACAACATCAAAAAAGCAATCGAAGCTGTAAAAAGAAAAAACAAGGGTTTAACCCTAGAAATCGAACTGCTAAAAACAACAATGAAGAAGAATTTCCTTCTGTCTTCAGTAACTCAAACCAAGCTCCAACCGAAATCCCAAATGCATGGAAAAACAGAAAACACTCCGCTGAGAAAGAAATCCTATTCATGGAATGGATAAAAATTCAAGTCATGAAAGCCAAAGAATATCTTCAAAAATTTAAAGCGGCTAAATCTATTATGGAAAAAATCGGAAGTCGGACTAGCCGCCTTTGAATATTTCTCGAACTTAAATCTGGAATTTTAAGAAGTACCAGAATTACCTAAACGAATCTTTATGAATCAATTTTTTGAAGATCAGATTATATCTCATCTTGTATGTAGTTGTACATAGTTATTTAACCAAGAATTCATGTTACTCAAGTTTTATCGTATCTTTATTTATTAAGTGATTTTCTGGACTTTGAATTGTGTCAGCTATCACATGATATGCTCGACACTCAGTATTGGCCGCGGCTAAGTCACGCCCTCAGTGCAAGTTTATGAATTTTCATTAATTTACTTGCGTTGATTTTTCAATTTTTGTGTTTTCCCACAAAATTAGAGACTTTTAACTAGTGGAAACCACAAAAAGTTTTCAACATATGCATTATTTTGCTACAAATCGAAGCTTTTCGACCCCTCATCGCATCCCTGGTCCTGACCAACCAGCACCTTCCCTTATGTCACGTGCTCTTCAAGCTTTGCCTCCGCGTCCGTTTTCATATTACCTGAGCTAAATTTAAATTCCTGAGCCACTGAATTTTTTTTATTCTTCCTATTCACGTCCTGTGCGCTGGTACATGTTTGTGTTGTACCTTATTTCTTCGAAATCAAGCAATTGTTATTGGAGCAAACTCTAATCTCCTGGTAAAAACTCTTGTAGTTGAGACCTGCACAACGTTACAATACCGATATCGTTAGATGTACTCGCTGGCTTATTCGTAAATCGTGGAAGGAACTTCACTGCGTATATTTATACTCTGTGCTTTATTGAGCTTTTTGTTTAAGAACAGATTAAATTTTATCAATTCGTGAAATAAAAATAATATTTCGAAGAGAAATACATGTTTGAAATGTAAAATTTTATACATTGTATGCTTATTTAAAATTTTCTTAAAGCATAGCCTTTTGGCGCAATTACATAATCTTGTTTATTCCAATATATACTAGAACTCTTATTTCGGTGTAGTAACCAAGTATTACATGAAGTCAATTACAAAATAACTGTAAGTTTTTATTTATTTAACATACCGTAGAAAATTTTAAGTGTAAATTTTTGATATTTTTATATTTACTGCTACTATGATAATGTTAGAACAAAACATAATTATTTAACTGTTTTTTTTTTCCTGTACACAAAATAAATAATGCTTTTTAGTATACGTTTTGATGGAGCTTTAAAAGGCCTACCATTACATGAAAAGAGTATTGCATTCACTTGTGAAAGAACAATTTCAGTTTACACAGAATAAAATTTGTTTCATGAAATAAGACATATAAAATAGTCCATTCATAAAGTAGACAGTACTTTGTTATAATCAATTAACATCAATCCTGTGCACTGTTTTCAGTTGTTGATTTAGGTACGTTACAAATTTAGAGTTTACACACTTTGAAATTAACTGTAAAAGGTCTTTTTGATGAGTTAGACTATTTAATCATTGATAATCAAAAAGGTCTTTCAAATTTGATTTTTCAAATGCATTTATTCTGCATACTGGAGTATATATATGTTATCTTAATGATTTTACATTATTACAGAAGTGTCAAACAAAATTCATAATATGTATTTCTTATTTAAATTGCATTTGATAAGAAAAACTAAAAAAACATAATACATACACTAATATGAAGAAAACCTGTCTCTCCAAAGTATCACATGGTTGGCAATAATGGTAATTAAAATTGCAGTATAGATAGGTGTATGGCTTATCATCTGTGATTAGATTATGGCAAAGCACGTTGTGACTGTATGCTTAAGATCCCTTTTGCGTGGAGGACTTTCTAGAGAAAACGGCCCCATATTTTGTATTACGAATGTATAAATTTACATTATTACCCACGCTTTTCTCTTAAGTAAGTCCCTAAAAGTCGTGCTAATCAAATAAATGTTTGGCAATGTTGTATCTTGGTACAATCTTGAAGCGAGTTATTTTTCGTTTTTGCATCTGATATTAGGACATCATTAAATTGAGTAATCAAAATTACGCAGTTTGAAAGGCAATTTATTAATTTATCTAAAGCAAGTGATATGTTCGGAAAAGAAATTACGTGCTGCTAAACTAAAGAAAATTGGAAATATCTGAAAAAGTTATTTAACACGTTGACTGCCTTTTCAATTTTCAGAAATCTGGCCTAAAATGACAATTTGATGTTATCACATTATATTATTAAAAACACTAATTCTAGTGCATAGTTATCCTCAAAAAGCATAAAAAATGTCTTTTGTTTTAAAAAAAAAATGTGTTACGAATTATCTCGTCGTTGGCTTCTGTAACAGAAATCTCTTCGCGGAAGCCAACGACGAGTTAATTCGCACGCAGACGCCTGTCGCAATGGAAAAATTTCTGTGCAACCGAATATAATTCGAGATTACAATAATGGAATGTCTCGCATTCACCGATCAGATCAAATGCTTTCGTACTACTCATCTCTAAGAAAGACTATTAGATCGCCCAAAACGGTTTCACTACATATTATAGATATATATATATATATACACACAATTCTCACAAAATTTTTCAAAAAGTAACTTCTTCTAAAATAAAATTGATAAAGTTCAGAGAAGAATTCGTCTTCGAGTTGATTGGAAGAGATTCAACCAGTTTCGAAAAAACATTCGATTGCAAAAGCTCCATTATTTAGAGAATCTACCATCTACCGGAAAAAAACAGCGTCTGACAAAGCCATGTCGTATACGTACCCAAGCAAAAAACGCCGAGAAACGCATTATTTCTGTCCAGCCTGTAAAGAGAAGCCAGCCCTTTGTGTGGAAGATTGTTTTAAGAAGTTCCACAAACAATAAAATATTATTTTATTTCTTGAATTTGAATAATGAATTTTTATAATTATATTTTTTGTTCTTTCTTAATAAATTTTCTGTTCATGCACGCCAGCATTGATTTTCTGCTCTTTTCCGAGAAGCCATCTATCGATATTAGCACTGATATATTCCGAGTTTAATCGTAGCTGCACAAATATGGCAAGTAAACACAGTAAGAGATAACTCGTAGTTGGCGTCGTAGAAAAGAACGCAATCTCCGAGTTATCTCGTAGTTGGCAGTCAATGTGTTAACCGAAAAAAAGAGAAGAAGAAGAGGGGAAAAAATATATATACAATCAGAATGCTAGATAAAAATGTGAAACATATTTAGCAATTAAATTTGCAAGGAATCGGAAAATGAATATACTTCTTATAAGACGTTTTGGAATAAAGTTCTCTGAACTTAACAGAAAATTACAACTGTTGCTGTGTTAAAGTGTGCTATGCAATGCAACTGTTTTGTGCTTCTTCATTAAATTTGGAACATGCGAGTTGAAAGTAAATTTGCAATGTAAAATATTGCGTCCAATATATAAATGTATACGAAATTTTATAAATGGCATAAAACTAAATTAACATTTTTGAATTAAATATTTTTCACTATTATTGTAATTTTCTTCAATTTAGTATTCAGTTTTATGAAAAGCACTTTATTTACAACTATAATACAGAATGAATAAAATCACTTCTTGATTTTTAACAGGTATAGAGCATGGTTTTTCACATGTTATGTCCATTCACAGTTTTATGTGGTGAAAATAAGAATACATATTATACTGGAAATTATATAAAAAATGTCACCTGAAAACAAACGGTAATTATGCATAGACGTAGAATCTGTGTTACAATCTGTGTTCTTTGCCATACCTTCTTTGCCAAGTCTTGGACTCCCAGCTAACAAAAGCAGCCGTTCCGGGTTTGAGCGCTTCACTTTATCCCATACAAAACCTTTGTGCTTTATTGGACTATTTGCTGTTATTAGCATCATGACTCTTTCAGATGCATAATCGCTGAACTTTTGAGTTTTTTCTGATCACATGGCCTGTACATATTTAGTTACCTGTACCTATATTATCTGTGCATAATGCCATCACTGATGAGACACCTACACCATCTTCAATATCATGCTTCCACAATATTTTATGATATTACATGTCAATTCCTTAGTATTTTCGCACGTAAAAGTTTATTTTAGATACTTCGTCTTGGACAGCCAAGCCGATGCCTTGCCGCGTCACACGTGACTATTGGTCACGCCCCTTCTACCTCCTATTTTGTCCCTAAGACCCACCCTGAGCATTCAACTTACTACATCGGTCGTAGTAGCGCCGTATGTGACGACAGCCGGAACAAAGCGAGCAAATTTGCAAGCTACCCGCGGCCTAACATCAGAACTGGAACTTTAACTTGAGCGCTTCTGCGTTTAGAGGGGTCCGAATTTTATGACTTGACCTCATATAGGCAGCATTTCCACAAACTAAGCACTTGTTGCAAATCACAGCGAGCAAGATTCTCTGTCAACCACAGCAAATTCTTCCACAGTTTCCTTTAAAATATATTTCTAAAAGCTTTTTAAAGGAAACTCTCGTATTCACCTTACACATGGGAAAACCCACGAAGAACAACCCTGCAGCGTCAACCCACCCTTCGTCTGGGCTGAATCCGGTTCGAACAACCAGTATTCAGGGGTCTTGAACACTCGACCACTTGTGGAGCCTTCAACCATTTAGAAGTCTTTTAATGCTTAAAATACGCATGCAAGGAATAAAGGATTATTGTCATGGCCGTGATTTGATAAGTCTATTGTCTAATATGTTGTCAGTACTTCAACATAATTAATTACACACATCATCTTTCACCTAAGTTTTTTTTTTTTTTTTAATATTGCGTATTTAATATACCCGTTCGTAATTTTAATAATTTGTGCAGCAAAATATTTACTTGTAGATTAATGTTTATCATTGCTGGATTTGAGCATCACAGTTTGTTCTACGACTTTTCTCAACTAATGTTTCCGATGCTGTAGTTGTTACTTCACTTGTCTTCCATCAATTACATTTTTTCCCTTGTTTTTCTAGATATGGAAGAGGGAAAGTTTGACTTAATTGGAAAATTATTATCTTTTTAGTAAACGCTTCTGTAAAAATCAGGAACCCGACCAGTGGGCGAGTGATTAAGATCGTTAAATACTGGGAATTCGACCTGTGTTGGATCCCAGGTGAACGGACTGGCTGTATGGTTGGTTTTCCCATGTGTAACATAAATATGAGCCAGTTTTCTTTCGAAAATTCTCCACGAAAGCATCCCTCTTGTTAGGCAGGTAGCCTTTATGTGCTTTGTTATAATCACCTTACCTAATAGAAGTTAACCTATAAGAATCAGTTGAACTGTTGAAAAAAAATTAATTTTTGAAATGTAATTAAAAAAACATATATTCAGAATTGAAACGGACACATTACCTAGATTTTTATCAGGTAGATTATCAATTGGTCTATGTATCGTGCTAGAACTTTCATAGACTCTGACGAAAAGAAGCAGTCGTAGTGCACCGCGCTTTTCCCATCTACGTCTCTGAGAAGATCTTTTAGACTTTCAGAATAATTTCAGAGCCACTGTAATAAATCTAATGATTGTATAAAAAGTGCTTGGTTTCTGAATGCTACTTTATCAGGAATGTTTCGTCTTTATCCCGGATATGTAAAATTGTACAGCAGACTTTGGACTGATGAGATTCAACAATCAATTACATAAAAATTAAAGAGAAAAATTGTTATGTGGAAGATAAAAGCAATAAATCGAGTTGCCGTGTTAAGGGCTACGTTCACGCAATCTCATGGGGGGGATTAGGGAAAAGTAGTTGTACGTAATTCAAAAAAATAAAATTGAAATGGTGTTCACGTAAGGTTGGTTCTTCGAAAACTCCTTGGCTTGTCTCATCGATCGTCTGCAGTTTTTCCATTTTCCGTAGCGTGAGAAGAGGTCAGTAATGTCATCTTGAAATCTGCGCTATCTGTAAAGCTTCATGATGTTCTTAAACATTGAATGGCGAAAACATTTTCATCATTCAATGTGGAACTTAAAGGTTGACCTCCAAGTAAGTCATACCTCCAGATTAATCCTGTTGCTTATTTTATCATTTCGTTGTGAACTGAAGTTCTGTTCTCTAATAGACTGATTTTTCCATTGGGACTAAAGAACAATATTAACAATTTGTAACGCTTCTGCGTTTTTAGAGCACTAAAATATATCATAAAAGCAGGACTTCATATCGAAAAAATCACTAAAGGCTTGTAAATGGCAAACTCGCGTGGGCGTGCGACAATCCATCAAACGAGGAAGAATCCAATCCAATCTTCAATCCGGCGAAATTTTTGAGTCGAGTTCGTACGTACTGCAACATATAAATATGATTACAGCCCTGGCTTCCCGTCGATGCTGTGTTGAAACAATTTTTCCATTCGGAGTTAATCGTAAATATCCTCTGGCGGCATTCAACCTGCGTGTCCTATTCTTTGCGTGGGCCCGAAGTGTGGGGGAGGGGATAGATTTCCTTTATTTATGAACAAGATCTGAAATTTCACAGTCTGTCAAATGGATGTATTGTGTGTCGGCACTTGTTTGAAGGAACTTGGGAACCGCATTTGATGCCCGGTCCAGTTCTTTGGTTTGCTTCCGATTTAACTATCACTTTCTTTACTGGCAGATTTAACTAGCTGTGATTTGAAGCGGTGATTGTTGAAGCGTTAGTCAATTTCACACTTCATTCATGAGGAGTTATGGAGGTGTTCGGAAGTTCATTTCTTTTTTGCTTAGAATGCATATAGAGTAGATTCCCAATTACCGAGGTAATGCCTGGAAAGACTCCGCCGTTTATTCGACAACAGTTAAAAAAACACAATAAAGAGGAGTAACCCATGTTATAGTTAACAGAAAAATCATATAACCAATTTGCCTGTCCCTCTAAGCGGTTTGATTTGAAGAATTAGTTCGTGTGGTATGTAAATTAGATTAGCATTCAAAACAAGAACACTCTGCAATGCAAAGAGCAATGTTTGAAAGGAATCAGTTGCAGAACAGATGATTAATGGCAGTACACATAATATATTTTTGAGATTTAGCGATTTTTAACGGACGATCTAATTTGCCATTTTTTTTTTTATTTTTTTTATTTTGTTAGCTTTAATACATTTTTGTCAACATTTCAGTTTAAGAGCGGACTTCTTAATTTTATTGGCATGCGTAATATTATATTCTGTTACAGGAGTTTACATTTCAGTCATCTAAAAATCCGCTGTTATAAATATGTGAAATTTTCAAAGCTGTGGAAGAAACACTTTCAAAAGGTGGAAAAACTTTTTATCTAAAGAATTTGGTAGATAGTAAATAAGGTTTTCAGTAACAATCTTTAATAAATGAAAAATGCAGTGCACTCAACTCTTCATGGATAACAGATAATTTCAAAATTCCATTTTGAAATTTTTTAAAGTTGGGACGATTTTTCGTATATACCTTCCTTCGTTTAACGTATAAAATAAAGCTTTAGAATTTACTCTTTTACTATCGGATAGAGCGGGAAAGAATCTTTTAATTCATAATAGTTTTATACATAATTTTTTATTTTTATTGACAAAATCTTTCAATGCTTTCGTTCATTTGACGTAAATAATCGGAAGTAAAAGCTGATTATTCATTGCTGAAAAATGATTGTTAATTTAATAAATTGTTTGATAACGTGTCATTGATAAAAGAATTAAAACAAAACAAAAAAAAGTTTTTTTTAATAAGCTTTCATTTAAAAACCTATAAAAATGAATGAACTAAAAGTAGAAAAATTATCGTGCAGTTAAATGGAACAAATAGATTAAATAATTTTCTTCACAAAATTAATTCATACTTTTATAATAAAATCGTGGGGCGACCTTGGTAAATGTATAAAATTAATGGCTTATCCATTTCAAAATGCAAATCGATTATTGCGTTTCGTGACTTAGGTATTCATGGTACAGAACTGGAAATGAATTTTGTAAAGAGAATTTTTGTATCTCTTGTTCTGTTTAAATTATATGATAAACTTTTTCACTCCTTTTAGTTCATTAATTATTTAATAACGTTTAAATAAAAGCTTATTTTTATATAAAAAAAAGTATATTTATTAGTCCAAAGGAGCTTTGTCCCTGAAGCACTATTGTTTTCGTTTTGCGTTGAATCACTCTGAATGTCCTTTTCACTTTTCAAATTGTTCCCACCAAATATCTTCACCCTGTATTATATTTGAAGAAATTAAATAATGAAGAATCTGCATAAATATATGCATGTTTCTCGCATTGTGATAAAACAACGGTACCTAGAGCTATCGAATTTTCAATGACGTAATCCTACTGCGAATATGGGCATCTGGAAGCCCAAATTTGGAATTTGTTTTATTATCGATTTTATATTTTGTAAAACTTCAACGAATTTTTGATTAACAAACTCCAGGATTTCAAAGCGAACAATGGCAACGCTGCACAGAAAAAATATTTTTCTCTCCAGCGTGTGAGACTGTGTGTCGGAAATTCTAAAGATATGCTGAACTTAAAATTATTTTCTGGTATTGCTTTTGAAATGAATTTTATGGTTTAAGTGAGAACATGGTATTTAATAAATAAAGGTAACACACAAAATGTTAGAAAAACGCTCCTTTGGACGTAATTTAAAATCTGAAAACTTTCAGTTTATTATTATTATTATTATTTAATTTATTTATTTAACCTGGAATTAAAGGTAATTTCTGAAATGTTTAGGCGAGTAGTATATAGCTGATCATTTTATAATCAAACTTTGTATAACAGCTAACATTTCTTGCATGTTTGATTTCTTGAATGTTTCAAACACGTTATATTCTAGGTCACGTACAATTAAATTTTGCACTGGTTGTGGATAAAAACATTTCTCACATTGTTACACCGCATGCTATGACTGCTAGTGTTTAACGTAGTTTAAGGCAACAAAGCGGCCGGCCGGTTGCTGGTAGTTTGACCTGGGTTCAAATCCCGACGAACGGGCTCGATGTATGGGATTATTCGTGGTTTTTCCCATATGCAACATGGATATGAACCAGGTTTCCATAAAGAACCGTACTCGAAGGCATCCCTGCAGTTGTTTGGCTTTATTCAATTAACCTAGCCTAACCAAGACATTTTATCTTTCTTTTGGCATTCCCCGGAGAAATTTTGCTTTATTCTTATAATTTGCGATAATGACTTTGGGTATCATATTTAAGCGGAAATATCCATTTTGACCATTCCGGAATTCATCTCGACGATTTTTTATGCGTGGCGTCTGTACGTACGGACAGAATAAAAAACTCATTATTCCAAAACGGTTTGTAAAATGGATTCAAAAGGATTTTTTTTTTATGTATGTATGTATCTCGCATCAACTCATAAATGTTAGCCGTAGAAAGATGAAGTTTTTTATATGGGACTGCTGTAACATCTAGTTGTGCACCTACTTTTTTTATTGCAATCGGCAGTGCCAAACGTATATGTATTTATATACCCACCCCTTTTACCCTGCTTAAAAGCTGTTACCCGACCTTCGTTTTCTCAATCGTTGGTCGTAGTCATACACTTCCAATTACATAAGTGTTTTATACCACGAAAATATTCGTGTTTTGGCAAAGTCAAATAAAAAATTTTCAACAAATAACGAAATTTTAACTTTTAATGCCTTCTTCCCTTTCCTATACTATGGGGGGGGGGGGGAATTACACTCATTATGAAAAAATAAAATTATGAGAATTTGATTCCCGTACAGCAAAAGTGGACCGAGATATTTAATTTGAAAATTTCCGATTTTGGATGTAATTTGCGGCTTGTTTCGAGGGATCGGTTAATTAGGTTAGAATAATTCAAGGAAATAAGTTTAAATGGTCAGAGACTTGGGCATTGACTTAACGTGATAAGAAAGCTCTGGGAATTTTTGAACGAAAGACATTACGTAGTATTCTTAGTGGGGTCCAAGTGCATGGATCATGAAGAAGATCTAATTTGGAACTCAATTTTCAAATTTGATAATATTTACAAACAACCTGATATTGTAAAATTCGTCAAACTAGAGACTTAAATGGGCTGGTCCTCTGGCTAGAATGAATGAAGAACGTTACTTCAAGAAAATCTTTCTGGCAAAGCCAATAAGAAATAGACCTCGGGGCAAACCCCTACTGAGATGGATTGATTGTGTTGAAAAAGATCTACTATTTTAAAGGTTAAAAACTGAAAAATAGTTGCCAAAAGTAGAGATGCCCGAAGAAGACTTCTGGGGAAGGCCAGAGTCGAGCCGTTGATGAAGAAGTTTAAATGTGCAGCAAAAAATGTGTATAATTTAATAAACCATAAAGGAAGTCATGTGTCCACATAAGATTTTTTTTAAAATTGCTTTGCTTTCTGTTTGTTATAAAAGTTCGAAAGGGGAATAGTGTGTGTGTGTGCGTGCGTGTGTGCGTGCGTGCGTGCGAGCGAGCGTGCGTGCGCCTGTGCCTGTGATGGCGTACCAGTTTTTTAAAAGCTTTAAATGTATCACTGTGAGCTGCGTTAATACTTTAAAAGTACACGGGTCTTCAAAAATTAAGGACGTGACTGTTTTTTTCAACTTAGCGTTGTGCAAAAGCTTTCCAATTCAAATAAATAATACCATGAGATCCCCAAGACATAAGAACATAGGTAATGTAAGCAAAACTTCCACCCCCCAAAAAATCAAAAGGATAAAAAGGAACTTTATTGAAAACGTAGCATGGAGCACAATGCGACAGAAGGCCGAAACAGCCGTGTGACAGGTGTCCAGCAAGAAACATCCGGCCTTTAGTAGGGGATATGATCTCTCTCCTGACTGTTGTGCAGGTTTCACATCGTCTTTCCACGTTGAGTATGAGGTTGTCAATGAGTTGTTGAGGCATTGCTGCCCATTCCTATTATACCGCCAGTCGAAGGTCCAGAATCGTTAGTGGCGATAAGTTACGTGCTGCCACGCGTCTCCCTAGAAAGTCCCATACATGCTTGATGAGATTTAGATCCAAAGACCTTGCCGGCCAATCCATATGTTCAATATCTTCACTCTTCAATAGCTCTTCGACAGGTACTGTGCGATGAAGAGGACCTAAAGACCCAAAGCACCCCTCAAAACACATAAGGAAGGAGAACATCGTTACAATAGCGGGCCCCAGTGGCTGAACCTCCTTGGCAGATGCGAAAATCGGTACGGCTACCAAGCATGATACCTCCCCAAACAAGAACTCCGCGATCTCCAAACCGGCCCCTTTCGATGATGATGGAGGCATTATTACATGTTCCCCACTCTCTCCAGATGTGTATACATCTAGAATCGCTACTCAGACTAAATCTACTCTCATCCGTAAAGGGCACTTGACCCCGTTGATTATCTGTCCAATTCTGGTGTTCCCTGCACCAGGGCAATTTCTAAAGGTAGAAGTGCCGGAGCCGTATGGAAGACCGTGATATAACTTAACCTAAAAATCGCTTTCGCTTTAGAATTCTACTTCAACATTTGAACAAATAAAATAATCAAAGCTTCTTACCTCTCAGACGAGATCAATTCAATACAATATTCTATCCAATTTTATTGACGACACAGACAATACACGACGAAAAGAAAACACTTATAATTACAGTTACATATAGAGTTCGCACTTAACATTTCAGAGTTCACCATTCTTCGCAGACTCAATCGCAATTAATTTTAACTCAAAAGGAAGTCAGACGCACAGCGCCATCTGGCTCCTTTAATTATAGTTTCTACAGACCGTCAGGAAAAAGGAACAAAAGTAAATAAATAAATAAAATGACTTTTGAAATCATTAATAATTTAATTCCTATTTAATTAATTCATAACTAATTTATTATTACTTATATAAATAATTGAAAATTAAAATAATTAAATAAAGTGGGAAGAGATAAATTAAAATTTAATAAGGGATTTTTATATAATTTTATTGAATTATTTATTATAATTATTTTCGAGATCAAATTTCTACTGAAGTAATTGTTCAGTTACATAAAAGAAGTGCCGGAACCTTCTTATTTAGGGTTGCGGTGCGCTCGGGCTAGAATTAGAATTTATCCCAAGAATTAAGAAGTACTGGAGCCGGGCTCCGGCGCAATTTAACCTCTGCCCTGCACCACAGAAAACGCCTTCTCCGATGAGCAGGCGTTAATGTTATACACCGTACAGGTCATCATGGAAACAGACCACCATTGTAGTCTGCTGGTCAAAGTAAACGCGATATCGGGCGTCCATTTGCTTGTTCCATGTATCCTAAGATTTCTCCTGCCATCTGCCGGCTGTTTCTTCTTGCCTGTAAGGCAATGTATTGGCCGTCCGCTGCCGTGGTTGCTCGTGGACTACCACTGCTGCACCGTCTGACAGTTATTCCTGTAGTGTGAAATGCTCTCCAAAATAGTGAAACAATGCTGTAAGCAAACCCGAACTCCGTAGCCACACTTGTTAAACTCCAACCTTCCTCAGTCTTTCCAATGATTCATCCTCGGGTAAAATCATCCAGATGTCGTCTAACAGATTGATTGTTCGACATTTCACACTGAGACAACAACTCGACGTCGTTTAAACTGATATACGCTGTGTAATAGCTTCCTAGAATTACTGAGCTTTGATGCTTTGGTGTTTTTCCTGGCAGTCAGCAGGGTAATTCGTTTCTGTTCTTTTCAGTATCCTCAGAGAATCCCGACTGGGCCTGACATATGATGAAGTCCGAAAATGAGACTTCCCCATACGAGGTAGAATTGAAGAGATGATACAAGAAGAAGCCCCTTGCTTCGTTGTTTTCAAAGCAACGTTTGAAACAGGTCACGTGGGATGTGGCGAGACCGAAACACCTAACTTGCTAACTACTGTACGAAGAAAAACATGCAGGATACAAACAGTAAGAGAAAATCAAGTAAAAGTTCACTATTTACATTAGATACAATACAGAGTAAACTCTTAAAGAGCGGAAATAAATATCTTTGAATTTGCAGGCATCTGGGGGCCAGGAGCTACCTAGCCCATCAGCGGCAATTGCAAAGTCCAGAATTCGAGAAGACAAAACTACTGAGCTCACACCAATACTGATTTTTACAGCGCTCCCACATTCCTTCATTACGTGTTGCTGTGTATATATGCGCATATGCTACCCTGCCTGTATATATGCCCTCTTACCTAGTCGATGGTTGGTCTATTAGTTCGCTCAGCCTCTTCGTTCTGCTAATAAGCTAATTTTTCAACTTCTTCCTTAATTTTTACACACTAGTGTAACTTCTTCCTGTGTAAGTTTTTGCTTATTTTTATGGCAAAAGAGCGCTCGTTCAGTTTTCGTTAGTAGTACAGGGCGTTCCATTATTTAATACTGCTTTGTATAGTGTGATGTGTATTAGTGTAAAACTAGAAAGTATGAATGGTTATAATGAAACGCTTAAGTGGTGCGCATGCATCTTTCAGATTATTTCATAGAAGGGAATTATTTGATGATATTTTTTTTCAATGATTCGGCAAGAATTATCATTAGCTTTTTTCAACAGAACTAACTTTCTTCAGTTGTCTGGCTTCGAGTGTTGTCTTGCATTTTCACTAAGCCATTATTATTCTCAGAATATTTCAGAAATGTTGGAAACATTTGTTAAGGTGGGAAAAAAAAAAACTTACATTATTTGGAAATAAAGTTTATTAAAACCAGAACTTCGAAAAACAATTTTGCAGTTTCTTCAACTGTTTTATATATCAGTTATTTTGATATGTTTTATAGCAAAAATGCGTTTGAAAAATTTGGTCGCAGCATTAAAACCAAGTAAATTGTTCTAATAATTTTCTGGTCAAGTCCTGATAGTTTCCGTTAGAGTATATAAGCATTTTGTGGTCTAAGCTGTTCGGTTGTTTTGCAGCGTTGTTTTCCTAAGCCCATTCAGCTTTGAGGGTAGCGGCCAAGTATCTAAAGTCGCAAAATAATTCATTTACTACGGATTTCGTTCTTGGAGACTGGCTGGCTGTATTAGATTTTTCTCATGTGTAAAACAAACAGGGAAAAAAGAAAATGTATACGA
>KK117241.1:42536-75266 GCA_000611955.2 Stegodyphus mimosarum
GCTATAAAGTCTCTGAACACTAATAGTTCGATTCCAGGCGAACGGGCTACCTGCATGGACGTTTTCGTGGCTTTTTTCATGTGTTAACATGCATACGAGCCAGTTTCCCTCAGAAAGCCCTTCCCTTGCCTTAGGTGCTCTGCTGTAAAACAAACCAACCCTAAACAAATAATCCTAAGTTACTTTGAGGTATTCAAATTCAGTTCAGACTTTTAGAACAATAGCTTTCAACCTATTTTGCCCCGTGCACCCCTTTAACCATTGTTAGATGATCATCCCCTCTTCCTCCTTTCTAAAACTCAAAAAAATACATGCACATTTATTTAAATTTAGATTATTTTTATAATGTATTTTATGAGTTAAACAACAAAAAGTATTAAAAATGTTAATAAATACCAAAACTTTAATAAAGATAGTTTTTTATATTCATAAATTAAAACTAAATCCTATAAATAAAAGGCTGACCGCATTCCCTCCACTCTGAAACTAAATCCCTTCCAGAGGGAATTCTCCGTATTAAGAACTGCTTTAGAAAGATTTTTACGAAGATGATCAATCTCCTAAGGAAGAAACCGTAATATGTTTTGCAATTATCATATAACTGATAGCTATTAAAAATTAATTTATGCAGAAAAATAGTTTAAACAACTTCAAGTGCAGAAGCAGCCAACTTTTTTACTAGAAAGACATATTTCAGAAATGCGGAGGTTCAGCGGGCACCGTAGTCGTGATGATTGATTTGGTTTCTTTCATTATGACAAAGCACTCGAGGGCTATTAATCGAGAAGATTTCAAAGAGAGGGATGCCTTTGTGGAGGACGGTAAGGGAACTGGCTCGTATCGACATCACACATTTAGAACCCACGCAGCAAGCCCGTTCTTCGAGATTCGAACCCCGGACCGAACTACCAGTGTTCAGCAGCCTCTGATGGGCGTGTAGTCGTGGAGAAATGTCTCTCCACGTTATTGTTAGCAATCGCTGCAGTTGAATTATATAATAAGCATACTTATATATTTTGTAACTCTGGAATTCAGAATACAAATTCATAAAATGACAAGTTCGTGTACGAACAAATGTTGCAAATATGTGCGAAGCGCGCCGTTGTTGGACACAGCATATGAATATAATGAGGATAGAATATGTAGTTCACTATATTCGGAATCAGTTATTTCTAGACGTCGAAAATTGATTCATTTAGTTACGCCCAGCCGGTATTGTGGTTAGCGATACTGACTGCGATACCGATGGGCCACGCTCGAATCCCGGAGAAGGCATGGACGCTTGTAAGCGTGTAGTATCTGTGCGGCAAGAGGTCACTCAAAATACTCTTCGACCCGAAAATCTCTCCAAAATTGGAGCGGAATTGCACAGTTAATGCGGCCGGACTATGCCTGAACAACTAACGATGTAACTGGTGTCATCAGCCTATGCTATCTATGTCGCTCAGATTTAGTTTTTCTCAAGCATTTATGCCATTCAAACAATTGTTAAAATAATAAAGATAAAATAAGAATTTTTAGTAAAATTATTCTTTATAATTATGAATGTTTGTTACCCAAATATCTAAATTTTAGAATTTAAATATCTGAACGGCGGGCACTTTAAAATTGTTTCGCAGGCACCATGTTGCCAACCCCTATTCGAAAGAGTTTAAAATATGTGTTGATAGATTCCAGATATTAAAGATATGCGAAGAGGGAATAGGTGGAAGCATATGTTAAATGCAAAAGCCTCATCAGCATAAAAATATTATATTTTAGAGCAGTGTTTTCTTCGAATAGATCTAAAAGTTAAAGACAATATTTCTTATTCTCTTTTGTAAGAAACAACTTGAAGTGAGTGTGGAAATCCGTTATATCAACTTTAGAATTTCATTTATAGCAAGCATACCAAGAAGTTGCTGCTATCGAATTTTTATCTTTCAACCTTATGGAACTCTTGGCGTCACCCCTCGGGTGCTGGTGTCTGGAAGTTGAGAGTTGCTGAGAGGAGGGAAGGAGGAAAGATAAAGTCGCTCCACCTTCCTCTTGAAACTCGAGGACCACAATGGGGGCGACTACCTCCCTCTCGGAAGCCTCTAGACATGTGTTTACATTAAGGGCGAAGGGGGTGGGGCACTCGAAAGCAGAGCTGGTTCGCATCGCACTTGACTTGTGATCTGTTATGTTTGCTGCCTTTTATTCTTTATACTACCCTTGTACGTTCAGTCTTGTCTTGAAAAGCACCGACTAGGATCATTGTGGATAGGCGAACATCTGGCACTTCAAACACTTAGAAATATGAGGACATGTTTAGCTGTATTTTCATTAAATTTCTTGCATCGCGAGAAAAATATGACAGACAAATATTTCAAAAGGTGCACTGAAAAATAAGGCACAGGAATTAGTTATTAGAATGGAATACTTACTTTTGTCTTTAATGTACTGCTGTGAAATTATTCAGATTATATTGCTAAGGAGCAATTCTATAACAGTTCGATGTGCAAATTTTACTATGCAACAGAATTCAGTGCCATAATTTTACCTAACAGTGATGCTTTGAAAGCACAAATGCATCAACGCTGTTTGCAAACATTTTAATTCTTTTTTCTGGCGCATTCCGTTTCCATAACTAGTTGTTGCAGCTTTATGTATATTATGTTAGACGCGTGTTATCATTTATTTCTTATCGCTCATGCATATTATATTAGTTTCCTGATTTGATTGGAATTAGCGCACGTACTTGAGACATGGCACGTTGTATCACACAAAAAGCACGTAGCTTCGCTATAAAATAGTTGGCCACAGCAAATTACTGTAAAATGAAAAAATAAAAGTTAATATTAAATTAGACTAGCTTTTACCCACGGCTTCGCTGGCGTTGATGTCCTTAAATAAGTTTCAACTCCGCGTGAATTTTAAAAACACACTCTACGTAAAATTTCAGTAAATACTGCCCTTCTTCAGTACCTATAACCTTCTTTATAGTCTATAACCTTTTCCAATATATCAAAAATATTTTTTGAAAATTTCATGATGATCGGTTAAGAAATAAGGCGTGAAACCGTAGCAAACAAACACACATTCCCATTTATAATATTAGTTAGGATTGTGGTGAAGTATGCGTGGGCTGTCTTCTTAAAAGAAGGAATGCTTTCATTGAGGTGAAATTTAAATTAACTGGTTCTTACGTCACACATGGGAGAAACCATGTAAATTCCCATACAACCACCTCTGTAGCCAAGATTTGAACTTGGGTAGAACATTCAACATTCAGAGAACAAAAATCTACCTTTATTTTTAGCTGGGCAGCTGAAACTAACTCTGGTGAATTTTAAGGAAATTGTTGAATTTTGTAAGGAAGTGCGTATTTTCATTTTATTAAAACTACTCCTTTCCATTGTGAATTTTCAGCCAAAATTAAACACATCTATAGAATAATCTAATTTTTTTTAACTATGCAGCAGTAATGAAAGCATTTAATATTTAATGTTTTTTAGGTACTATTCAAGAAACCTTTTGTAAAATTATAACTACCATTCCACGTGTACGAAGTATGTAATCACGTAATAAAAAGATGAGACCATTCATAACGTGAACTGTATGCTTCAACAATTGTGCCTTAGTATTTTGTTTAGACGTTTCGTGACTGGACCACATGGAGATATCTCATTTCAAATTCAACGTATTCTTAGTTTTAATTCATATCATAGTCGTGGCCCACCAGCGGCCGAGCGGTAAAGACGCTGAACACTGGTAGTTCGGTCCGAGGTTCGAATCCCGCGAACGGGCTGGCTGCATGGGCGTTTTCGTGGTTTTCCCCATGTGTAACGTGTATACGAGCCAGTTTCCCATAGAAAGTCCTCCACGAAGGCATCCCTCCCCTTAGGCAGATAGCCCTCGTGTGCTTTGCCGTAATTGAATAACCCTCAACCCTCAACCATATCATAGTCTAGAACAAAATACCTTACATAAATACGCATTTTAACTGATAATTTTTGATTCTGTTGTGTTTCGTATTGCTCATTTTTCGAATCCAGCCGTCAGGTCGAGAAAAAAACATGTATTAAAATTCAAAAGTGGATACCAAAGCCTTGCTGTTCGGTCTCATTTCCAAATGCTGAACAGTTTACTTTGGGGAAACTTTAACGGACTGAGTTCTTTAAGGTTACCCACATTTTAAGGAGCATATAGTATGGTACAGCGACTTTTAATTAAGATTCTGTTTTCTTTGAAATACATCAGGGTCAGTCCAAATCCTTGAATATAAGGCCATTATAAATCTGGACATCCTTTCGATATTCAAATCCATAATAATTTGAACAATTGTTCATTTTTGGATTTGAGAAGTTACTCTTGATAATGAGTTGCTTGCAGCATTTCTTCTAATGATCGAAAAAGGCTCACTAATTTATAACAACCGAATAATCCTGTGGACTGATGATTGTCATAGAGTTTTCATAAACGTGTTCACCTAACGATTCAGCAGCCTGATGATGCCTTTAAAAACAGCATTTTTCAACCTTCTTTCAAGTGGGGACCACTTTTATAAATTAGAATGCTCTGCAGATCACCTTATTCTTCTGAAGCAATTTTTTTAGCATACGGGTAACTTACCAGTATACGTGTACTTTAAAAATATGTTCTATAAAATTTATTTTATTTTATTTGAATCAGTTTATATTTATAAAATAGCCTTGCAAGAAAATGTCATAGACGATTGCCATGTGTAATTTCCAGACTTCAAAATTTTCAGCTTACAGTGGGGTATATAAGCAGTTAATATGAATTTTATTTCTTGTCTTTTCTGGAAATATAGGAGGGCCGCAAAGGTAGGCTTCGAGGTTTATTGCTGATTGATCCCATTCCCGAAAGTGCCTTAACATGTTTGAGACTTAGAGGGAAAGATTCACCGATTTTATTCCCAACTAAGCCCGATCGACGTGTAAATTACGAAACGGAAATTCTCCCTCATTACATTTGAAACGCAATTCGTATTTTTACATCCCATTACATAAATAATAAAGCATAAAGTCAGTGTTTTCAATGGCATAACACTTCTTTATTTTATTTTAGTAGAATGTTTTGACCTTATTTTACATATTTCCACGATATGCGACAAGGCAGCTTGTTATACAGAGTGTGTTCACACATTTTTGTAACGATTTTGCAAAGATTTATATATCAGCAAACCTTAGAATTTTATTTTCGAATATGTTCAGTCTAATAACCCTTTTGTTGAACTATCACATCTTGATTTCCAACATAAAAATCCTTTTCTTAAAACATCAAAGTTGATTTATTGCACTCGTCCTTCACATCCAAGTCCATCCAATGTTTTCGGATGGTGCTTATAAAGCGCTTGTTTTAAAAGTCGAAATGCACAATAATCCATAGGAGACACATCAGAGGACTTGGGTAGTAACCACAGGTAACCGAGCGCTCAAAGGATGCCGCCATGACGTAATATAACAAAAGATGACGCAACGGGGCGCCTTTGATGTGCCGCATTCGCCATCGTAGATCACGTGACAACCGGAAGTCTTACATTTCCTCGGAAGTGGCATAGATGGAATGACGTCTTCAAAGTTTTGTTTTTATTGTGTGGCAACGACCCTATTTTCAAAGTTTTTATTTTTTGTGAAAACGAACATATTTTTTTTTTCGGTTTTGTGGCAACGAGCTCTTTAACCATGTGTTTGGGATGATATCAGTTTATTTTATTATTTTTAATTATTTACTCTTTTTGATTATTTGATATGACATTATTTATTTACTGTCTTTACTTATTTTTATACATGATTAATTTTGATTATTTAGTACGTCATTTTTTTAAATTATTACCTTTAAATAATTTTTATTGAATTTAATATTATTTTCCCTGAATTTTAAAAATAATCCCCAGGGTTGCAATTCGAACCCGCCATCTCTTGCCATCTCCTGAGCTATACCACAAAGCCACTCTTTCGTTCCTTCAATTTAGTTATTTCACCTTGTCCACCCTCTTTGTCCATTGACCTTGTGCAGCGGAGACCACAATGATGTCAGTAAGCTGACAGATTGCGCATGCGCGAACTTTGACCACGAAAACCGCACTTTTAGCTTTGTAATCCACTACTAGAAATGACAAAGAGAACTACTGTGAAACATAGCAGAATTCCAACTCCGCAACTGGAGGCCCTCGAGGCAACAATTGTCCAAATCTATATTCAAAATTTACCTCCAATAGCAGTAGCGTCCTGCTATATGCCTCCGAGACGGGGTCCTAATTTTATCCCTGATCTCAGAAAATTAAGCGGAGTTTTAAATAACCTGATTATTGCAGGAGATCTTAATGCCCGTCATAGAAGTTGGGATTGCGTCACTGCCAACGACTATGGCGACAAGCTTAAAAACTGGGCTCATGGGGCCCACATCGAAATAATTGCGCCAGGAGTACCTACGCATTATCAGTTCCCCGGTGGCAAAGGTGCTCCATCCATTATTGATCTGTCTGTTTCCAAAAATGCTCCATTAGCTCATTCGATTGAAGTGATACCGGAATTGTCATCTGCCCACTATCCGGTTCATCTTACCAAAAATTGTACTAAAATTAACCAAAACTTACCGGCGCAAGTCCCAACCAACTGGGAGAATTTTCAGCATATTTTGGAATTTAAAAATCTGCCCTCCTCAAAATTAGCAGTAATCAGGAAGCAGATATAGCTATTGACCAACTCAACTGCACCTTAAAAAGTGCTTTTGATGCGGCCTCTTTACCTAAATTCCGACCCAATTATTCAAAACTCCCGGCTAACATTAAAGATAAAATCAAAAACAAAAACCGTCTTCGTAGAGATTGGCAAAGAATCCGCCTTGAAACTACTCGAGCTCAACTGCGAAGACTCCAGAACGAGATTAATCTGGCATTAAAAGGTATGCAGATGATAAGTTCAGTAATTACCTTAAGTCCTTAAAGAGCACAAATAGCCTTTGGAAAGATAGCGCTCGGCTACGCAAACCTAAATCCGACATTCCCCCACCCCCTAATGGGCACGATCAATGGCCGGATGGCGATTACAGACACTGAGAAGGCTGAACGCTTAGCTGACAGCCTTCAAGAACAATTTTCCCCAAACACTGGACTTCTCTTCGATACCTGCACTCCTTATAAGCGGGGAGCCCAACTACAGGTTGATAAATTCCTTTCCTCGGATTCTACCCCAGGAGAAAACATTAAACAACAATGACTGAAATTGCATCCATTATTCGCAATCTCACCCCCAAGAAGGCACCAAGTCTTGATCCCATGATCAAAAATTTGCCCGTCAAATTTATATTTTACCTTGCATTTTGATCAACTTTATATATTTTGATCAATTCTATCAACTTTTCTACCAGCTGGAAGAATGCTTGTCTCATTCCTATTCTAAAACCTGCTTTGGATCTCAAAGTCCCTCAAAATTACAGGCCGATCAGCCTCTTTCTTGTCTTCACTTAGTAAAATCTACGAAGCTATATTGCTTAGATACCTGAATGATTTCTGCCGAAACCGAAGTACTATTATTCCTCAACAATTTGGTTTTCGTGCTAAACACTCCACTCAGGCCCAGCTACTGAGAGTAGTGGAAATCATTCATACGGGTGGTCGCAATGGAAAGCGCACAGCTATAATTTATTTAGACGTAGCTAAAGCTTTCGATAAGTGTTGGCATATCGGCATCATTTACAAGCTCATGCGACTTGATATTTCGGCTAACTTCGTGCATCTCATGCACTCCTAGCTCACTAATCGCACTTTTTGTGTCAAAGTCAAAAATTCCCTATCTTCTCCCCGCCCTATCAAGGCCGGTGTCCCACAGGGAAGTCTTATTTCACCATATCTATTCAACCTGTATGTAAACGACATACCACTATCACCTAACGTCGATCTTGCACTTTATGCAGACGACACCGCCATCATTTCACAACACTTCTCACTTAATCTCACACTTGATCGTCTCCAGCAATACCTGTCAGATTTAGAGTCCTGGCTCGTTGACTGGAAAATAAAAATTAATGTTACCAAAGGTGCTGCCACAGTCTTCTTCTCCAGAAAGAGGAACGTCCATAAACCAATTCCCTCGAATGCGCTGAAAACGTACCTTGGGTGGATTACTATAAATATCTAGGAGTTTACCTAGATGCGAAGCTGATCTGGAACATCCATATTAACCATGCAATAGCCAAAGCCAGAACTACTAGAACTCAACTGATGCAACCAATCTCCAGAAGAAGCCACCTCTCTCTCAGAAATAAAGTCCTACTCTACTGAAGCACTGTAACGTTTCCGAGCTTTTTGTCTTTTTAAATTTATTTAAAACTTAACAACAAATTCATTCGTGGTTAAATAATGGATGAATAGCTTAAATCGTTACATAGCTATATCTTACAGAAGGGAAATAACAAAAGTCCAGCGAACACCCGTAAACAAGTCGGCATCCTTTCCGTCCAGCGAACACCCGTAAACAAGTCGGCATCATAAAAGCATTAGTGGATAGAGACCCATTTGCCTTCAGGACATTCTCATCGCCGATCGATTCCACCTTGGCCCTAAAAATGAGTTTCTTTAAGTTAGTCCGAAAGAGGAAGTCTCTAATAATAAACCGCTGTTTGTTTTCCTAATGATCCATTTGCTGTTACAGTTTGTCACAGCAACATCATGCCAATCCTGACCTACGCAGCTCCGATTTAGGTCACTGCAGCCAACTCCCATCTGAAGAAAATCCAAGTCTTTCAAAACATCACGCTTACCAATGCTCATTGGTGTGTTCGCAATGAAGTACTTCATTCTAACCTCAAAATTCTTCCCCTCGATGCTTTTTTCAAGCATTTCGGCAAAATTCTTTAACCGTATCCGACAGATTAGTAACCCAGTCTTGCATTCTATTCCCGCTTATGATCCGGCAAAACCTAGTTTTGCCAACGATCTAGGGCTGTTATGGAGAGATCTTTTAACGTCTTTCCTGGGAAGCCGAAAAGGGTTTGTCTGCCCGACCAAGCAAACTAACTGATTAATTCATAAGTACTCCACGAGCTTAACTCGGCTACTCCTTAACTATCTCTCACGCCCCCAGACCTAATCTAGCTATTTTCATCGGTCTATCTCCCGTGCTGAACCTAGGGCTGTTTACCAAGACCTTTTACCACGCCAGGCTACTTCAGTTTACATATCAACTACTTATTATACATCCTTTAAAATACTCCTACTTAATATTAACTACTCTAGAGTAAGTTATTTGCCTTCATAACTTACTTTAAACACTCTATGTATTTAATCCTATATTCTAGAAATTTTACTCCGCTAATCCCGTAATCAGGAATCACTTATCTAATTAACTTAATTAATACCTAATTAGTCTCATTATTTAAGTAATCACACCATTATTTAACTTAATCAGCTTTCGCGCGCTTTCAAACTGACTCCGCAAACTTCCCCTCGTAACGTTTCGTTTTTTTCGATTTTCCTCCTTCTTCGGTCAATGACCTTCCCCCCCCCCGACCATCCCAAGCTCCTTAACTATACGCTTTATCAAGGAAATCTCATGCCGCCTTATTATATATCTATTCAAAATTTTTGATGCATTGATTGACCCATTCAAAATTAGATTGTGGCCCTTTTTCGACGCAAAAATTTAACGAAAAGACCTTCTTTGAGTGTTTACCTTTTTTTGTCTCATGCAAAAGGCATTATCTTTTAGCTTTTTATTTGGCTTTCAAAATTTTTACCCTATTTGATGATCCCCTCTTTTGACGATTTAGCATATAAATGAAGATGTGGAGTTAAAGGCCTAGCCTAGTGTACTCCGTAAATTCAACTTCCTTGATCCTTACTTAGCTATACGCTTGGTTACAACTACTGTTTACCTTTTCCTGAAGACCGGTTCAGTAGAATTGCGTTTCACTCTATCAGCTCTTTTATTTCCTAGGCAACCATTCACGCTGTCGTGTGCCGGGTTGCTCTCTCCTCTCGCTCCTTAAGCTACCTGTGCTACTCTCCCTACGGGGGTTTAATCGCTTCTCTATTGTGAGCATAACCAGGTACTTAATTCCTTCGTCCCACAATGGGGACTTCTTATCGAACTTTTTTCTCGCTCAGCCCAGCGGCTTTTCCTTTCATTTAGCGATTGCTCTTTCTTATCCATTTCATTTTCCATTTACGATGATGTGGAGGTAATTGCAATTAATTGCAAAGGTACTCCGTAACCAAACGCCTTGGTCCACTACTAGATCATATGCTTTAATCATAGTTTCAGAGCGCGAAGCGCTCTTTTACTGTTTCCTTTAAAGTTCTTATCTGTGTGAAGCGTGTTAATCTTTGATTTCCTCGAGTCTGGCGGTGAAGAGATGTCCGCGTCCGCAATCTATCGGTGAGTTTCAGTAGAGGTGGGCACGTAGTCATAAGTGTTTGGGTACCAGTGGGAAATTGGGATGTATAAGTTAGAATGAAGGTATCTGTAAGTTATTAATGTCATGGTGCTAAGATATGAGCTGGGTATTTGTGCTTTTCATGTGGAAAGGGTGAGTATCTGAAGCTAGCAATTTCTGCGTTGTCATGAAATTGTATTGTAAAGAAAAGTTTTATGGCAAGAATATGAATGTATTCTTGAATAATGCTGACATTAAAGTCTGTGTGTATGGTGTGATTTGAGACGTACCAGGACGCATTCTTTGTAATCCATTACTTTATTCTTTGCTGTTTTAAATATAAGATTTTCCCACAGTTTAAAAATCTCTTCTTTCATTTTACAGGGATATTTTTGCTTTTTGTTTTCTTCTCGTTTTTACTAAATTAAATTTATGTGGTTTGCTTTTGCAAACGTAAATTTACTGTCGCAAATTAATGTTTGCATATTTTTATTTCCGTAGAAGAAAATTAATTTTTTATATTTTTACTTTAAAAATCACCCCCCCCCCGTTTTAACTTTTTTTTTTCAAAAGTAATACTTATTTATTTATTTTTACAAGTTTAATTTTTCCTTTTCGCTTTTTATTTTAAAGAAGTTGTTACTATATTTTTCATTTTTGTTTTCAAAAAGTAATATTTATATTCATAATTTTTCCATTTCTCTGTTTTCACAAATGCAGTTTTTTTTCCCCTTATGTATTTCACTTCCAAAAGTAAGTTTTAATTTTTTCTTTTTCGTTTTTATAACTGTAAATTTTTTCTATTCTTTAAATTTTTTTCTTGTTACATTTTTTAAAATTTTTCACTTACCTTCTTTCCCTTGTTTTAAATACTTATTGATGTTACATCTCCATTTCCCTCTGGACTCCTTCATGGATAATATTTTCTGGAACTTTAAGCAGTAGTCTTCTATGCAGTTTAATTGAATATTAAATTTCTTATTTTTTATACTGCTAAATAGAAGATACTCAGAACTTTTCATTCTAATGTATTGTACTAACTTTAGGAAATACTTGCGAATGCATTACGAATTCTCTTTTACACGTCTTACTTCTATTCAAAGGATTTACCGAACTATGTCTGACGAATGTAAATTTTACACTTTGCATTTCAACATTTTTCCTCATATTTACTTTTATCCTGCTTTAAAAATATATTCATGTTGCATTTCTGATTCCTTCCCCCCTAGTTCAGGTACATACCAATGGTACTTAATATCCTATTACTTTACAGACAGTTACACGTATCTATTCAGAGTACTCCCTTTTATTCAGAAGGCTCTCTTATATTAACTAACACAGATTAACGCTTTGAAAGACTTTACAAAAATATCTTGGATTTTATTGGGCACATCCTACCTAAAACCACTAAACATTTTCTAAACTTTGTTTTTTCCATGTGAAAACATCACTTGGATTCTTAGTATGATTCCACCATTTACTGAAGAATTTCATAAACACTACTATATTTGAACTTATCACAGCCTTAATTTCTTAACAAGGTACAGAATTTTTTAACTAAAGAGTTGAATATCCACACTATAGTGCATTATTTTAAATTTGAATTATAGTCATATTTGTGAAGCAGAACTTTAGGAAAAAGTCTATCATACGCATGGAATTAATATTCTGCCATGGAAATGAAACTTTGTTGTTTTTTACCAACTTGTAATATCAAAATTTCTCAACTTTGAATACTTTTGAAACCAGTAAGTATGATCATTATTTTTTTCTGAGTCTTGTAGCTTTTTAACTAAAAGATACCTATATTTCACATTGACAATATTTTGTTTAGCACTGAGCTCTTACAGCCTTTTGAGAACAAAATTTAATTTATTATACCTGACATATAAACTCCTACGTAGTTATGATACATTACACGAAATATTGAGTAGAATTCCAATATTGAGTAGATCATTATTATGATCCAATGTAGTAATTAACTTAAAAGATTTAACACAGTCATTTTTACTATACGCATTCCAAATTGACATTGCTTTATTTAACATTGAGCTTTAACAGCTGAACATTTAACATTTAATTTCTCATGGATAGTAAATAAAGTTATGCATATTGATTGTTATAATGTTTTTAATTTTACTCTTTCACTTAATTTGAAATGATTTTTTCACATCTTTAACTTTTCTTACTCACATTTCTCAGACCAATATTTTTAAGTTAAACATTGACATTTATGGCTCTTAATTATTATTCTTATACAAGTCATTTAATGCAACTTACTCTGTCTATATTTTATAGTTCTATTTCTCATTCTGTAATAATCTTTCGATTACTAATTGTACTATTTTTACTCCATATAGGAACTATTATCAACTTCCTTGGAGTTTTCAAACTTTATCATTTCCAGCATATTCAGATATTTTTGTATAATTTTGAATATCATTTATATTTGAATGTAGGTTTTTAAGCTCGTTTAATGTTACAAATGTGTAGTTTCGAACCTTAGTTGCCTTTAAGCTAGCACTATATATTCAAAATTTTTAGAATGAAGTGCCAACTTTCACCTGTAATTTTAGTACCAGTATTCACTGTTTCATATACCCCTGAAGAAATCTTTCCTTTTATTTTGAATATTTAATACCTTTTAATTCAGTATTTTTTGTTCATTGATTACCTTCATACCATTATTTTCACACTTCAAATACCCTGACTATGCTATTTCTACTTTCATGGACAACTTTCAGGAGAAACTAACAACTTTTTACGTTGCATGTACAAAGAAATTCCTATGGTCAATACTTCCAATATTGATTCAGAAATGAATTACCCAGTGTTCAATGATTTTACCCATTAGTTACCATTTCATCTCTTGAAATTTTGTTTTATTGATATACCTTTTTTTCTAGGGCATAATGTTAGCACATTTATTCGAACTTAATTTAGTTCCAGCCTAATTAATTCACCATCCAACTTCACTTATAGTCTATTTTATAATTTCTTATACTACGATTTCCTTTCATGAATTTTATTTTTCATTAATTTTATTTACCAGTGCACTTTCTTATGAATGATATCTTGCTAAAGACTAGTATAGCTTTAACACAACACATCATTAACAATATGCATATATTTACAGAAAGAACCAAAGAAAGAATTGTAAGAGATATTTTACCAATATCTGTGTTATATTTTAACTTTCATAAATGCCGAATACAGAAATTTCTTCTTAAAAATCCTCATCATATCACCTAATATTTCTGACTGATATTCATTTAATGAAGAAGAACTCTTTTTTCAATACAGAATTACACCAAAACTAATGATCCATTTTCTTATAATGGTTCATTGTAACTATGCGTAAGAACCTTCTACACATTTCAGACAACTGTAATTGATACTTAAATGTCACCTTTTCTCAAGATGGAAGCTCCTAAGACTATCTAACTCATTCAAATTTTCCTACGTTACGTACTCTCTTAGTGAAAAATACCCATATTACAACTAGTTTCTTAACTTTAAGAACTAAATACAAAATTTACTGCTTTACCCAAATGAGGATAGAACCTGTACCGAATTTAAATTATCTACCCAGAATTTCCACCAAGTTTTAGAAAATGTTCTATAGAAAGCAATTATATTTACCTAAAGAATGAGTCTTAATAGATTCTTATCGGTTTCAGATTTACTATGAGTGTGAAAAAACTGAAGCTCCCTTTATCAGTATACACACAGAAATCATGAATCATTTCATAGTACAATCAGCACTTTAGATACATTTAATACTGATTCAATCTAATTTTAATATTTAATTAACTTTCAATTAGGATTTTTAAAAGATAAACATAATTAAGCTATATATTATTAGATTAGTCCCAAGCGTAATTGGGGGAAAATGCAATGAAATGCCCTATACCCATATGCATGCTAAGAAAATTCACTCATTAGGAACAGTTAACATTTGCATATTTTTTCGATGAAATGTAAAATCTTTTCATACATCATTACAAAACCTGAGTAAGATTTTAAAAAAAATTACAAAAAATTTCTTTGCACAAAAGACAATATAAAAAAAATATGGAAAATAATTTAAAAACCTGGTATTTATTTCTTTTCAAAAAGCACTATTCAATGAATCTTTAAACAAATCAATTTCTTCACTTACATACAAACTTTGAACATTAGTCAGTACATCATTTATATTAATAACATCAAAAAAAGTCATCAGTAACAATTAGTTTACGAACACTTATATTGCATTCATTTTGACGAATAAAGTCGTTTGCTATTTTAGTCCAATTAACTGTAAACAAAGCTTGGTTAAAATAATTTTTACATTTCTGGGCACGGCTTGTTGATAAGCATTCATGCCCTAGATGATTGTTATAACCTGTTTGGCAGCCAAAACACACAAAAAGTTCTGTAATTTTGTTAGAAATAAGTTTTTCAATACACTTACACAATGAGTCCTGGAGTTCATGAAATCTATTTGGACGGTCTGGATCACCAACATATTCACGTTCAAAATTTAAACCAACTGCTTTCGCGCAAAATAGTTAAGAGTTTCCCTCATAACAGCAAATATTTTCGCTGTATTTTTAGTCCAGTTTAAGTAAATGGTCTTTCAAGATGCAAGAGAAACACGCCTACGTGGAAAATAAAACAGGTAAATCGACAACCTTGTTTCGGCGTTTTGTAAAATCCCAATCGACTTCGAGGGCAAAACGGGTCCCCCTTCATCAGGAGCAAAAAATTCTGCAAAAGCAAGAAAGCGAATTTCGATCATATTTATACCCACAAGCGACTAGTGGAAGAGCCGATAGCTCCATCTATCGGCAGAAATAGTAACTAAAAATGAAGGGTTAAGTTAGTAGCATTATGCAAGACTGGATTGGAATTGAAATCATTGACTGAACAGGATAAATTTTTGTGAATGTGAAAAGCTTCAAGAAAATCCAATACCCTAATAGAACCAGCTTTCTGGATAATTTTAGCAGAACCAAAATCAAAATTGTGATTGAATTTCCAACTATGATTAGCTATTGAAGATTTGTTAATTTCGCCTTTTCATGTTCTTTTATGCGAAACTTTAATGTTCTTTACGTTTAGCAAATATAACTTAAGCCACACTGACACGATATGCTATAAATTCCCCAAGAATTAAAGTCAGAAATAGAATCTTTAAGAGCCGAACCTCGGATTTGATTTATAGGCGAAAAAACAGCTTGAAAATTAAATTTGTGTAAAATCCGTGCAATTTTGTAACTGATAGAAGGATGAAATGGAAGCACAACAAGGTTATTAATGTTTTTTCTGACATCAGAATGTGTTCTTAGATGGCACGATGAGAATTTTCGAACAGCTTTATCAATGACTACAGGAGAAAGTCCTCGAACAAGGGCAACGGATCTTAAATAATTGAGTTCCTTAGCAAGAAGAGATTCTGAGGAACAAACTTTGAGAGCTCGAAATACATAGTAGTCAAAAGAAGCCATTTTTTGCTTAGCCGGGTGACATGACTTAGCATGGGGAGGTAAACAAACAGAAAAGGGTTTCCGGTAAACAGTTGTGCTGAAATTAGATCCATTGCGGATTTTATAAGAATATCAGGGAAAAAGTCTCAAAAGTTCAAAAGTGTACTGGATGGCTGGATCAATCGAATTTATAACAGATAAAATCTGGGGTAAGTCCTACTTATCACCATCAAAAAGAGCAAAAGTGTCGTCTACGTAGCGAATCCACAGACGAAAAGATAGTTTTTCAAATAATTTGACCCCAAAATAGTGCATGCAAATGTCAGCAAGTACAGGATTGAGAGGATTACCCATAGCTAGTCCTTCAATTTGGCAATAATATTCATTTTGGAAAACAAAGTGAGTTTGACTCAGAGACTTTAGCGAGAGAAATTAACTCTTCATTTTCAGTATGTGAGGAATGCAATTCTCGAAGTCTAGTTTCAAGGCATTAGGTTAATTAAGCAAATATTAAGTCTAAAAAAAGTCTATTATACGCATGGAATTAATATTCAGCCATGGAAATGAAACTTTGTCGTTTTTTCTTAACTTGTAATATTAAAATTTCTCAACTTGTGATACTTTTGAAACCAGTAAGTATGATCATTATTTTTTTTCTGAGTCTCATAGCTTTTTAACTAAAAGATATTTCACACTGACAGTATTTTGTTTAGCACTGAGCGCTTACAGCCTTTTGAGTACGAAATTTAATTTATCATACCTGACATATAAACTCCTACGTAGTTATGATACATTACACGAAATATTGAGTAGAATTTCAAATAATGATCCAATGTAATAATTAACTTAACACAGTCAACTTGATATAACACAGCATTTTTAAGATACGCATTCCAGATTGACCTCATAGCATGAAAATTTATTACTCCTTATAAGATTCGTTCAAAATCAGTAGATCGATATATTGCTATTGTAGCCAAGCGGAATCGCAGAGCGACCTCCACACGTGTGACATCTATGGTTACAGCGTCCATTGGTAAGGCGATATCTGCAGCTACTGTACGCCGAAGATTACATCTGAGTAGACTGTCCGCCCGGGTACCTCGAGTTTGTGTTCCTCTATCCACCCAGTCAAGACGGGCACGATTACAGTGGTGCCGGGAACATGTCAATTGGAATGTGTCTGACTGGGGCAATGTCATGTTTACTGATGAGTCAAGATTTGCTCTGGAGCCAGATGGCAAGCGTATAAGGATATAAGGATATGGCGTGAACAACGAACACGCAATCAATCCCAAAACATCACTGAACATCACGCATTCCGAGGCGGAAGCATTATGGTGTAGGCAGGGATTTCATTAGGATATCGCACCGACCTGCACATCTTTAAACGGGGTTCTTTGACGGCTGTCCGGTATCGAGATGAAGTCCTAGAACCCATTGTGAGATTGTACGCTGCAGCAGTTGGCCCTAGTTTTGTTTTAATGGAGGATAACGCACGTCCCCATAGAGCTGACATCGTCGATGACTACCCGGAGCGTGAAGGGATTGCGCGTATGGCGTGGCCAGCATATTCGCGACCTTAATCTCATTGAAAATCTTTGAGATGCTCTCGGCCGTGCTGTATCTTCACGTTTCCCACCTCCAGCCACTCTTATTGAGCTTGAAACTGCTCTACAAGAAGAATGGTGATTGTTTAATTCTGCGGTGGTTGACCACCTAATTGAAAGCATGGTCACAGGGTGTAAACTTTGTATACAGATGAGGGGGATCACATACCCTATTAATGTCCTTTTTTTTAATTGTATGCTGTTTATTTTCACTTTATACATAACTCTGTTTAAGTCTCCAGTATGTCATTATCCGATAATTTACAAAAATGTTATATTGTTTTCATTTTTGTATATAATTATTGATTTTGTTTTATGCTTAAATATATATCCTACGCTCCTGCCGAATTTTGTGTGAATCAAAGCAGTATTTGTTGATTTTTTTGCATTTTACATCTTCGTGCTTAACTTTTGGAAGTGAGTGTATTATTAATTCTTTATAAAGTGAAATATATTTATGATTTCAAAAGTTATACATCGTTTTGAATGTTCTGTTCACCTAAGTAAATAACCGCAATGTAAGATTAACAGAACGCTTGAAACTTCGAGGGTTTTGTCAACGGATTATTTCAAGGATGATAGACATGCGTATTTCGCAGTGACGAATTTCAGGAAGAGCTCTCGGAGACATTATTTTAAAGCAAGTGTGATCTCGAATATCCTGTTAGTTACTGCTGCGAATTGCTTTTACTATAGAAAGCTGATAAACTCTGAAAAGATCAATGCATCACAGAAGTGTGCAACTGGGAGGGGTGTTATCGTGCTGTGAAAAAGATAAAATGGTTTTGTCAAGAATGATGAAAGATAAAGAACTTCGAGAGTGAATCATATCAGAAGCAAAATTGGAGGGAAAAAAACACATATTAGAAAATCAGAAAAATCACTGAAATCTAGGGATGCATGATGTATGGGCGCTTTCATATAAATGCAGATTGCTTTCAATGATCGGAATCGAAACCGCTAACTTATTTTCTGACAACTTATGAGTATAATGGCACGGTACCCACTATGTTGTCTTCGTGAATTACTTTATATGCCACATTTATATTGTATGTAAGAGGAAAAGCAGAAATGGAATACCGGATTAACCAGAAGACTAATAAGACAAATATCTCTAGCCTGTAATTTTCAGAGGCCCGATTTCCATACAGGAAAAAAAAAAAAAGTCTGTAGACACCGAATGACTTCCTCATACAACCTGTTAAATTATACACATTTTTTGCTGCACTTCATTTAAATTTACTTCGTAATTATTCTAATTTAATTAATCGATCCCTCGACGCAAGTTGAAATATGACATCGAAAATTGCAAATTTTGAAATTAAATATTTTAGTCAATTTTGGTCGTATGTAATGGACGGGTAGTGGGGCTTGCAGACAGACGTGGACGATTTCAACATAATTTTATTATTGGGTAAGCAAGCCTGGAGACACAATGCTGGCTTCACATATGATTATGGGTGCAATAGGCATCCCGCAATTTTGTATAGTTACATTTTAGACTATGAAACAATACGAATAAGAAAAGAGAGTTGGGTTATTAGATACAGCAAATGGCAAAAAAGAGAGTGCGTATAATGCCGCTGAAGTATTTGTAAAATATAAAATATAATGGGTAACAAAATTTTGGCAGTAGACCTGTAAATTTCTGATTCAAAATGTGAGTACAACCTTCTTCATATTTGCGTTAATGCATCATTTCTTTCCTTGCAGTATTGCGCACTGCAAAGATTCTTGCCCATTCGCTATCCAGAATTCAAAGAATTTTCGAGCTATAAATACTATCTGCCTAAAGGAGAATGGATGCTTTCGTGGTGGATTTCCGAGTATTTGGTTTCGTTTATCTGATTACGGAAAAGCCTCTAGGGTTATCTGCTTGAGGGGAATGATGCCTTCGTGGAAGACTTTCTTAGGAAAACTGGCTCGTGTACATGTTACATATGGGGAAAACCACGAATGCACCCATGCAGCCAGCCCGTTCGCGGGATTCGGACCTTGAACTGAACTAGCAGTGTTCAGCAACTTTTTCGCTCGGCCGCTGAGGGAAACTGACTGGTATCCAAGTTACACGTGAAGAAAGCACGGAAACGCCTGTTCATATGAAATCGAACTCAGTTCGAATTACAAGTATTCAGCAATTTTAGCGCCTCGCCGCTGGAATACTTGACAAAGAATTGGGAATCTAGAAGGTTTTTTTTTATGTTTATTAATAAGCACTTCATAGAAATGCTTTTAAAATTCGTCGACAACCTTGAGTATTACAGACACTTGGCGTGATTGTTGCTAGTAACAATGGGGAGGGGGAGGAATTATTTCAGAGTAATATATCAAAATGAAGCAAATCAAAATGTGTGGGCTAGATATGAGTTCTTTTAAAAATGGTAGCAAAAGTTTGGAATAATTAGTGGCTTATACGTATGTCATCAATAACATATATTAAAATGGAATTTCCTCGCTTTTCTTACGAAGAAAGGGAGAAAGCTTCTTTCAGCGCGTTACATATACGCATGTAAAAATATAAAATAGGAAAAAAAAATATTAATTTTCATTTAGCAATAGGCCTTTTCATTCCTGACTTTAATTTGGCTACGTCACCTTCTTGAAATCTAAAATGCATCATATCTAAAAACTTTATTTAAAAAGTTATATAAACTTTATTTAACTATTTATTAATAAAAGTTATATAAACTGATTCTAACATAATACGGAATAGCGTTATGTTAAATTCTTAAACTAACGTGTGTCTCTTTGCTTCGCTGCATGTGTCTCCTTGCTTGCCGATATGCGCATGCATAATTCTATATTATGTGTTCAAGTGTTAAGTATTTTATTAAAATTTAATAATTTATTATTCAGGATAAAAAATATCTTTAAAAAATTCATAGAATTATGTAGTTATTGTAAATTATTTAAATTAATTTATTTGAAATCAAATAAAATTATTACTTTGAAATAAAATGCTTGTTTTAAAATATATGAAGGTGGCTGTTTAAAGAATATTATGTAATTCTTACTAGTGGCTGATTAAGAATAATTAATTATCTTAAAGGTGAAATGTAACTTTACGACAGCTGACACCCATGTAAGTTTGACAGACATCAGGTACGATCGAGCAGTATTTGTGAAGACATTGAGCAAGGTGTTATGCAGATGTTAAACAGACTGCAGCATGCGAACTTATAATACATGAAGGTTCCAAAATATTTTTGTCCACTTGCTTAAAATGAGGCATTAATATACTAAATAAAACATTAATTATGCATTATTATTTCCCACCATTCTATCTCACTTGTATTGTATCACAGTGATGTGAAAATAGGCTTCAGTTAGACTGGTATATGGTTGTGTAGACAAAGCATCGGGCTATCGGAAGATAGCGAAATTCCATTAGACTAAGCAGAGCCGAGTGCGAAGTCCTTTGGCTAGAACAGAAAGAGCGCCTTGTTCCGCCAATCGCATCCGCCCATCTAGAAAGCAAATAAATCCTAGTTCACTCATCTCCCATTTCGCTAACACGCCCTTCTCCCTACTTTCTTAACCTTGTGCTCTTGGGTGCTCACATTCGGCGGTTTATCGCCCTGGTTTAACGGTTGGTTTCACGACAGTGAATTCTAAATTGAATTGTTAATAAACTTGAAATGAGTTTGTCCCTGAATGAGCCGAAAACGATTAATTTAAGGATTTTGATATCATATGAGCATATATTTTGAAATCATATCATACATATCTGTGATTAGATTATATGTGGAAAGAATGGGCGCCATGTTTTTGTTTATTAATAAAACATTTACCGTGCGAGTTACTGATAATTTTTCAAGACAACAATGAAAAGTACTATGCAGTTTTTGTATTAATGATTCAAAATAAACTGAATTAAGTTATTTGCCGTATCGTATATGTCTAAATCAATTATTTTTAAGTATTTTTAGCTCATTACGAAAATAAATATATAAACAATCATATTACGCTAGGCCCACCAGCTGCTGAGTGGTCTCTAAACACTGATAGTTCCTACCTCGGTTCGATTCCTGGCGAACAGGTTGGCTGCATGGGTGTTTTCATAGTTTTCCCCATTGTAACATATATATATGAGCCAGTTTCCCTTAGATAGTCCTCCACGAAGGCATGCCTCCCCTTATTCAGATAACCCTAGTGTGCTTTGCCGTAACCTCAGTAAGCAAACAAACATATTGCGATAAGTCGTAAGCTTTCATTCAGTCTTCTTTCTCTAAAATGATAGAGAATTTGTATATATATCAATATCAAATCAAGATGATCGCTGGTATATACCGCGACGTCACCAGTTTTCACACTAATTTGTATATATGTGTGCATATTCGTCACTTTGTGGAAAAATGACCTAGAGCAACCAAATTTTGAACACATGTATTTCTCCGCCCAAACGTGGGCACCTCGAACCCCGAATTTTGAGTTTCAAATTTCATGCTATCTATTTCGTATTTATGCCAATTTAAATTAACTTTTGATTGAAAATCAGCGATTTAAAAAGCTCTATGTTGCCATTCTGGAAAGCGTAAGATGCTTATGTTTGAAATTTAATCAGAAAACTCAGCAATACAAAATATGTTGCCACTCGGCAAACGCAATATATTTGTTTTCCAAATTTAATCGCATTGTTGAAAAACTGCGGCGCTTAGCACCGGCAAATTTTGAGTGCATGTAGTTCTCCACCCGAAGCCTCGAAGCCCGAATTTTGATTTTTTTTTATTATTATTATTTTATTTTATTTGTTTCGTATTTTATGATAGTTTAATGAATTTTTTTATTAAAACCTCCGCGATATAAAAGCTTTGTGTTGCCATTCGACCAAACGCAAGATATCTATGTTTCAAATTTAATTAGAAAACTCCGCGATGTAAAAGAAGTTTGTTGCCATTTAGCAAAGTGCTATACATTTATTTTTCTTTCGAATTTAATTACCAAATTCAGCAATTTAAAAGAACAACGTGCTGCTACTGTTCGGATTAATTTTTTTTTTTTTTCCACGCGGTAGGGACTCATGAAATAACTGTTTTAGGTGGCTGACCGTGCAAGCGCTTTGTGTAATAAATGATCGTTGCAGTACAGATCGGTCAGTAAACCGAGGATGAAAGGGAATAAAGTTTCATTATCCGAGTTTTATATAATGGGTTTTTATCAAAGTAACCATCAAAAAGAAGACTACTGAAAATTTTATGTTCAAGACATGAGCACACTCGATTCGCGATGAACTGGCTGTAATATCATGGAACGACGCCCAGAATTAATGCAAAAACGTGGCTAAACCAAGAGCAGTTACAATAACGAAATAAAAAGCTGTAACATAATATTAGAGTTAAACGAAACACATTATTACTCCCTCTGTCGCATAATATTAGTAGCAAGTGAATATTTGAAGCGAATTATTGGCGAATGCAGCGGTAAGTTTTGTTGTAGCGCAAAATTGCGTAGCCTTCAATCAAAATCAGTATTGACATCTGTCATTTGTTTTGACACATCTTTCAACATTTAGGTTAACTCGGTTATTGCCAATTACAACTATTTTTATAATTTCATCCGCTGATCGAAATCAATTGTTTTATCTCAGTTGAATATAACCCATTTTAAAAGTAAGATGAAAAGAAGAGCGTTTTCCAGCATATATCCGGCTTTTGATGCAGACACATAGAAGCAGTAAACATACACTTTGAATATTTCTCTGAAAATACTGGATAATGCATTATTTTCACTTCAACCAGTTATGCTGGAATGGATGAAGAACGGTGGCTCCAATAATTTTTAAGCTCACTCATATAGGGAACGCAAAGCTTCTCATCTTCTACCTATAAGTTTAAAATGTAGTTATGAAATTATTGAAAAATCCAGAAACTATCTGAACAGTCAAAATATAAATTGGGAGTAATACTTTTTTTTTTAAATTTAATCTAGTTGATAATAAATGTTGCGTTCTATTGTTATTTTCTTTTGCTACTGTTATTATGGGACAAATTAAATTCATCAGCGGCTACTATTGTTACTGAACAGAGGGAATAGAAGTTTTTCTGTATTTTAAAGTTGTTTATTGTAGAGAATTTGCTCATTTGGTGACGTAAATTAAATCCGTATTCAAAACAAGAACGTTCACTGACAGAAGGATAAACAAAGGCAGAAATTAAGTCATAAATGTTATTAAAGAATTTTTTTTCCCTGTGGTGTTTATGTATTTCAGATTAACTACTATTAAATTACATACCCTCACTACTGTTAACTCAGGCATCTTGCCTTCCCTCCCCCCTCTATAATTTTATTTTACACTCATGGTAATAGCAATTTTACCTCATTCCATAATAAAACAATTTTTTAAAGAGGCCCTAAACCTGGCCTTGCTTCATTTGATATCGACTGCATGTAAAGAAAAATTAATTAAACTGTATACTTTAACAATATGGGTATCAGATATATCATGCAGTTTATTTGTTCTAAGTATCTACATGCTACTTTTTCTTTAAATTATTGTTAGGTCTTGTTTTTCGCCAGCAGCACTGACCACTGGCAGTTCGACCCGATTCAAATCCTGTTCTTGGGCCCACAAGTAAAGTCGCTAAACATTAGTAGTTCGACCTTGGCACGATCCCAGGTGAACGGTCTGGCTGCATGGGGTTTTCGTTCTTTTCAACGTATAAGGTTTATACGATCCAGTTACCTCTAGAAAGCTCTTCATGAAGACATACTTACCCTCAAGCGGATAACCCTTGCGTGCTTTGCCGTAACCAAATAAATCAAACTAAACCAAATTCCGTTGAACGGAATACCTAAACACATGACCAATTTCTTGAAGAAATTATAATACAGCTTGTTATCTTGAAGTGACCACAATTAAGTTGTACTGTTTTGAAACTCAATGTTATATTAGTAAATTCTCCGTTTGACTCTATAATGAGCTTGTGATCAACAAAATCAGAGTGAAATTCATGCAAAACATGCCAAGAACTGAAGAGGAATATCCAAATAAAAGGTAGATTTTTCAAATATATGATAGTGACACTAGCTTAAAAATTTTACCAAAATAAATCAACGTTCAACAATTTTCTGAAAGTAAAACAAGAAATAGATATTAAACAAAAATAAGAAGTTTGACTGGAATTACCAAAATAACTACATCGTTAGAACTTTATAGCATCGCAAAGTGCGAGCAAGCGAGTTAACTCCGAATTATGCAACATATTGTTTCGTGCGTACGAGCAAAGAACCTCTATGTAAAGAAGGAAAGGCTCCATAGACGTAATGTAAACCACTTTGTCTGCAACGCCGCTACAAAGAAAAGGGAACATTCGCCAAAGGATTTGGCAACGGAATCTGTTGGCGAGAATTTCCCCTCTGTGATATGCCGGTTCTTTGGTACCTAGCCGACATTTTCCCCCTTCGCGACGTGTATAGGAAATTGAGGAACACGGGTTAAGATGAATCGTTCTTTGACTTGTCGCGATAATTTAAACTCGGAAATGATGAAATATTAGGTGAAGTTTCACTTTCACTGGCTGTTGAACTTCCATTGTCCATATCGCTATTTGAAACCAAAGAACCTATTCTTTGTTTAAACTCTTGCTAAACGTAACGGTCGAACTTGTCCAAACCAACTTCGACATTCAGCTTCGAGCTTTGCCGCTTTTTGCCGACAGATATTTCACGCATGCGCAGTTGTTTCCCTTTTCGTTGGAAGGGAGCCACTTCTGCTTCTGCGAAGTTTTCCTTCTTAACAGTACATATTCTTTGCGTACGAGTTTCTAACAGCCTAACAGACTGAATGCACACAGAACCGATAACTTAATCAAATTTATTTTATTCAAAGAAACGCTTCACAGTTCTGGAACTTTCCAGTACAGCTCATCACAGAGTTCAGTTAGTAGTTACACTTCGAACTACTAAAAATGTTGAACACAACTCAATGTAAATAATATAAAGCAATTCTAAAGAGTGATGCTAACTCGTAGATATCTCAATACCCTGAACCACGCTCAACCAAACAGCTATTACTCTGAAACTGAAGCTATCTCCGGTCTTCCCCCGGAATCTGTAGTATTTCTCGAAATTACTGGAAGGCATACGAGGGCCGGATATGGTTGCAGCTACATATAGCATCAGTGGCAGTTATTCAGTTACAATACCCAGTACAGATATGTAAGAGCCTGTCCAAAATGCTGCCAAGTGTGGCGACTTTTGGAGATTTTTTTGCCAAATTTGGCGACAAAAATTAGCTGCCGAAAGTCAACGCCAGTTTGACGGTATCTGGCCAATTTGGCTAGGTAGCCATTTACTCAATTAGACTTGCCCCTGTATTCTTACTTTTCCTCAAGCTTTGCTTCTTTAGATTTTCATGTTACATTGTACCAAAAAAGCACAACATATAATTTCAGTAAAATTATTTATAGATGTACAAAATTTATAACAATAACCTGCTGCGAAAATGTGTACGTTTAAATTTGAATAGATTCTAAGAAATATTAGATAATTCGTTAAAGAATGTTTCCTTGGAACGTTCTAAAAGAAGTAGCAGCATTGTAAAAATAAATTACAAGGAGAATTCTTTATCAACTTGATTCTCTCTCTCTCTCTCTCTTTTTTTTTTTTTTTATTGATAATGCGTATCTGTGTCTTCTGACACTTAATGATGTAGCGTCCTTTTTTCTATCGTATTTAGTCATATTTTATATTTGCAGTTTACTTTGTATTCAATTTATATCATCTTAAGCTTAGATCTTTATATCCCCCCTCCCGCTCTGTCTCTCTATGTATTTGAACGAAAGTTGTTGAGGATTTATTGAAGTTTTAGCACTTTTTGCGCGATGTTTTGATGAATGTTCATCTTGAAAACTTCATGTTGTTGGCTGTTTTATTTATTTCTTTTCATAAATCTTAAGAGATGTCTCTTTGATGGTAATTTGATGAACATGTTTATCTCTTTTTATTATTATTTTAACACGTTCTTTATTATATTAACTGGGGCTATTAATTGCCCTTGGAGCATTGCTAACAAGAAAAACACGTTCTTGTTTTATTAATGTTTTAATGAAACACTGTATTTTTTCATGTAAAAGAGAATATGTTTTTGAAGAATTTTGAAATGCTAAATAACTATGTAGCTTTCGGTCCCTTTCTCGCAGCTTGTACTTTTATTCATTAGATTTTAAATCAATAAGAAGCTTATTCAATTATTTTACTAGTTACTGAGAACTGGATTTTTTGTGAGCAAGTGAGTTCGATTTGCTCTGGACGTTAATATAGAAACTATTAAATAATGAAGAATTTGTATGTGTATTACTCGTACTTCGGAAATTTGGCGGTACCTGTAGCCAACAAATTTTAAATGCACACAGACTTCCACTCGAACATATGAAGCTCTAATTTTAAATTTGTTAGTCCAAAAGGGCTTTGTCCTTGAAGGACTGTTGTTATCGTTTTGCGATTTTGCGTCGGAAACATTATAAGTCTGAATTACTTTTCAAAACTATGCTTCAAGAAATTAAATAATGAAGAGTCTGCATTTTTGTATCTATATTTCTCCAAATGTGATAAAACAACGGTACCTAGAGCCATCTGTGGAAGTTTGGAACATAAGAAATGTTAAACATCGTTCTCACTCCAAGAAGATTAATATTTATTTACATTTTTTTGGATATACACTGGTGAAATAAATTAAGAGAATTTGTATATTTTATCGAATTGCATGAAAAGAACTAAACTGAAGAAAAAACCGCTGTTTCTAGATAAAAATGCAAATCTTGTAAGGCAAATACATAAGCGTACACGTGTGTGTAGGTGGAACCAATAGAAAAACAGGCTTTTTAAGCGCGTGGAGGTTAAGACAAATTGCGTTCGCTAGTACACCTGGGTGAATTTCTTGGTGTTATCTTGCAGCAATCGGTTAAATTCACATGCGAACAGTAAAAATGAGTAACCGCCAACGTTTAGATGATGGAATGAGGTGGCGAATTGTGGGGAGGCTAGAGGCAAGTCAATCGCAAGTCCAGATATGCAGAGAGTTTAATTTAACGCCAGCGTCATGTGTAACGTATGGAAACAGTTCCAGGATATTGGATCCATCGAAAGAAAGCCTGGGCAAGGTCGTCCAAGAGCCACGACGGAAAAGAAGATCGCTGTTTGTCTGTTTTAGCGAGGCATAACAGAGGGGCTACAGCTTCTCAGCTCTGTCGGGACCTATATGCAGCCACAGGGACCCGTGTAACAAGGGTGACTGTTTCCAAATGAGTGAATGAAAGAGCGTTGTTTGCCAGAAGACCGGCTTTTTTGCGTCCCGCTCACGTCTACGAACAGGAGAGTCCGATTAGCACGGTGCAGGCAGCATAGTGATTGGATTACGAAGCAATGGGCGAGCGTTCTGTTTACCGACGAGTCACGTTTTAGCCTAAATACCAATACTCGCCGTACTTTCATATGAAGAGAGCCAGGGACCCGCTACCTACCCTCCAATGTCCGTAAATCAACAATTATGGCGATGGCGGTGTAATGGTCTGGGTAGGCATCATGTTGGATGGCCGCACACTTCTCCACGGCTTTGATAGAGGCTCTGTGACTGGTGTGAGGTATAGGGATGAGGTCTTTTCCGGGGTGCAGTGGACCCCGAATTCATCTTGCAGGATGATAACGCGAGGCCGCATAGAGCTTTTCTGGTCGACGAATATATCGAGAGTGAGGATATTCTCCGGATGGATTGGCCAGCCAGGTCTCCAGACGTCAACCGTATAGAGCATGTCTGGGACGCTCTGGGGAGGGCAGTTGCACCTCGCAACCCCCCTCCGTGAACTATCCAGGAACTGAAAACAAGGTTGCTGAATGAGTGGTACTAATTGCCACAAGCACTGATAAACTGCCTTATGTCGAGTATGGCATCATGCTGCGAGGCCTGTATGGCTGTAAGAGGGGACCATACCCCCTATTAACCTATTTCTTTTGTGTCTTTTGCAACCGCTGTTTCAGACTTTCAGACCCCCATGAGTGTTACACACGAACATGTGTGTCTATTATAACGTATTGTTATAATTGAATGTTTATTTTGTTTGTACTATATCAACCTATGTTCACACCAAATTTTATTAAAATCTGTCCAGTAGTTCTGGGGATCGTAGATCAAATATGAAAATTCTCTTAATTTATTTCATTAGTGTAGAATAATATAGACAGAAAATCAGTTATTGCTCTTTTTCTTGTCGAAGACTTACTGTTGCCACTCTGGCGAAAAAAAATTGCATGCGAGAAGTTTCACAGATGGCGCTTCATGAACGCGAATGATGTCGCCACACATCCCCTTCCCAGTGATAATGTTATACCTCATAATCCTTCAGGTATGCAGGAAATCTCACCCCTCGTCCAGCTTTTGTCTTTCTGGGAAAAATATCTTTGGAAGAATCATTGTCTCCAGGATGTGGAGGTGAGATTTTGGAGTTATCAGCTTCATGGGTCTGGAGATATGTTGTTATCATTCTTGAAGCTGAAGCATGGTTTCAGTCTATCTATCGATATCCTTTTAACTTTACCTGAAACTTCCACATCGAAAAATTTCTCGAAACATTTTTTAACTAAATATTGTCCGAGATAGGGTGGTTGAAGAGAAGATGAAATTATGTTGTTATAGATGAATACGTGTGAACAATTTGCTAAGTCCTCGTGCACAAAAATTTTTTTTTCCATGGCTGGTTGTTGGTGCTGGTTTTAGGTTTTGGATGTGACTTTGCAATTTTTGTATAAAATCTGTATGCGTAACAGTGGGGACATAACTGAAAAATCCTGCAGGCAAACAGATTGGTGAACCGTACACAAGTTCAACAGAAGAACAATATAAATCCTCTTTAATGGCGGATCGAATGCCAAGAAGAATCAGAGGTAGAACGTAAGTCCAAGAATTTGACGTTTGTAGATGGTATTTTAGGCTGTTTTTCAAGGTTCGATGTTGTCGTTCAATTAAACCATTAGATTGTGGATGATAAGCCGTGGTGCTGTTAGCCTTGAAGCCTAGGTATTTTCTCAAGGATCTGAAGAGTTGGCTGTCAAATTGTCGACCTTGGTCAGATGTTATCTTCTCTGGGACTCCAAATCTCGAAATCCAAGTCGCGATGAGGGCGTGTGCGACGGACTCTGTGGTTTGATCTTCCAAAGGTACAGCTTCGATCTACGGAGTAAATCTATCGGTGATGGTAAGCAGATACCTAAAACCTTTGCAAGATGGTAAAGGGCCAACAATATCGATATTAAGATGCTTGAAACTTTGATTGGGTTCTTTGAATTCAGCAGCTGGAGCATGGGTATGTTTGTGAATTTTGGCTCGTTGGCATTGCAAACATGCTTTAGACCACAGCTGACAGTCTTTGTTTATGCCAGGCCAAATGAATCTTTTTGTCACCAGCTTCATTGTTGCACGAATTCCAGGATGGGATAAGTTATGTATAGAGAAAAATACTTGTTCGCGAAATTCTTTAGGAATGTATGGCCTGTTAAAATTAGTGGAGGTATCACAATAAATTTTCTTATTGCTATTCGGAATAGTAATTTGTACTATTTTGAAACTGGAATTTGATTTAAGAATCCTGAGGTCTTCATCTTCCTGTCAATCTGCTATAACTGTATAATCAATTGGAGCTGGGATAGCGATTGTGTCCATTCTCGATAGCTTGTCAGCTACAATGTTTTCTTCTCCAGAAATGTAGCGTATGTCTGTAGTGAATTCGGCAATGTACTTGTCTTGGAGAGGCTTTATCTAAATTCTGGTGGAAGGCGAAAGTGATAGGTTTATGATCAGTGAAGATAGTAAATGATTGTAAAATGCTTCACCGCTAGGTAGATTGCAAGTAGTTCTCGATCGTATGCACTGTAATTTCTGTGTGTTGGTGATAGGGATCGGGAGAAAAAGCTTAGCGGTTGTTTTTCATTATTGGATAGTTGATGAATCACAGCACCCACGGCGGAATAAGATGCAACTGTACTTAGGGTGATTTGCGCCGTTTGATCGGGGTGAACTAACATTACAGAGTTTCACAGTGCGGTTTTGATATTAGTGAAAGCCTTCTGCGCATCTTCGGTCCAAATTAAAGGTTTTTTGCTGTTTTTCTTCATTCCTTTAAGCAAGATTGTCAGGAGTTGTAGTTTGGCGTAGTTTGGAATGAAACGATGGTAAAAGTTCACCATGTCCAGAAATCCGCGTAAGCTTGTGAAGGATTCTGATTTAGGATATTCTTTAATTATATTGACTTTCGATGGAAGAGGCCTGATTTCTTCTGTTGATATTTCATATACTAAAAATTCAACTTTGCTCAGACCAAATTTGCATTTTACTATGTTTATGCACAGTCCATAGTTATTGAGTCTTTGGAAGATTAATTTGTTTTTTGTGTGTTTCAGTGTCTGGCGAAGCGATGAGGATGTCGTCGAGATAGCAAAATACAAAGCCGCTAAGCACTGTGTTCATAAGCCTTTGGAAGGTTTGTGCAGCGTTGCGTAAGCCAAATGTCATATAAGGAAATTCAAAAAGTCCGAATGGTGTTATGATGGCGGTCTTCGGAATGTCAGCTTCATGCACAGGAATTTGTTGGTAGTCTCTTATCAAATCTATGGTTGAAAAAATCGTTTTTCCATGCAGAATATGAGTACAGTCCGTTAGAAATGGTAGTGGGTAACGGTCTGGTATAGTATTTGTATTAAAGCCACGGTAATCGCCACATGGTCTTCAGTCATCGGATTTATTTAAAGTGAGATGTAATGGACTTGACCAGCTGCTTTTGGATTGTCTGCAGAGATCTTCTTGCAGTATATAATTGAATTCCTTTTTTGCGGCAATCAACTTTTCATGAGAAAGTCTGCTGACTTTAAAGGTGCGGAACTTTGAAAATGGGTAAGTAGCTAGCTGCTTACGACGCTGTCTGTAACATATATTCGATAAGATGTGACTATTTATAAAGTGCGTATAATGTCAATGACATCTCCTTATATTACAGAAACATCGTACGTTCTTTTTCCATCTTACGCTTCATAAGTTGAATTTGGATCGCATCCTGGTAAACCAGTGTGGAAGTTTGGACCATAGGAAATGTTACACGTCGTTCTGGCTCCAAGAAGATTAATATTTATTTACATTTTTTTCGATATAGAATAATACAGGCAGAAAATCAGTCATTGTTCTTTTTCTTGTCGAAGGCTTACTGTTGCCACTCTCCCGAAAAGAAAATTGCATGCTAGAAGTTTCACAGATGGCTCTTTATTAACGCGAATGATGTTGCCACACCATTCAATTTTGAATAACGTACCTTTCCACCCGAATATGCGCATCTAGAAGCCCGAATTTGAAATTTGTTTTATTATCTATTTCATATTTTGTAAAACTTTAACGAATTTTTGATGAACAAACTCCAAGCGATTTAAAAGCGAGCAATGGCATTAATGTACGGGGAAAAGAAAGCTTTTTTATCTAAAGCGCGTGGAACTGTGTATCGCAAATTCTAAAGATATACTCGTTTTAAAATTAATTTGCGATATTGCTGTTGAACTAAATTTTATGGTTTAAGTGCGAAGAACATGATAATTAATAAATAAAGGTAACACACAAAACGTTAAAAAACGCCCTTTGGGCGTAATTTAAAATCTGAAACTTTTTTTTTTTCCTTCGAATTCAAGGAATTTTTTATTAAGAAGCTCAGCGATTTAAAAACAAGAAGTGCTCGAAGTAAAACATGAAAATCTAAGACATTACCTTTCAGTTTTAATCGAGAAATTCAGCTATTTAAAAGCAATTTGTTGCCTGTGTCTCACATAGAATATTTATTATTGTCATGCACCAGCGTGTTAGGTAAGCGTAAGGTACTTAATTTTCATATTTAATCTGCATGTTATTGATTAGCAAACCGAGCGATTTAAAAGCAATAAACGCATTTCTTAAGAACATTTTTTTCTACTTTTAAACTAATTGATTTAAATAAAAATGCATTTAATTCATGAGATGCCTATTTAGAAATATTAAATATTTTTATGAAATTACATTAGCTGGACTCATTTATTATAATTTTTTTTTATGATAACTATTTTAGAAGGTTGGTTTCTCAAGCGACTAGTATAGAAAGTAATGAAAATTATTTAAATTGCTTAACTGAGTATACTGAAGTAACTAATCATCCATCGATCCTTTTGGTAGCATACTATCCTAAAAATGAAATACGCTTTTGTTTATGGCTTAGGGTGAGGCGTCAGTACGTCTGCCTTCACCTGCCGAAGAACTTTTTTTTTTTTTTTTTTTTTTTTTTTTT
>KK117241.1:75316-154822 GCA_000611955.2 Stegodyphus mimosarum
AAAAAAAAAAAAAAGAAAGAAAGAAAGAAGAAAAAAAGACGCACCGAGAAAATAGATATAAAGCAAATTGGACTCAAATTGATATGCATACAGGTTTCGACGGAACAAAATTTTACATTTTGGCTGCCAATGAATGAACGGTTGTAGCTACAGCGCATCTGATCTGCGCAACTGGCAGGATATTTAAGAGGAGAAATTACGATTCCAGGTTATAAATTCTTCACGAATTTCATTCCGTGTACTCTGGCAGACAGTAACTATGCCTCGCATACAGGTGCGCGAACAATATGCGCAGATGTCAGAATTTGAGAGATGTAGTTGGGCTCAAAGAAGCCGGTTGGTCTTATCGGCGAATAGCTCCACATTTGAGCAGGAGCGATGCCGCTATTAGACAATGTTGGCAGGAATGGGTGGATCATAGCCGCACATAGCGTCAAGAAGGAAGCGGTACGCTAGAGAAACGACAGAACGTGAAGACTGAGCAATCGTCAGAGCGGCACTCATAGCCCCAGATGCATCATTATCATCGACTGTACGTGCAACAACTAGTGCTTCAGTGACCGCAAGTACCATTCATAGACGGCTCACAGAAAGGGGGCTGAGGTCACGGCGCCCCTTGCGCCGACTACCATTGACCTCTGTACAACGTCAAGCCCGTTTGCAGTGGTGTCGGGCGCATTCGCACTGGAATGTCACTGACTGGACTAGAAGAGTCTTCAGGGATGAGTCTCGCTTTGAACTGAGCCCCGATGACCAGCGAAGGCGAGTCTAGAGACGCCCCGGACAGCGGTGTGATACCAACCTGACTGTCTTCCGGCAGACAGGCCGACAACCGGGAGTGATGGTCTGGGGTGCCATTTCATTTCATGGTAGGACCCCTTTGGTTGTCATCCGTCGCAACCTTACAGCACAGCGGAACGTCGTCGAAGTCCTGCTGTGTTGCCCTTCATGTCACGCCACCCTGGGCTTACATTTCAGCAAGATAATGCCCGCCCCCCACACTGCACATGTTTTTACTGCTTGCCTTAGTGCTTGCCGAACATCACCTTGGCCAGCAAGGTCGCCGGATCTCTCTTCTATTGAGCACTTTTGGAGCATTATGGGCAGGGCCCTCCAACCAGCTCGGGATGTTAACGATCTAATGCGCCAGTTGGACGGAATTTGGCACGATATCCCTTAGGAGGGCATCCGCAACCTCTATCAATCGATGCCAAGCCGAGTAACTGCTTGCATAAGGGCCAGAGGTGGACAAACGCGTTACTGACGTTTTCATTTTGTGAAGCTCTATCACTTCAATAAATCATCCAATTTTTCTCAAACTGTAATCATTTGTTTTCTGTACATGTACATCACTTCTACCGATTCTCGTCCCATTTGGATAACTCCTTCTTGGTGCGTCGGGTTTTTTTTTCCTTGTGTGTGTGTGTGTGTGTGTGTGTGTAAGAGTGTATTTGACATTCCGTTATCTGTAACATGCGTTTTCAGCATATTTTTGTAATACATGTTCTTTTGTTCGGTATTCATCTTTTCAGATTATCATATAGTATTTCTTCAGTATTTCAAATTAGAAATGCGTGTATTTAAATCGTAGCGTAAAGATTGAAATACTCACATGCAAAGCTGTAACATCGGAAGCGTTGATGTCTATTTTTAAGAAGTCTGTTTTTAGTGTAAGTAAAAGAAGATTTTTAAGAAATTCTTAAAATCAAATATAGTAGATTTGATATTTTTAAAAAAACAGTCTTGTGTAGAGGTTGTATACATTGACTTTTTTTTTTACAACGAATTTATGCATTATAATTAATGTTTTAAATAAAAAATACATTGAGCTCTCTCTAAGAAAGTAATTCACAGTTCCAGATGATTTCGGTCTTTGAAGTGGTTACCTTTCAGAAATGTTGTTCAACATCGATGTTTATTTATGTTATCAGAAGTATTGGTTGTTTTCAGAGATGGTTTTCCTTTAGGAAGCGGCCACGAGGAGAAACCTGGCCGTACAGGGAACTATTCATAGCATCGACCTCTTTTTAAGACGACCGTCTCTGAAACTGTATTTCTTTGAATAAAAAGAAACTTACGTATTGCGCATAACCTTTATAAGGCGACAACTTCATAGAAGATCAATCATGTGGCATTATGAATGGTAATTTTAAGCTGTGTCCTTTGAACTAATGGATGGTCATTATAGAGAGATTGGATTTATTAATTTTGTAAACGTTCTGTCTGAGGGCTGTCACTCTCGACCATCAATATTTACCTTATTTAAAAATGATTCCTTACGGTTATGGGTTGTATTCGGCTTAGCCATCCTGTGCTGTTTTCTAAAATTAAACCTCGGTTTTAGTTCTGCATTTAGAACGCGCCGATTTTAGAAGTTCAGAAGAACATCCAGCGATCTTCGTACTTTTTTGATGGTGTACTCCTAAGATGAACGTAATTATGAGTTGTACCCCATATAATTTTATATAATATAATACAATACACTATAATACACATTGAATACAGAATAGAGAAAAGAATTTAGAATCTTAATATAAAATATAGAATATAATCGAAAATAGAATCAAACAGAACAATAACTGTAATATATAATGTATAAAGTATATTATTATATTATTTTTATTATTAAGTGATCCTACTTCTTTGGCGTATTCCACTTATAAGGTATTTCTCCCGCCTTCTTCGCATGCCTTCGTGGTGTAGTGGTTTGCATGCTCGACGCGTAACCGAGAGGCCCGTGGTTCGATTCCCGGCGAAGGCGTTGCTTATTTTTCATGTCTCCTGCTTCGAAATAACCTAATGTCTCTACACACTTTGGTGAGTACTACGTAAGAGCACTGATGAAACAGTAGGAGATTTAGAAAAGAAAGAACTGTCTAAAAAAGAATGTTTTTCTCAAGGAGGTAGGTATGTTCAATAGCTGTCTCTTTTGTCTTCCTCAAGAGATTTAAAGACAGATTTTCATGTACAATTGGTAACTTTATTCTGAATAAAGTGGTACTGTTTGACGGATCAGTGGACAAAAGGAACAAAATTTCTTCGGTAGGTTATTTTCTAGCCTTCTGATCTATTTAAAAGAACAAATCTGATGTGTACACTACGACTTCCTTGTACGGAATATTAAATTATACGCATTTCTTGCTGCATTTCATTTACACTTATTTCCTGGAATTTCATTAGAGATATATTTTTCATTCCATTAATTCAGTTCTCACTTCGCGACAAGGCAAAAATATACAAAACCTCAAAATATCTTTATTAAAAAATTGAAAAATATAGAAAAATATAAAACACCAAATACAGTTAAAACAATTAAAAAAACAATTTTTACAATTAAAATTAGAGTTTCTATGCAAAAACAAGCAATTCGGCCAGCTGACAAGAAGGCAGATTTTTCGGTCCACAAAACTGAAAGTTTAGTTTTGGTCCCACTCGGCAAAAAGACACTGAAGGTGCAAACATTGACTTAATTCACTATTCTGCTAAGTTTTAAATGTAAAAAAATATGGTTGCTATTGTAAAAAAAAATCTGATGTGTACACCACATGACTTCCTTGTACGGAATATTACATTATATGCATTTTGCATTTCATTTAAATTTATTGGATTGAATTAAATCTATTTCGTCGATAGCGCATAAACCACAATATAATAAATGCACTCTAATTCATTAAATATGTTTATCATAGCGAGGCACTAGATTCATTTAGCAGCGTTACATCTCATGCATTTCGTAACTCAAAATGCACAAAAATTATGTATATCATCTGAAGAATTATCTAACCGTTGCCACATGTTCTATTCAAATACTATAATAAATCTAAAACGACGTATAAAAGAAATTAAGCAAACCAAGAAAAAAGAAAAAAAAACGAAAGAAAGAAAGAAGGAAACAGTTTTTCACAGACGATTCAGTATTTCTCATTCAATTAATTCAGTTCTCACTTCGCGACAAGGCAAAAATACATAAAAACTAAAAATATCTAAATTAAAAAATACGAAGTAAATCTTAAACACTTATTTCCTCGAATAAATTCCAGAATTGATTAAGCATGATTTAGTTTGCAGTAATAAAAGAAGGCGTTACCTTTGTTGTTGCGAAGCTTAGTTTCTCTAGATTGGCAACAAATCCTCTATTCCGCTAAGTTTTAAATGTAAACAAATATGGCTGCTATGGCCAAAAAAATTAGGCTTAGCCGCACTTGCACAACTTTTAAATTTTTGATAATTCTATAACTATAATACACCTGTTAACTTAAGTCATAAAAACCTTAAACGGAAGATAAGTACAACATAATTCAATGATTTTTAAAGCAAAAAATGCGCAATTTACGAATATGTAAGAATAAAGAAACTGAGCTCACTGAGCCGAGTAACAGAGTGGATATAGAAAGATATTTATGTACATTTCGTGCGGCCGATTGCAACCAAAATAGGAAGTGGATATCTACATGTTGTTGCAGTCCTATATACAAAATTTCAACGTTCTGAGGCTACTCTTTTTTGAGTTATGCTAGATACGTACGTACGTACGCACGCACGCACGCACGCACAGACGCCACGAAAAAAATCTCTTCAGAATCCATTTTAAATCAGTTTTATAATTTTTTGGGGGTAAAAGAGTCCTTTATTCTGTCCTCACGTACAGATGTCACGCAAAAACATCGTTACATTGCATTCGATAGCGATCAAAATGGATATTTTCGTTGAAATACGATACTCGAAATTTTTCGCGATTACAATACTTCCTTTTTGCTTCGTACGAGGAAGTAAAAATTAGGCTGAGCTGCACTTAAACAGTTGTTAAATTGTTGATAATTCTACAATTCTTCCTTTACTTCGGACAAGGAAGTAAAAAAAAGAAAAAGAAAAACCATCGCTACTTAGAGTGCAACCAGCAGAATTAATGCCATCTCTATACGAAATCTGAGAATATTTACATTAAGCTTAATCTAGGAATGTATAACCCGTGGATTTTCCAGCATTCAGAAACATAACCTAAAGCGAAACAACGCTCTAAAAGTGTTCTGCACAATCTGCGAAGTCTGGTCACTTCAACTGAGCGTTATCTTATTACATCGTGAGATACAATAATATCAATTTTTTTACAAAAGTTTCTTTCAGCGGTTTTTTAGGTTTTGGGACGAATTTTAGCCTTAACAGATGCGATGACGTTGGTAGGAATGTCATTAAAACAAAGACAATATATTTAAAATTAATTTCTTTAGAAAAATAATATAAAAATAAAGCATTTTTATTTTCCTCTGCCATATTTCAAAGATGTCTTTATTTTTCATTTATGCTACTTATGAACATCTTGTTTTTTAAAAATAAGCAAAATAATAAATTTTACAAAACACAATTTCTAACTCAGTTTTCAGGGAAATATGAATTTTTCCTGGCGTAATTGTTTCAAAATATTCAGTATTCTCCGTAAAATTTATTTTGTGCTCCACTTCTGATTTTTTTTTTCAAAAATAATCATATTTGAGAGATATGGCAATGAGTTAGCTGTTCATAGTTCTAGGAAGCAAGATTTATAGACACGCAATTACCGTCTAAAAATCCAGAAAATGCTAGAATAGACATATTTTACAGGAAAACTGTAGTTAAATTTTCTCTTGTTTCGAAAAGTTTTGGAAAAAGCAAAGAAAGCAGAATTAAATGAATTTCCTACTTTTGATCCCAGAAGTCTTGGCGTATTTTTCATTTCATTTTTCACTATTTACTTTTATAAGCATGGAAAATTTATAAAGTAGGAAGGGGCTTCTCTGTTAATAAAGATAATAAAAATTCACAGTTTAAAAGATTTACCTTGCATATCCCATATATCATTTTATAAAATTTTCTGAATTAATTCTAAGTATCTAAGTTATTAAAGAAGTAATATTAAGAGCTTCTGCACATTCTAAATACGTACAGTTTTTTAGAATTATAAAAGTCATAAAGTTCCAAAAGACCTTAAAAGTGTCTTTAGGCATAATTTGCGTAAAATACTGTTGAAACTTCTTCCACTAGCCTTCTACGTTTTTATAATATCCTATAGTTACCATTCAACTCCTTTTCGTGTACACTGCGGGAAAAAAAAGGGGGGGACAGTTCTATATCTCCCGTTCTACTGGGCCGATTGACAAAATTCAAATTGCGTTTTTCATGTCTCGAAAGCATTACTTAGTGTATATATTCGATTTATACATAGGATTGTTCAAATATAGGTATTTTGACACAAAATCGAACTTTTTCTGAAATGACATGCCGATTTTTTTTCCATGTTTCAATTCTACGACTCACATTATGCCAAACTGGCAAGTTTGTAAAAATCGCACGAGTAATTTTTAAAAAATTAGCTCTCAAAATTTTAGCTCCTCAATGTTAATTCAATTTGGTATGTATTTATTAATATCTATTTTATTATGAAACTAATGTAATTCCTTCTTATACAGCTCGAAATTTAGATTCATTCCAAATAAAATTCACCCATTTTTATGATTTATTTTTAAATAATTTTTATAAATTTTTCGAAAAATAGTTTGAATTAGAATCTATAAAATTTTTACAATCATCTTAAAGCATACCTGCAAAAAATAAGAGCTTTTTATTCAAAATTTCCGAAGATATACTAGGTTGTTCAATAAGTTCGCGGAACGGAAATGAAGAAACCAATTTTTATTTGTAAAAATGACTTTATATTTTAACGTAGTTTCCCTCAACTTCAATACACTTATTCCAACGGTCTTCTAATTTATGGATCCCTTGACTGTAGTGATTTTTCGGCAGCTCTGCAAAATATCCCTCCACGGCAGCTATTAACTCTTCGTTAAGAAAATCGTTTTCACGGAGATATTGTTTGAGGTGTGGTAAGAGCCAGAAGTCGGAGGGAGCTAAATCTGGAGAATAGGCTGGATGTTGCAACAATTCGTACTTCAATTCAGTTATTTTAGCAATGGTTTTTTGAGCTGTGTGCGCAGGTGCGTTATCTTGGCGGAAAATGATTTTCTTCTTCTGTAATCCGGGTCTTCTTTCACGAATTTTTTCGTCTAATTGATTCAAAAGGTTACAATAATAATCCGAATTAATTGTTTTGCCAGTTTGAAGGTAATCTATAAACAAAATTCCTTTCGCATCCCAAAAAACTGATGCTAACAACTTGGCTGATTTTTGCACACGAACTCGTTTCGGCGCCGAAGAGCCGGGTTCACACCACTCCTTAGCCTCCTGTTTTGATTCAGGATCATGATGGTAGACCCAAGTCTCATCCATTGTGATAAATCGACGGATAAAGTCGCTTTTATTCTTCTTAAAACGCTCCAAAGTCGCATCCGAATGTGTTTTTGCTCCATCGTTAGAGAATGCGGCACCCATTTTGCATAGAGTTTTTTGAAACCCAAATTAACACTCAAAATATTGCTCACTGTGCCCAATGAAATGCCTAAAGCCTCTGTTAAATCTCTTTCAGTCAATCGACGGTCTTCCAATACCATATCTTGTATTTTTGCGATGATTTCCGGTGTTGATGCAGTTTTTGGACATCCCTCTGAAGGATCGTCTTCAAGGCTGGTACGACCACTTTTGAATAAACTAGCCCACTTGCAAACCATTGTTTTTGAAGAAGCAGATTCACCCAACACATTCACCATTTCGGTATGAATTTCCATTGCCTTTAAACCTTTCTTTACAAAGAATTTGATAACTGCACGTTGCTCAATTTTATCCATGCCTGAAAAAAGGCACAACACGTTAGATATAAAGGGCTGTTAAACACTGAATAAATTAACAGATCGAAATGAAACTTTTGACGCGTTCCTAAGAAAGAGCAAATATGAAAATGGCGTCGAAGTTTTAGGTCTAATATTGACGAATAGATGGCGCTCCGCGAACTTATTGAGCAACCTGGTACATGAATTTATATATTAGCACGTTTTGAAATTTGGCATATGTGTAGAAAGCGATAATAACGAAAATGTGGTACGCGCTTTGTTAAAATTATATGAAAGTGAATGGTGTAGCTTTTTTTCCCGCTCATCCACAGTGTAAAAAGGGAGGGACGATGTGACTTTTTTTAGGTTGCCACATATTAAGAATCACCAAGTGAATTATTCTTGGCTCAAACTGAAAAAAATTTACTAAGTGAAATTTTTGAATTTCTCTGTAAATTTCGCACCAAATTTTACAAAATTTAATATTTAGACATAATTTGAGTCGTAGAATCGAAATATGGAAAAAAATTGGTATGTTATTTCAGAAAAAGTCCGATTTTGTGTCAAAATACTTATGTTAGAACAAAGCTATATATATATATATCTAATATATATCCCAAGTCGCGCTTTCGAGACATGGAAAACGCAATGTGAATTTCGTCAATAGACCCAGTAGAACAGAAGATATAGACCTGTTTTCAGTCCAAAGAGGCTTTGTCCCTGAAGGACTATTGTTTTCGTTTTGCGATTTTGCGTCGGAAATATTAAAAATCTGTATCACTTTTCAAACTGTTGCCACAAAATATTGCAGCCCTGCATTATATTTAAAGAAATTAAATAATGAAGAATGTGCGTAAATGTATGTATGTTTCTCGCATTGTGATAAAACGACGGTACCTGAAGCCATCGAATTTTGAATGCCGTAATCCTGCTGCGAATATAGGCATCTGGAAGCCCAAATTTGGAATTTGTTTTATTAACGATTTCATATTTTGTAAAACTTTAACGAATTTTGATTAACAAACTCAAGGATTTCAAAGCGGGCAATGGCAACATTGTACAGAAAAAAACATTTTTATCTGCAGCGCCCTCACGGACTGGAGGAAACGGCGTTTGCCAGAGTTCTCATCTCCTTTCTTCTTGCTTAAAAGCAAGATTGCTACATCTGCAGCGCGTGAGACTGCGTGTAGGAAATTCTAAAGATATGCTCAGTTTAAAATTATTTTGCGATATTGTTCTTTAACTGAATTTTATGGTTTAAATGCGAAGAACATGATATTCAATAAATAAAAGTAACATACAAAATGTTTAAAAAACGCCCCTTTGGACGTAATTTAAAATCTGAAATCTTTCAGATTTTTTTTTCTTTCTCAATTTCATCTCGGCTTAGTACTAAGAAGAAAATCATTTATGTTAAATATTGAATTTGGAACGTGACACTTACAAACGTTCAGTGATGAATATCTGAACATGTAGACAACGCCATTTAGAATGTAAACAGAACCAACCAGAAATCCGCTTTATGGCAGTGGCCATGATAAGTGGTGACGTCATACCGTTACGTTCGTTACGTTTCATGGCATCATTTTCGTTGCACGGGACATACAAAGAAAGCTTACTGTATTCTAATATCTATTAAAACTCGGGGCAATATGTTGCCGCGACCTAAATTATTATTATTATTGTTAATTTTGAGTTTAAATTTTTGTCTACAAGAAGCAGTGAATAAAAAAAAAATCAATTCAATTTTCATTTTTATGTTAATTAAAATTCACTACATACGTTTTATTAGATTGCAATGGCGATATTTTTCCTGGGGAAGCTGTTAAATTAACTTTTTTTTTTATGGTTTTCATGACTTCCAAAGTATTAGCTTAATAATACGAATGCCAGCAATGAACTGTTTCTAATATAATAAAATGCTGCAAGAGTCGCATGAACGTGATTTCCCTCACCACCATCATTCGTCTCGATCCGCGCTTTTTTCTCCGTATCACTCTTAGAATAAAAGGATGTTGAAATGAGATCTGTTATTTTTAAAGAAATAGCACAGTTAATACATACACACACACACAAAAAAAAAAAAAAAATAAAAAAAAAAAAAAAAGTTTTCATATTTTTATATTAAACTCAAAGGGGCCTTTTTTTTAACGTTTTGTATGTTACTTTTATTTATTAAATATCATGACCTTCGCACTTTTAAACCGTAAATTTTAGTTCAACAGCAATATCGCAAAATAGTTTAAAAAGAGTATATCTTTAAAATTTCCGATACACAGTCTCGCGCGCTGGAGATAATTTTTTCCCCCGTACTGTGTTGCCATTGCTCGCTTTGAAATCGTTGAGTTTCTTAACCATAAACTTATAAATGCTTTACAAAATATGAAATAGACAATAAAACACATTCAAAATTTGGCCTTTCCAGATGCCCATATTCGGATGGAGGACTACGTTAATCAGAATTGGATGGCTTTAGGTACCGTTGTTTTATCCCAATGCGAGAAACATACCTACACTGCTCGACATTGAAAATGTAACACCACGAAGGAGTGATCAGAAATTTATGCAAATTTTAGAATAGACGCATGTCACTGAGTTAAGGGAATGATGTGAAATGCGCAGTCGGATGAGGAGGGAGAGATGATGTCATTGAAATTTGAATTACTGACTAATGTGACCGTCGACACCGGCTCAATAGCAGTTTCGCGTATGCGCAAAAAGGCATCAAAGCTGGATGAGTAACCCCTATAAAATAAACTTTGTGTATATTTTTCCCTCTTCAGTCTCACGGTGCCACTCCTGCTTCGCCAAAGTTTTCTTTCTTAATCCTAGAAGTTCTTTGGTTAAATTGCCCATTGCTTGACGATTAGAAAAGGCTTGTGAAATAAACATGTGGAAAATTTTCCTAAAAATAGAAGTTAATGAACGATATTTCTAACCTCAGAATTCTAGAACAGGTTTATTAAATAGATGAGAAGTCTCGAAAATCCAATAGGCATTATGATTTAATATGTGAATTCAGATGCAAAAGAGGGAGCATTGTTTCCTTCATAAACCTGCTTCTTTTTATCATTTTCATCAGCTGAAGTCGAATAATCTTGATCCTTTCGATCACGTCGAATATGATATACCATGGAATAATTGTTCTCGAGTATTTACTACTCTGTTCTCGAAGAGTAAAACACACGCCTTCTTGTTCAGACGGTCAAGTTTGCTTCGCAGCTGTCCAATTGCACTTCATACAGGACAACTGTTTGGAAGTGGATGGGATTGTTATGCAGCTTGCCACGCATTCTGTGTTACTGAAATACAAAGCCAACACTCAGACGCTGGGATTTCTTTTTGCGTTTATTTATTTCTCTTCAGCTTCTTTTGACAGCACGTTTCTGATAGCAATCTGCTGTTATGGGATTTAAGCTGTTTTAAGTGGTGGTCGTCTTAACGAAGAAAAGGCTTTTATTATTATGTTAGCTGGAAGGTGGCGAGCTAGGTTTTGTGTGTTTCGTTTCATTCGAAACTTGAACCAAGTTAAGTTGTCTTAAGAGCCTTTATTTGTAACTAACTTATTTTTCTAAATATAGAGTTTAAATGGAATTCTTTGCTTTTTTTTATTTTTTCAACATTAATTTTCTCCCTTGTGGGCCAACAATTTACCTGGAAATGATAACGTACACAACCATATTTTTTTAAGTTATTTGAATTAATTAAGAACTGAACTGATTTTGAAGGTAATTTATTTTATCAAAAAATGATAAATTGTTATTTATAGTAAATGATGCATTGTAATCTTCTGATTTTTTATAATTCCTTTTTCACCTGGAATTAATATGTGTTACAAATAAAAATTCAAATTTAAAATAATTACTTGGTAGCTATTTAATAAAATTCTAGTGACTAGATTTATATTGTGCAGTACAAATTTGTTCGTGAAAGAGTATGTGTAAGTTTAACCAAATGAAGTGGATCTTTATTTGGGATTTCCAATTACGGTTAACTCAAATCATGGTTAATCGAAGAAACTTAAAAAAAAATCGCTAAAGCTTTGGACATAATGGTGGTGAACAAGAAGCTAACTGCCATGTTTTTAGTTTAAGGTTCGAATGCCGATGCATGAAGAGCGAGTTTCATAGCCGTGCAACTTTTTTGCGGATTGGGGGAGCTTACACTCTGGACATCTGAAAGTCCTGTAAGTGGCAGTTGTAAAGTTGGTCACAGAAGAAAATGATAGGAAATCCTCAAACTCCGTCGTTCTATCGAAGTCTATAAGGTGAAACGGCTGCACATTCTGTGCTTAATACTACTTCTCTATATGCTGCTGGTCAGAATTGTAATGAGGCTATGTGCTTTGCTTTAAGTAACACGACCTAGTTCTCGTTTAGTCTAACCTCTCCTACAGAACGACGGTACCGTGTGCTCAACAACAGCTTGTCTACAACAGTCTTAAGATTCAAATTTAATAATCAATGAAAAATTTGTCAATGTTCAGCGTTTGGGGGCCTATAATTATTTGAAGACTATATGATTAAAATGTCTTATTTTGTCTGCAGAACTAATTCTTCTGCTGCATAAGTTATGTGAATACAGCAAAGCAAACGATGACTATCTGCCTAAAAGCAGGAGGACTTTCGATGGGAAACTGCCCCATACATGTGTATTAGATAGGGGTAAATCCGTTCGTCAAAGGTTCGAATCGAACTACCAGTGTTTTAGCGGTCTTAAACACTCGGTCACTGGTGGAGTCATTTTTCTGTAATGGGTAATCATTACTGAGTTTGATTTTGTATTGTGAAACCTTTGAATTTCTTTTCAAAAGTTTTACGGCGGAATGGGCTATTTGCAGTGGAATTATTTTGGCTTTTCCCCAAGCGCAATGTAAATTCGATTAGAAAATCCTCCAATAAGGAGACAATTTTCAGTTGCTTTGTCTTTATGATTAATGAGCCATTCCTATCAGTTAAGAATAAACTTTTAACCTATGTGCTATTATTTGATCAGTTTTGTCTTGAGAAATGGAATATTTATCAGTTCAATATTTGCACATTCAGTGGGGATTATTAATTCTTGCCACCAAATAATTATCGCTCTGTGTTATTTTTAAAGAAATTAAATAATGAAGAATCTGCATTTATGCATGTATTTTCCTTCCATGTGTACATGTTCGGGTGGAGAACTACGTTATTCAAAATTTGATGGCTTTGGCTATTATCATTTCTTCACAATGCTAGAAAGATACATATAAGCATGGAGATTATTCATTAATCAATTTCTTTATAATTAGTGCAGAGCAATGATATTTAGTGGCAACAATTTAAAAAATGATACGCCTTTTATAGTGAGCCGATGCAAAATCCCATTTCGATAATAATATTCCCTTTTGGGCTAATAAAATATTTTCCAATCATCTATCCGTGCGAGTTGATTTTAAGTTTTCATTTGCTGCATAATTTTGATATAGAAAATAATTACATTTGGCGACAAATCCGCATTCCTCTTGGCGGCTGAAATCAGTATTTTGCAACCCTCACAAAAGAAGAACCGTTATGATCGCTAAGCACCCATTCTACGAATAGAGGCAGCATTGTTCTCGTATTCATCGCCTTCGATTTTTGGCCTCGCACCTCCGCCCCTACACTTTGAAATATAAATCGAGCCTGTCGAATAAAACATTGTGGCATTTATGCAGCATGTTTACTTTTTATTCAGTGTAGACAAGAAATTGTACTTCCCCCCTCTTGCCTTTTAATCGCTTCGTGTCATAAACAGTTAGTAGCTGTGAGCAAGAATATGTGAGATAAGTGTTTTAGTTGCTATCCACTTCGTTAGGATTTTCAGTATGAAAGAATATCCGTGTTTTGTAATGTTGTTTATTAAATATTGCCAAAATGGTCGAGAAAAACTTACTGTTCTAACGAGTGACAATAATTTAGTGCAGAATATAGTTTGCTGGTCTTATAATCAAGCTGTGCAAAAACTTTTGTTAATTTTTGCAACTTTAATGGGAAAAGAAACGTTTTACTTAAAGCTTCTTATTTAGACTGAATAAAAGATCTAATTTTTGACTTCTAGAGGGGAAAAAAATCAACTCACTGTTAGAATACAACAAATGTTTCAGAAATATTAATGTCAAAGACAAAATAATAATGTATGAAGATGTTAATGATGAGGAAGTTTTCACTATCATTTAAAAATTTGTTACACATGGTATTTTATTGTATTAGCAGTAGCTCAACGTTAAGAACCCTTTTTTTTATTCACCAGCCGCTTGTACTACCAGTCATATAAAATAGTTATTATAGAAAGGAATACAGATACGTAATATATATGTAATGATTTTAATGAACTCATTTAATGCAATTCCTAGGTTAAGCTGCTGATAAGTAATACTGGAGATGAACATCTGCATTATTGCTTTTAAAGCAATTAGACAGATTAAATTTGGAATAAAAAAGTAAATTTACATTTTGTCGAATTACAACAATACGCAGGCATGTGGAAGATAAAAATATTTCGAGTAGTGGCAACATAGTTCTTTTAAATGGATGACTTGTTGATTATATTCCAAAGAAAAATATTTAAACGTTGCCGAGTGACGACACATTGCTTTTAAATCGCTGTATTCGTTAAACAAGAATTCGTTACACTCGCTCAAAATATGAAATCATTTTTTTAAAAAGAAATTCAAAATTTATTCTTCGAGGTGCGCATGTTCCCGTGGAGAATTACGTGTGTTCAAAAGTTTGTCATTGTAGATGTCGACGTTTTTCTACAATGCGAAGATCAAGCACAGACACACACATACATACAGATTCAGTTGCTTTTAGATTCAATCAAAAGTCGAGGAAGAAAAACGCGCTTAAAAGGATGTGGGTCATCCTCGCTTGGTGTTTTCGATGAGTAGTAAGTGAACAAAGAAGTTGTCAGACACTTTGCTATTCGAAAATTGTCGAAAATGATAGAATGTGGCAAAGAATCAGAAAATAAAATACTTCAGCATCCAATCAAAAATCTTTAATCGGTACTTTATTAAAGAGTTAGCATTATTTATTAAAATTCGTTAGATGTGTTGTAATTTCTCGCATATTCCACCCCACCCCTCGAAATTTCTAAAAGGGATTCACCCACGTCGTAATAGTTTTCGTCTTACTTATAGAGACAAATCCTCGAAAACTACCTGCAAAGATCACGCCAAACCTTTCTCTTCTCAGTGTCGAGCTTTATGCTAGCCTAATACAAGAACAGACTCATCACTCACAGGCAAATACAAACTGACGTTCAATCTATGATTTCACTGAACCAGCTTGCACATTAGCTTTTTGTAATTATTTATGGAGGATTTGAGGCCTAAGGAGTAGCAGAGACAACAATCAGGGGGGGAGAGTTTCGAGTTATAGGGAAGTAAAAATGAAGATATTTTATTAGATATTGTAATGTTCATATTACCATGCATTCTTACTGGAATGTAGAATTATTTTAAAGAAATAATATTGTGATAGTTACCTGCCCGCTGTCTACTTTTCATTTGTTACGTTCGTAGAGTAGCCGCATCCTTCTGAAATCAAACTTTTTGCATAATTTTCAGCTTTCGAATTCCTTGGATTTCTGTATTTTCGGACGTTGAAATTAGTAAAAAAGAAGAAAAATAATCGAGGAAACACAGTATATAAACTCGAACCAATTTACACTGGTTATCATAAATTAAAGAAAAATCACAAAAATCACAGTTACTGAAAAAGTTACATGTAGATTTTTATGAAACTTACCCACAGTATACAACACAGAGTAAGGTATCAAATAACATAAAAAGAAATTACCAGACAATTATGGTAGTATAGAAATTAGCAAATGTATAAAATGAACAAATCGAAGGTGTCAGTTTGCTAGTCAGGCAATCATATTCCATATTGAAGGAAAAGTACCTTCAGTATCGAATATGATTGCCTCTAGAAGCAATAGAGCACATACAGCTATGTGTGATGCTTTCAATTATGCGGTCTATCAGTTCCATAGGAAGCGAGAGCCATTGCTCTTGCAAAGCAGTTGCAAGCGCGGCAAGGGTCTGAGGGGGCGGATTGAGAGCAACTAGGCGTCATCCTAACGCATCCCAAACGTGCTCGATAAGATTCAAGTCCGGGGATCGAGCTGGCCACTCCATGAGCATAATTGTTTCCTGTTGAAGATAATCATCTGCGATGCGAGCCCTGTGCGGTCTTGCGTTGTCCTCCTGCAACAGGAAAGCATCACCTATTGCCCCGGCATATGAGCGCACATAAGCATCAAGGATGTCATCTCTATAAACTGAGCATTCACGGTTTCCCTTAGAAAGACATGGAGGTCTGTGCGTCCACCTAAAGAGATGCCACCCCAAACACAGACACTACCTCTTCCGTATGCCTCTCTTTCACGGATGTTTGACGGATGATAATGGGGTCCAGGTTCTCCCCATATCAAATAACGCCTACTATAGCTTTCTAGACTAAACCTGGACTCATCCATAAACAGAACAGCCCTCCATTGATCAGGCGTCCAGTGGACATGTTGTAGTGCCCACTGCAAACGGTCCCTCCTATGGCGTGACGTGAGCGGCACGCAAATGGCTGGTCGCCTCGCATACAGACCACCTTCGTGAAGCCGTCTACGCACAGTTGACGTTGACACCAACCTTCCGGTGGCTGCAGAGATCTAAGAAGAGTCGCAGTAGAGGTTCTACCTGCGTGCACATAGTGTCAAATATCGGTCATCGGCGCTCGTCGTAGCAGTTGGCCGTCCTTGGCTAACAGAAGGACTCACATTTAGCCATTTGGCCTCTTCTGTTTGACTTTGTCCTGCCTCTAGTCTCCTAATGGCTCTCCATCGTAGTTCTGCAGGCAAATGATGCCTGGAGGTCATTGTTACGAATTGGCTATCTCAGATTTCTGATGTCACTATTACAGTGAAATATGTGGGCTTGCTCTCAAACATGGACTTTTATGCTCCTCGCAGATAACGTATTTCGAGAGCAGCGCCACTAATTGGCATATTGCAGTTTTACTCAGGTACTTTTACTTGGCAACAGATTCAAATTTTACACGGTTTGGCTTATTTTTGAGAGAGTTGTCGCTATTTTTGTGATTTTTCCTTAATTTATGATAACCAGTGTATATTCCAAATACTGAAAACGTGCCTTTGAAACTTCGCTGCAATAAATGAATTGAAGCTGGGGGTAGAGTGACGTCAGCTTCTAGGATGCGTGAGAATCAGAGTTAATCTTTAGTTTGGAACTTGCAGGAACGTTTGGTTGTTATATTTGTCCTTGTATATATGTTTCATGTGCTTCAATAAAGTGTTTCCATATTTTTCGGAATGATTTTTCTCTTCCTGGACTGTACGAAATACCCTATAATCGTGTAGATGAGAACTCATGAATTAATTATCGACTTTTTGTTCTCAAAAAAAGAGGTTTAATTGTAAAATTCGCCACTGTTTGAGATTTACTTATATGCCTGTTAGCTTAGAAATGCTTCTACGTGTTTAAAAAAGCATCTTCGACCATTTTTGAAGCTTGAAATATAAACAAAAATGGTTGATGTGGACGCCACGTTACTTCCTTGTACGGCCTATTAAATTATACCCATTTTTGGCTTCACTTAACATAAATGTACTTCCTCGAATTTCATTAGAAATATATTTCTCATTCAATCAGTTCATTCCTGATTTCGCGGCAAGACAAAAATACATAAAAACTCAAAGACCTTCATTAAAAATTTTCAAATACAAAAACAAAATAAATAAATAAAACATCGAATACCGTTAAAATTTCCCCCCCACAATTAAAATTAGTTTCTGCGTGAAAAGAAGCAGTTCGACCAGCTGGCAGAAAGGCAAAATTTTCGGTGCACGAAACTGAAAGCTAAATTTTGATCCCACTGGCAAAAAGACACTAAAGTTGGTGCATCAACTGACTTAATTTACTGTTCTACTAAATTTTTCACAAGTAAACAAATGGCAGTTTCGTTAGGCCTAGCGGCACTTAAACAACTTTTAAATTGCTGATAATTCTACAACTATTTTATGCAGATTAAATAAAGGGAAAAACTTTAAAAAGTATAAAAACAGCATAACTGAATAGAGTCCTTTATTTTGTCCGTACATATAGATGTCAAGCAAAAAAATCGTCTAAATGGATTCGAGAGCAGTCAAAATGGATATTTTCGTTGAAATATGATACCCGAAATTTTTCATGATTACAATACATTCTTTACTTCGTACAAGGAAGTAAAAAAAATTCCACGGCTGAAACAAGGTATTTTGTAGTGTTGCTTCTAACCTGCGTTAAGACATTTACTTTCGAATAGAGGCTTTAACACTTTTAAGTACATCCACCCAGTAAATTAGTTTTAATAATTCAATCTTATTTAATTATGGTTTTGGACACAAACCTAAGTGGATTAAATTTTTGTAATAATACATGTATTGCTTAGTATGGGGTAGCATGTTTGATGGCTGATACCATGTAATTTCTATCGAAGTTGCTAATTTTCTTCTCTGAACTACGTCACTGGTCAATTGATGACTCGTACTAAGACGATATTTGGAGCTTTAGATTAGATAGATCGTATGCAGAAGTGGATTGTTCGATTTTGGTTAAGCATATTCCTATCTGCCTGAGGGAAGGGATAACTTAAGGCAGATTTAAAAAGCTGCCTGATGGGAGGAATTTTAAGGGAAACACCCACGTTTATGTTACACATGATTAAAAATCTTAGGCAGCCATTCCATTCAGGAACAAGGAGTGAATTTTTGTGAACTGCAATTGCTTTGTATATTTGTTAACTGAAATCATTTGTCTACCAATTAAATTAGAAACTCAGGAATTTATAAGATCCCAGTTCTTAATAAGTTAAATTTTTATTCAGCTAGCCACTTATTGGTTGTGAAAAACTGTGTTTGTTGCTTTTATATCGCTTGATTTGTTAAAAACGAGTAGATTAAACTTGAAAAAAAAAAATTAAATGTCTTACGCTTTGCCGAATGGCTACAGACTGCCGCGTGGAAGTTAAAAATATTTTATTTCACGCAGTAGAAACATATAAATATTTAAAATCTCTGATATTTCTTAAATTCGAAATATAAATATTTTATGTTTTCACGAGTGGCGGTACACTTCTTTTAAATCCTGAGTTTTCTGATTAAATTTGAAGCATAAATAGCTTACGCTTTAACGACTGAGAAAAACCTTGTTTTGAAATCGTTGAGTATGTTAATCAAAATGTCATTAATTTTGCACATAATCTGAATTAAATAAAAAGAAATTCAAAATTAGGTTTTTGAGGTGACCATGTTCGGTTAGAAGGCTATATGTGTTCATAATCTGCTGTTTGAAGGTGTAGCCGTTTTTTTCCACAGTGCGAAGAACGTACATACATAAATATCTACGTGCGAATTCTTCATTATTTAATAAAAGAACAGGACATACGTTTCTCCTGAAAATTTCGAAAAGATGCTCCGTCAAGTAATGTTCAGCGATTTTTTACCCGTTTCTGTAAAACACTTTTAATTTATCAAAGTAAAAAATTCTTTTTGACCTTAATTTCATACAATCTGAGATTTAAAACGTCTGATGGGGACATCACATGACTTCCTTACACTGCCTGTTAAATTATACGCATTTTTTGCTGCACTTCATTTAAATTTATTTCCTCGAATTATTCTAATTTAATTAACCGATCCCTCAAGGCAAATTGAAAGTGACACAAAAATTGCAAATTTTGAAATTAAAAAAAACCCTGTCAGTTTTTGTCGTACGCGAGTGAAACTTCTTATATTTTTATTTGTTCATAACGAGTATAAAACCTTCTCAAATATAAGTTTAGGAAGTTAAATTTCGTTATTTGTCCAGAATCATTTTTTTTTTAATTTGACATGTCCAAAACATGAATATTTTTATTATTTAAAATACTTCTGCAATTTGAAGTTCTTGACAACGACCAACGATTGCGAAAATCGGGCTAGGTATTATACTTTTGGTACAGCTAGCTGATTGCAGTGAAAAAAGAAGATGCACAACTAGATATTAGCAATCCCATGTACAAAATTTCAACGTTCTATGGCTAATCGTTTTTAAGTTACGCGAGATACGCACCTACGTACGTACAGACGTCACAAAAAGTCCGTTCAGAATCTATTTTAAATGAATTTTACAATCCGTTTTGAATAGAGTCTTTTATCCTGTTCGTATATACGGACTTCACGGGAAAAAATGTCAAAACGGATTCGAGAACGCTCAAAATGGATATTTTCTATGAAGTCGAGCAGCTGAAATTTTTCGCGATTACAATACTTCGTTTGCTTTATGAAGGAAATAAAAATATTTACAAAATACAGAATTTGTTGTTAACTATAATGTACACTAAAGCATTTTTTCGGACATTCCTGAATGTATACATTTGAAGCTAAGATGAACTACCATTGGAATGTTAGGGCGCTTCGCAATAACAGAATTTATTTCCCAAAGTAGTTCATGATATTTAAGTTGCAGGTCTTTTTATTTGAAACCTAAGTGTCATTGATAAAATTATTATCTTGATAAAATTATTATCTTAGCATACCTCTATAAATTATTCATATTGTCAAAAGTAACAAGTCTGTTTCAAGAAGAACTGGAATGACCAGTTCCTAAAAAGAACATAAAATTAATCGAATGGGGCTATTTTATTCAATGAAATTTCAGACTGACAGGAGAAGAAATCAGTTAACACTGCAGAAAGAGCCTTGTTTTGTCTAGCAAGTATTCATTTTATCTCTATTGCATTTAAAGGCGTTTTTTGCCCTGCATTTTGTATTGAGTCAGCTAGTTTAATTTCTGCTTAGACTTTTTTAAATATTTAAATTAGCTTTCCTGCAAATCAACGAAACAAAGGTTATATAAAATTTTTAAATGCAGTGTTTTATATTATGATGCTTTAAAAATGATTAGATTGCATAAATTATCTGCTTGAATAGGGAAGGGAAAATAAACGTCCGGGTAAGTTAAAATAAATTAGACTGCACGCATCATTTCGAACTCAATTTAATAAATAAATAAATCTGTTGCGATTTTCAGATCCATGTTTATTTACTTGCACACGTACCTGGAAAACAATAAAAACCAATACATAAAATCTAACAGCCTTCAGATTTTATATTACGCCCAAAGGGGCGTTTCTTAACGTTTTCTGTTTACCTTTATTTATTATTTATTAAATATCATGTTCTTCGCACTTAAACACACATAAAATTCAGTTCAACAGCAGTATCACAAAATATTTAAGACCACCATATCTTTAGAATTTCCGATAGACAGTCTCGCGCACTAGAGATAAAAATAGTTTTTCCTGTAGTGTTGCCATCGCTGACTTTGAAATTGTTGAGTTTGTTAATCAAAAATTCGTTAAAGTTTTACAAAATGGTAAATCGATAATAAAACAAATTCAAAAGTCGGGCGTCCAAATGCCCATGTTCGGGTAGAGGATTATGTTATTCAAAATTTGATGGCTCTAGGTACCGTCGTTTTTTCACAATGCGAGAAAAATACATACATTCATGCGGATTCTTCATTATTTAGTTTTTTTAAATACAATACAAGGCAATAGTACTTGGTGGCAACAATTTAAAAAATTATTCGCCCCTTTTTGTGAAACGCCGCAAAATGCCATTTTGAGAATAAGAGCCCTTCTGCGCTACTGCCTCTTTGGGCTAATAAAATATTTGCTTATTTAATTTGAAGGTAAAAATGCTAAATAGTTTTTGTGAGCAATATACTCAACTTTAATGCAAATTACATGAAATATAGAATGCAGTTTGAGTTACATTATTGATAGTTATTGATTCGTTATTGTTAAAAACAAATTTGCACAAGAAGCAGTTTTTTTCCGGACGACTCAATTTATCTTAAATATTTATCTCCTCTCTCTCTCTATACATATATATATAATTTATAAAGTTTTATTATATAAAACCGTAATAAAACTTTAAATTTGGAAGGAAAAAATACTATTCGGGAAAAAAAAATTTTTAAAGAATTTTAAAATAATTTAATTTGAAAACCATGAGAAATTATGTTAAATTTTAGAATAAAGTAGATAAAAACCAAAAGTAAAAAAAATTTTTTTTTAATTTCTTAGAAAATTAAAATTTATACTAAAGTTTTTTAAAAATAGGTGCAGTGTAATGATTCAGATTTCAATGCCTCAAATCGACTTATTAAAGCGTAATAATTTGAAATGTCAAAAGCCGAACAATTAAGGAATTCTGAACTTATGTTTCGTTCCACTTCTAAAGCAAAAATTAAAAAAAATAAGTACAATATTAATTTATATATTGTAATAATCACACGCTTACTCAAAGAGAGAAGTGATTACTCTGACGCAGATTCAGTACCCGAAAAAATATAAATTAAATTGCAAAATTAAAACAATCTAGAATAAATCACGTTGCTATACTCAATAATACAAGGGCCAAATTAACTGTAAAAAATTTTTAAACGTACTACTTTTTTTTAATGTAACATATTTCGCCCTTAAGCCAAAAATACTGAAATCTCTTATTTTATTCACAAAATCATTTTTTTAATCACATTAAAGGCACATTAAAAAGCTCTGAAAGAGAAAAACGATAGGAAAAATTCCGCTATGAAATATATATAGGTGTTTCATATTGCACGGGACAAAAAGAATAGCATAGTACAAATTATGTAATTGATTTATTAAGTTGAAACAAATTAATTCTGAAACTTCAATTATACATGTTTTATCTGGCAGTAGCAAAAAAAGCTTCCGATTGCAAAGTTGCTGCTAGAGGCATTATTAATCAAAATGTCGAACTACTCGAAATTTAATTGAAAACCCCCTTACAACGAACAACTGCAAAACTACAACGATGAACAGCCAGCCTTACCATCTCCCTTATATACGATGGCTGAAACTCACAAACTGCGCGATTTTGCTTGTCCTCCCAAGAAGATGGCTTGTACAAAAAGTCATTTATCCTTATTATTGGGATTTTTGATAAATACTACAAGCTTCTGTTTTCGTTTATCAGATGTTGTAAAAATTGTGCGTACAAAAACAAATATTAAATTAAAATCTGGTTCCTGCTAAAGTAAAAATAAATTTGTTTTACGCTCATAGTATACTTCTATAATGCTTAAAAGAATGATGAGCCAAATCTTGTTTATTCTCTGCAGGAATTCAAAAATTTTTAAGCTCTAGATTTTACCTGCTTAAATATATATCAATTTTGATATGCTTAAAACTGATGGAGTAATGACGTACAAAAAACCGATTATGGTTCCTGCTAAAGTAAAAATAAATTTGTTTTACGCTCATAGTATACTTCTATAATGCTTAAAAGAATGATGAGCCAAATCTTGTTTATTCTCTGCAGGAATTCAAAAATTTTTAAGCTCTAGATTTTACCTGCTTAAATATATATCAATTTTGATATGCTTAAAACTGATGGAGTAATGACGTACAAAAAACCGATTATTATAAATTATTAGTAAATCATCTTAGATAGTATAAAATGGTTTTAACTCTAAAATTTACCATTTTAGGTAAAAAGTTCTAATTTAATTTAAAAAATTCTCTTTATTAAATCTAAAAATTAGGTTTGTTAAGCGTTTCTAAATTTACACTAATATTACTGTAATGTTATTAAGCTTTCCATTTTTAGTCGTTGAAGTTATTTTAAAGTTATATAACTTTGGTACAAATTCCATATTATAACAGTAGAAACCTTTAAATATTATTCCATTTTCTAATTACTCTAACCGTTATATTCGTTGATATACATGTAATTTATAATATGCGTATAATTAATAATAAATTATAATTATGAACCTCTGCAGCATTTTCATAGTTAATAAAAAAATTTCGAGTTTCCTTATAGTCATATGTTGGAACTTTATTTCCTCTTCATCCATTTCTTTTTAAAATAGTGTTGTATTCAAGTTTTCGTGTAAGTAGAATTTATATATTTTTTATATTCTATTTATGCCGATTTATATTTAAATGGTAATTTTCATAAACTTCTGCACCGTAACTAGTTAACAGAAAATGTTTCTAACACTTCGGTATGATTAATCTTCAATATGCAACTTATTTTCCAGTCTAGTTTCAAGCTTAATTATTTGAAATTATTTATAAAGAAAGGTGATTACTAAATCCCCTTAATAATATTTCTAACTGTTGTAATTTAAAATACAACGAGTTCACGTGATTTATAATATACCTCATTTATAATTTTTTTTTAAAAATTTCAGCAGTATTGAAATTAACAGCAGATACTCATAGATCACACTAACTTAGATTAGATCACACTAACTTAGATTGCCATTGCCTTCTTCAGTGATACTTTTTTGTTATATTCCTACTATTTCATAATGGCATACAGATAAGTTTAATTTACCAAATATGTAAATTTATAATTCAGCACACTTTTGCGTTTACTAGTACTGTATCTGTTATTTGCTTTAATATATTTTTCAACACATAACATCTCATCAGCCTAATTTCAAGAGGTCTTACGACCAAGCGTTAAAGTCACTAAACATTAGTAGTTCGACCCGAGTTTCAAACCCAATAGATACCCCAGCTCTTTCTTTCTCTACATATTTTAATATGGGAAAATGCATTGTAAAAACTACTTCAAAATTTTATTTATTGGTAATTTTCGCCTTTACCTTAGTGTATCTCTTTGCAAATCCCTTTAATAGGGAAATAATGAGCAGAAGAAATTAACTTGGTTTCTGTGATTTATATCTTGGTGAAAGTTCTATGTAAATTTTTCTAAAAGCATAAACTTTATACGGATATCAATAAATTATGGATTATTTGTCCGTGTAAATTGCTTAATATGTTTATTCGGGATATTCCTGAAAATACTATGTTAATATCCTTTAACATGTTTATTCCCAAACTGTATTTTAATACCGAATAATGGTTTGCTCGCCATTTCACTATATTAAATTTTCCAGTCTAGTTCAGACACCATGACTATTATTATTAAAGAAAGATGTTAAATCAATAATTGCATTACTAGATGTAATTTATGAGAAATATATTTCGTATGCTTTATAATTATTTAATTTATAATACTCTTATAACGCTATTTGCTCTAGTATTGTAGTTAAATTAAAGATGTTTCTAATGCCAATATGTGTGTTTACTAATACCTTTTATTTTCTCTGCTAGGTCTGGCATTTATTACTGTTATTCAAGTAATTAGCCTGCTTATTAGATATTCTTTGCTTGTTTTTGAGATATGTAATTCTGTTTCACTATTTTTCCTTTCCTGGATACTATTGGCTTCGAAAAATGTACAACTAAATTGTAACCCTGAGCTTTTTGAAAAAGAGATGGTTTCTTCAAAAAGTGTGAAGAACCCGGGAGAGAAAAACTTCTTGTTAAATTTTCCGAGCAGGCAGAGGGGGAGGAGACTTTGATTGACGCTGTTGGGTTATACCGATTTATATAGAAGAAAGCGTGCTGTTCGAGAATACGGCAAAAAATCATCGTTCAAAAAAATTCTCGCACGAATGGGATAAAGAATCACCACATCGTCACAAACGTCGAACGGTCGGTGAAGCAGTTTCAGGACACGGGCTGCTTGTGACAGAAAACCAGCCTAGGACAAACAGCAGCCAAAACCCAAGTGGTTGAAAAAAATTCATGAAACATTTTTGTGAAGTCCCACAAAATCAACACGTCATGGTTCTGAACTCACTATGCCTCATGCCACTCAGCTGTGTGGCTGAGTTACGGAAACGTTTAACAGTTCCGGCCATACACCTTTCACATGGTGCAGGCGTTAAAGCCTTCGGACTTTTAGTTAAAAAGTTTGCGTAAAGCTTTCGTAAAGTTAATAGGTGACTCCCCAAGTAGTGTACGCATTTTATGAAGGAGGTCTGTTCTATATCTTTTTATAAGCTGAATTTTTGCGCAGTATATGTAGATTTTCCTAGAACAGTGAAAATTCAGTTCACGAATTTAATTTGTTGTTGAAAGCGTTTGTCAAAGAAAATGTTCATCAACCAAAACAGTTCATGAATCAATGTAAAATTATCTATTCGTTCGCACAAAGTAGTGAATCAAAAACCAATGAAGGTCATTAAATGTAAAACATAAAAGATAAACACAATATTAAACAAATAAAATGTGGAAAAAATATAACTTTACTGTACCTGTACGAACTGGACGGCATAAGTGGAAAATAATTGATATAATGTTATAATTTGGATGAGAAATTACTTTCCATAAAAATATCAGGTTATAAGTTTCTTTAGGGGACGCTTTCTTTTATCTAAGCAACGCTCGATTCTGCGTGGTACTCTGGGCTTCCGTTTCACTCAAAATCAGATATAACAAAAGTGTCCTAAGTTTCAAAGCCCTTGAATTCTCTGTTCTCAAAATACCTTTCGAAATCATATATTGCCAACTTGGGTGTTCGCAACTCGAGACATCTTTCGTTCTCCAAGGCGTCTTTTGTTCGGATAATCTGTTTATGAAGCGAGGCTTCCGTGATCCAAGGTTTCAGTGTAACTGTACATCCTAAAAATAACCAAATATGTTATCATTTCTCCTCACTTAAGTATTTAATAGAAAGTATTTTTGAGCTATGGAAAACGCAGTATTCATTGTGCTCATTCTTGCTAAATTAATTAAAATCAGTTTGGCAACACTAAACACTGTGATGTGACCATCTGTTTTGTTTATTTTTTAAGCAGAGTTTTTTGTTATATCCATTAATTATATTAATACCATGATTATAAAGAAACTAATCTAAATCTGAAATGTAACAGCTTTTGTAGTCTGCGTTACGGAAAGTTTCTTGTAAGGACATGAATGTGACTGCATTCATTTTAACGCACACCACAAATTCCATCATATCATGATGCTCATGACGATAGGTTCAATAAGTCATTACATTAACTCGCTGAACATTAATTTTAGCTCATTACTATATAGAGTCATTAGGTTTATTTCGAAGCAGGAGATTGAAAAATGAGCAAAGCCTTCGCGGGAATCGAATCACGGACCTCTCGAATGCGCGTCGTGCGTGCTGACCACTACACCACGAAGACATGCGAAGAAGGTGGGAGAAATACCTTATATACTCCCCCTTTTAAGGGACGACTGGGGATTAGGGGACCCAATCACCAAATCCCGGTGATGGAGAATCATCATCTGACACCTTTTTTTTAGTTCGGGCGCCACTTATAGAGTCATTAGGTTTATTTCGAAGCAGGAGATTGAAAAACGGAGCAAACTCTTCGCCGGGAATCGAAAAACGGACCTCTCGTATACACGTCGAGCGTGCTGACCACTGCACCACGAAGGCATGCGAAGAGAAGGTGGGAAAAATACCTTATAACTATAGTGAGCGAATTGAGGCAAAGCGATGTTCTTTAATAATTTATGTACATACCTTGATATAAAGTGATAATAATAAAATTATAAGATACTCCTTTAGCGGAAATGACCTCTAGAATGCCCTTAAGCATTGACTCTACTAGTTTTTTCCATATATTTTTTCCTTTTTTATCATGGAACTACATTTTTACATTTTTAAAGCATTCTTAATCATGTGCTCTTTTATCGTACAGTCCATTTTGCTAAGATGTTCCTTGCGAATGTCCACAAGTTTTCGATAGGATTTAAGTCTGATGAATTTTTAGGTCAATCTAGCACAACAATTTTATTTTCTAACATGAAACTTCTGACAGATTTGGAATTAGTATGGAGCCAAGGGAAGCTGAAATGTCTGTGCAAAGGTTTACAAAAATGACACTATCTTACATATTAAAATTTTATATATTTGGATGAATTCATCATTTTGTCAATAGGAACTAGATTTCCAATGCGATTTGCAGTGGAAAAAAAAACCTTGCTTTGTCTGAACAACGTTAGATGTGTAACCATGAAGAAATAGATGAGTCTCTTTGCTGAAAATGACCTTTTTCCAGTTATTTGTGATCCAAAATTTGTGCTTTATCGCCCACAATAATCATTTCTGCTTCATCTGAGATACTGAAAGTTGTTTCTTAATTGTCTTTCTCACCTTCCGACTAGTAGTGAGACGTCTACGCCGCACATTTGGAGGATTAAAAGTCAATACAGCTGGATAACAGATTTCTTTTAACGTCTGTGCTAGTTTTTCTTGAATTACTATTTCGGAGTAGGAATCGGTAAGATTTTGTGTTGTTTTCTTTTTTCTACCACATTTGCCCTTCCTTTCGGAAGAAACTGATCCAGTTTCATTGTGTCTCCTCAGAATGTGAAAAACGCTCGATTTTCCAACACCAACCGCGGAAGCAATATTTCTTACATCACGGATATGTGACTGTTAATCTTTGCTCTCTTTATGTGCGTTAAATCCGTTGTTCATAAACTAAAATGAACGAACGCAAAACTTATTTAAAAGGTATGCAAAATAATTTACTCTTCTCACAGGAACCAGCTTAAAAATGGTGCAATAATTCTAATTAATTGCCTAAACCACCAGGTCTAATTAGTCGGAAGTAAACATCCAGACGACATTAAGGCAGATAAAACTGGGGGACCGAGGACCGAAATTGGAGGATTATTATTAGTCCTCGGAGGGGGACCGGTCCCCCTCCGAGGGACCTACTGCAAGCAATCAACTGGAAATTCTGTTAAAAAATAGCTTTGCCCCAATTAATTTGTACTGTATAGTAGATTTACTCTTTATGTATGCAGGTTTGGAAGTAATAAATGATTATTATTTTTTACATTATAGAATATAATGATTTTTGTTATTTATATTTTATTAATTTATTACAGATATGGTCGGACGTATCCGAAGAGTCTAAGTCTTTCATACTTCAACTTCTACAGACTGATCCAAAGAATCGATTGACTGCGGAGGATGCTCTGGAACACGCTTGGCTTACATCCATACAGTTAACCTACTCACCTCCTAAAACTAGTGATCGCCATAAGAGTGACCATCGGAGCCAGAGATCCAGCAGGTCTGTTGGGTCTTCGAAATCTGGAGGTTCCGTACAATCTCTTCGCGTCTCCGGGCATCGTCGAGTACAAGTCCACCATCTTGAGGCTCTGTCCAAAGATCCCGAAGTCGCCGCCATGATGTGATTGTTCTTTTTCGTGAGTGTAATATCATAAAAAAATTTTCATCTATATATGTTTTCTGTAATCGGGGGAGATTAAATTGATGTCTCAATATCAGCATGGTATTGTTGGCAAGCAAAAATGGCGGATTTATTTTTATTGATAGCTTTACCATCCGGTTACAAATATTTTTAGTTCAAAAGGGGCTGTTAGTCTCGAAATGGGATTTTTCGTTGAATCATTATTTAATGCGTCGTTTCACTTTTGATTCGAGTCTCTTGTATTCGGCAAAATATTAAGATATATATCTTTCTAAATGCATCTGTCTGATGTGGATTAAATTGATTTAACCAAGAACAGGATAACATCTTAATTATTGGATCTGAAATATTGAGAGAAGATGTATTCATATGTAACGCAGTTTTTATTATACTTCTTTTCTAGATAAAATCTTATTAGTATAGCAATTTAAATTTATTTAAAATTTATAATTATATAAATTGATAATTATATATTTATAATTATATATTATTTTGTGCGTTTATTTTATTTATTAAATATCACGTTCTTGGCACTAACGCCGCATAAAATTCGATTCAACGGCAAAATCATAAAATATTTAAAAACAGCATATCTTTACAATTTCCAATACATTCTCGGTAATAGTGTGTTTTTTTCCCTCCCCCCGTATAGCTGGCTTTCAAATCGTTGAGATTGTTAATCAAAAATTCATTTAAATTTTACCGAATATGAAATAAATAATAAAACAAATTCAAAATTCGGGCTTCCAGGGACACATTCAGATGGAAGACTAAGATATCAAAATTTGATGGCTCTAAGTACCATTGTTTTTCTCATAGTGCGAGAAACATACATTCATTCATGTAAATTCTTCATTATTTAATTTCTTTAAATATAATACAGAGTGATAATATTTGATGGCAACTGTTTGAAAAGTGATACCCCGTTTTTACTAATGCAAAGTAAAAAACCGTTTTGAGTCCCAAATGGGACAAAAGAGACATTCCCAACTACCTAAAAAAAAAAAAAAAAAAAAATTACGAACTGACGCAAAATTCCATTTCGAGACTAATAATACCTTTGGGGCTAAAAATCTGAAATTACTGTTAAGTCTCCCAGACGGGTTTGTTGAGGTATTTTGCGCTCACTCCAGTTAACCCCTTTATTATTATTATTATTATTATTATTATTAAGCTTCGTTTTCACGCCATATACATTTCAACAACAAGATCACAAATTTTTTAAATGCTGCATGGCAGAATATTCTTACGAATTTTGTATACATAGCAGCCTATGTCCTATACTATAGGACACCATAGTTTTAGGACATAGGTTGCTATTGACATTCACCAAAACATAACGTTTTCCCACATTTTTTTTAACATTCTCTCTCTCTTTTTTTTTTTTTTTCATTTTTTTGTTCTAAAAATCTGAAGAAAAACTGACAAAATTTTCATTAAAATTACTGAAAAAAAGACATAAAATACTTAAAAAGAACATAAAAATAATTAAAAAAGGAAATAGTTTTACAATTTTTCAAACACCAAAAATTCAAATTAAGCAAAAAATATTAAAAAAATTAAGAAAAAATTAAAGAAATGCAGGATGGAAAATGTCATAATTATAAAAGTTTCTTAATTAAACATAAATTGCACAATAGATCGATTTTAATAGTGCTGCCATCTATTGGTAAAACTTGAAATTAAAAACGGTATGGTGTTTAGAAATTAATTTTTAATCCATGAAACAGGAAGATCGTATATCTTTTTTCATACCCTAAAAGGTGGGAGGTTTTGTACCCCCCTTTTTCCTAAATTTTATAAAATCTTGAAAAAATTTTTAACTTTTTTAGGAATTTAAAAATTCTTAAAAAAATGTTTACCCACCCTGAAAAATTATCATATATAATTTCTATTAAGAGCCGCACATATATGTGCCAATGAATTCTCTCACTGTGCCTTTTAATAAAATTTTCAGATAATTGTTTGTATAATTCCGGTTCACACCAATCAACTTTATCTTCATGTCTGTTTATAAAGTCTTCGCTAATTATCTGGTATTTCATGATCTCATCCCAATCAACTCTTCAATAGTATTTTCTGATAGTATTTGATATCTGGAAACTAATTTCATATTTAATTTTTTTAAATAATCAATAAAAAATAAAATTATTACTTAAAGTCTGATATGTTATCCCAATTTACTCTATCTCGTAAAATAAAATTATTACTTAAAGTCTAATATGTTATCCCACTTTACTCTATCTTCATTATCTAAAATGAATTTCTCAGGTAATTTTTGATATCTAGATATAATATCCCACTTGATTTGATTTTCATGCATAATCATAAATAGTTCACTTAATTTCTGATAAGCTGATTTATTATCCCAGTCTACTCTATTTCTATATTCGCTAAAAAAAAGGTTCAGATAATTCTTGATATCTTGATATTAATTCCCAATCAATAACATTTGAAATTTCTAATTAAATCTTCGCTTAAAGACGTGCTTTTAGAAACTTCAAGCCAGTTAACTTCCATATATTAGGATGAAAATTCTTTGGAAATATATTTATATCCATTTAATTGTAATTGTTTTACATATTTTTGAACAGGAAAAAATTTTAAAGTACACTCACGTTTGTGAAAATTGCAACACCATGAAGGACTTACGCGAGTGAGCTGAAATTTTCAGGAAATGCAAAGTAGCGCATGATATGCAAATGATTAGAATTGCAAATCCATAGCGCATGCGTATGCTGAGCAGCGCCCTCTGAACGGCTGATGGATCCGAATAAATAGACGGCTGTAGCGAGGCGTGTATGGTTATCGGTGGTTATCTGCTAGTGGTAAACGTTAACTCAATCTGTACTTATGCCTCGTCGACGAAAGAGAGCGAGATTTGAACAACTTACAGAGTTTGAACGAGGGAGAATCATCGGCCTTCGTGAAGCTGGATTGTCGTATCGTGCAGTAGCCTCTCGTGTGCAGCGTAACAGCAGCACAGTGATGCGCGTTTGGAAGCAGTGGACGGACGAGTGTCGGACAACTCGGAAATCCGGGAGTGGACCCCGAAATGTGACGTCAGCTCGCGATGATAGACACCTGGTCCGCATGGCGCGGACGGACCGTACAGCTTCCTCTAGACAATTGGCAGCACTGTGGTCAATAGCTACAGGTGTTTCATTGTGTGCTTCATCAATTCGTAGACGTCTGCTGCAGTGTGGACTGCGCGCACGGACTCCTTTATACAGGATCCCCCTAACGCACGACCATCGCCGCCTGCGGCTACAATGGGCCAATCAGCATAGAGACTGGCGTGCTGATTGGCAGCATGTCGTGTTTTCTGACGAATCCCGCTTTAATTTGTGGTACCATGATGGCCGCATTCGTGTCAGACGCTATGCCGGTGAACGCCACCTTCCGGAGTGCATTATCGAACGCCACAGTGGACGAACACCCGGAGTTATGGTCTGGGGCGCCATAGCATATCATAGACGATCTCAATTGCTACGAATTGTGGGCAATCTGAACAGCAACCGGTATATCCGTGAAGTTCTACAGCCCGAAGCTGTTCCCTTCCTTCAAAGCTTGCCAGGCGCTGTATTTCAACAGGACAATGCCCGCCCTCATACTGCTCGGATTGTTAAATCCTTCTTTGCAGCGCAGCAGGTACAGCTTCTTCCTTGGCCTGCGTGTTCCCCGGATATGTCGCCAATTGAACATGTGTGGGATGTCATTGGTCGGCGTCTTGCTCGTGATCCTCGTCCTGTTGCGTCTGCAGACGAACTTTGGGTACGCGTACAAACGATATGGAATGCTCTTCCTCAGTCAGACATTCAAACTTTGTTTGACTCCATGCCACGTCGTGTAGCAGCACTTATTGCGACGCGTGGTGGCCACACAAAATACTGATTCTGATCTCTTGTTCTTGTTTGTTTGCTTTGAACATTTAATCATTTATTTGTACCACTACCACTCAACTGTGTATTAAATTGCATTCAATTATGACGATTCCTTCTTGGTGGTGTAATTTTCACAAACGTGAGTGTATTTATAAAGTCTTGTTCTTGTAGATAAATTTCTTCTTCTGTAACTGATTTTGCTTATTTTGGTAAATTTAATAGTTGTTTATAAAAAGTGTAACATTCCTTGTATTTTTCTTTTCTTTCCAAAATATTTAAACTTTTCTCAATGACTTCAACAATCCCTGAACTTAAACTTAATGCTGCAAGTGGTATAAAAGCGAAAGCCGATAAACCTGACACACTTAATATAAATTTACTGACTGTTAGGGTAATACTTATCTTTTAATATCTTTCATAACGCTTTCTAAAAATATTTTTTTTTCCTCTAAATATTCTTCCATAATTTATATAGGATCAAAATTCCTTCGGTATCTTATTTTTTTATTTTTTAAATCGAGCATGAAAAAACTATCAGGAAATATATATTTTTTTAATTCTTCTTTAGAGATATAACCATCAACATCTATTATTATTTGCTGAAATTTTTAGATTGTGTATTAAAAAACATAAAATAATTACAATTTTTCCTAATAAATAAAAGTTGTAAAAGTAAAGTAATGAAGTTCTAGATAAATAAAAGTTGTGCAATATATAAATAATAGACACAGTTTTCTTTCTTCCTCTATTAAACATATCTTCAATATCTTTTTGATTTTCTTCTGTTACACAATCATCATAAACAAGAAGATTTTTACATGAAGGATCTAAATCATCAACTGTTATAAATTCATTTAAATCTGATGAAAATAATACTACCTCTTTTTTATATTTATGGTAAATATTTAATATTTCTTTCTTATCTTTTAATTTCTTAGTTTTAAGGATATCATCTCTTTCAATATCTTCAAAGAAAATATATGTTTCTTGTAATTTAGAATATTTAGGTTCATTGATATGTTTTGTACATATGTATAATGCATCAAAATCTAATCTTAAACCTTTTGGCTCTTCAAAACCATTAATAAGATTTAATAATAAATTTGTTTACTATAACGAGAGGGTCCTTCTATAAATAATCTGAATGGATGTTGAGCGAATAATGGATGTTGATTAGGATCAGGTAATTCTTCTGGTTCAGTATAATTTTTAATTTTTATAATTTATTTATTCATATAATTTCTATTTTAAAAAAAATTGTTAAAATCAGTATTAAGCCTATTACTTACTGATAATTTTTCATCTTTTTTACCTTTTAAGATGCATTCACCATGATAGAAATATGGTGATTAAGGCGAATTCATAGGTTCCAGAGAAAATTCTACAGATTCCGATATTTTAACTAATGTCCATATATGAGTCTTTTTATCAGTTTCTATAAAAAAAAGTGATTATCATGGTCATATCCATTTTAAGTTTTAAATCTTCCTTAAAATAATGACTTTTCACCTTTTTAAATATTAAATTACCATCTTAATTTATAATCAGTTAAAAGAAATATAACTTTAGCCACATATCTTTTATTAACAGCATCCATTTCATTGACAGGATTAGCCACATTTGTTATAATGTTATTATTTGTATTATATTTCTTTTTGTCATTAATGTTATTGAATTCTTTTCTAAATATGTTTTATTAACAACATGTTTATCATTTATTGAATCTTTCACATTTCCAATTCTTTTATCCTTTGCATCAAAAATATTTCCGCCTTTTGAATGTAGATAATTATTCATTTCTTTTCTAATACTTTGATCCAATTATTGTATTTTTTCCGCTGTTTCATTAACAAAATTTTAAAAACTGTCATCAATGTTATATTTATTTAAATCAACAATTTCCTTTAAATTTGCCAATGCACTCGAAACATACATTTTTGTACTAACATCCTGATCTTCTATAGGATTTTTACAATTTTTAAAAATTTTATTATCCATATCATAATTTCCATCATCAGTATTGTTATGGATTTCGTATTTATTTAGCTATTTATTTAGAATTGTAGATAAAATTGCTTTATTTCCACATGCAACACAGACAATTTAGCTACGTCGGAAAAGTAAAAATGCAAGAGCGCATGTATTTAATATTTAATAAATAAATATCTCGTAATTACTGTTGTCATCCACAAGTATCAATAAGATTCAAGGTTTTACCAGAATATTCTAGTAAATAATTAAAAAACTTATAAAAGCTGAATTAAAACACCTCATCTCAGTTGTAGTTGTAGCTGTTTTAAGCAAACTGTTTATTTACTTAATACTGTTATTGATTGTAGCGATTTCGCTGTGAGATTGGATTAACTTTATCTAATTTGAAGTGAGTTCTGTTTAACGTTTGAGATATTGTGATATTGTATGGATATCTCTGAAGAAATATTTCAGCATTTTGATTTATTTCTTGTGGAAAGAATAAATTTTTGTTAACGTTTTAACGACTGGTGCATTCAATCCATTAGAAACCCGTACGCACGCAACAGTATTTTTAAATCCAGTCCCTGGTGGACCAGGGGGGGACAAGATTTTCTCTTATCATCAAAAGGTGAATATTCAGCAATCATTTATTAGAGATTAAGATTTCTTATATAAACTATCAAATAATATAACTTTTTGTTCTTTCATATTTAATTTGGTTCTCTTTTTTTTTTTTCCAACAGTTAAATAAAATATATAGTTTTTTGCAGTTATACGTTTTAATCTACAATGAAAATTTAGTGTTAAATTTCCTACAGTTGTATAATTTTTATAATGGAATAGGTTAGGTTATTCAATTACGGCAAAGCACACGAGGGCTATCTGCCTAAAGGGAGGGATGCCTTCGTGGAGGACTTTCTAAGGGAAACTGGCTCGTATACACGTTACACATGGGGAAAACCACGAAAACGCCCATGCAGCCAGCCCGTTCGCGGGATTCGAACCTCGGACCGAACTACCAGTGTTCAGCGTCTTTACCGCTCGGCCGCTGGTGGGCTTATAATGGGATAGATCAAAAGAGATAATGGGATATAATTTACTATATGATAAATAATCTATTATACATCCTGTTTCTTTGTTTCGGTTATTCATAATTTCTAGAAAAACTTCATATGGTTTATTACCAAAATCCATGTTATATTTTTCAGATGGTATGACTTTTCCTTTTATCATAACCCAACACTCTTCCATATCTAAATGATCAAATACCATATTATTATTTTTTTAATTTTCATTTCTGTCTACATATTGGAGAACAACAAATAATGTTAAAACTTCGTTAGATGTTGTATGTATAGGATATGATCCAAATTGCGCTTTTTCAATTATATTTGATTTATGAATGACATTGATTCTAATGAATATCTATAGGTTTATTGGTTAATAGTAATTGGTTATATAATGTCTGCTTTATTTTTAAATTTAATATGAACTGAAATGAGAGATAAATCTTCAATTTCTATTTTATAATCAGGATTATCAACATTCGTATATATCATATTTTCATTATTTTTTCTCTTTCAAATTCTATTTTTATTTGAAAACCTGTTATTGCTTTCCTGAAATATTTTAGAAAATCAAAAACTTGATCTAGTGGTAACCATATTGTAGTAGATTGACTATCTTTTGTTATTTTCCATTTTTTATCAAAACCTTTCTTATAATTTTCATTTTCAACTTTTAATTTGTTAGTTATTTCAGTGATGGTCGTTTGTACTGTTACGGATCAATCATCTTTAATGATATATTTTACTCTATTAGCAATATCACTCGTATATAAAAAAAAAAAAAAACATATCAGTCGGTTGTATTGTTGTGTGTCATTGTCAGGTGTCTATTCACCAAGTCTTATAACTGTTGAACAATAGGAAAATAATCACTACTATGTTTAACAACTTGACCACCTATTTTCAGTTTTTTACCAGTAAATATACCTAATCCACTATTCGCAGTAACATTATCATCATTTATAGAATCACCGTTATTCTTTAGAATTTTCCATTTTATTTGAATATATGACTCTGAAAGTAATATTCTAGCATCTTTTTTTTGGATAAAAAATTCATATTTACTAACTTTATTGTATTCTACATTTGCTTTTTCTAATACCGTGAGTTCTTTACTCTCTATATTATCATCGTAATGAAAAAGTTTTTTGTTAAATCATAATAATTTTCCATTTATTAGGAAAGAAACTATGGTATTTTTTTAACTCCTGATCCTTTTGTTTTAGAAAATATTTTACCCAGTTTCATGCGATTTGATTTATTATTACTATTATCAGTTGATATAAAATTTTTAATTTTTTTACTCCTTCTATATAATCTATATTCATTCATTTATTTAGAGATAAAAGATCTTTTTTATTTACCCAACTGTTCAATTTGTCAGGATATCCTAACCATTTTACTAATTATTTATTTCCTTTCTTTTTTAATATTTTTTCAATCTTGTATGCATCATCTTTTTTATTATATTTTACCATTTCATTTTCATAAAATATTCCTTCAATTTTTTCACCATTCAAGTCTTGTATTCTATAACTGTATTATAGAATGTACTATATGGATATATTTTTTATTTTATAACATCTGATATAATAAAAATCTCTTCAGTAAAAGTCTGACCTTTAGAAAAAATTGTGATAAATTGTGATTTTAAATTTTGATATTCTGACAGGATCTCCTATTTTCTCTTCCTGTCTAGGTTTTGTGATCAACATATAAATTATAATAAACTTTTATTTCATTTTCAGGTTTACTGGCTTCAACAGGTCTCATTTTTACAGATCTATGATATGAATTGTTATAATTTTTAACTAATTGGGTTAATATGTCCAAATATCAATTTGTATTATTTGCATATAAATATTTTACAGTTTTTCTTTTGATGGTTTTATTAAAACTTTCTGCTATGGCAGACTTTATTTCTTTATTTTTGGTTGTAAACCGTTTTATGTTTTAATCTTTAAATAGTTTTTGAGTGACCTTTCCTGTAAATTCCGTACCTTCATCTGTCAATATAAATTTTGGTATTCTTTCTTTAAAAACTTTTTTAAAACCTTCTACTACTTCTTGGAGCGTTTTTCTTTTTATAATAAAAACCCATGCATATTTATTAAATTTTTCTATAACTGTTTGTAAATATTTGGTTCCATCATTATATTTACTATAATTTTTAACAATTAATAAATCAGCATTAAATCGATTATTACTATTTGGAACATTAACTTTTCTCCTTTTAAATTTACGAATAACAAGTTTGTGTTGCGTATATTCATCTTGCGTATGTAAAAATTCTTCAACATCTTTTTTAGAACATCCTGTTTCTCTTTTTAATTCATCAATTCCACAATAACCTGTTTCAGGATTATAATTTGTTGACTCAAGGTCGTTTATCTTAAAAAAACACTTTTTTTACTGCCACATTTTACACAATTTTCTTTTCCCATTAATCTTCCATATTTAGATGTCATTTCATGATAATTTTTAGTATTTGTTTTCTCTTTACACTTAACACAATATCCCATTCCAAATTTTAATTTAGCTTTAATAATTGGTTTAATGGTTCCTCTGGCTATTCTTTCTCCAAATGTTGGATCAGTTATATTATCAAAATCATTTATTAATTCTTCATTGGATCATCATCGTTTATTAATCCATCATCGGATTTATTAACTCTTCATCATCTCATTTATTCACAAGATCTCCTCCACTAATAAAACCTATAATACCTTTTTCATTTATTTCTTTAAAAATATAAATATTTTTCATATATACCATTTATTATAATAAAGAAAATCTGCTTTTCTAGAACAAATTTTTCATTATAATTACTTGGTTTTTGTCTAAATATAGCTAATACTTTTTGAGGTGATTTACCTTTATTTCTTTCTCTGATATATTTCATACAAAATAATCCACATTTTACAGATGTTGGTCTTTGTAAAAATCTATCTTGATGTCAAATATGTGTTTTTTTATTCAATTTAATAAGAAAAGTCTTAACATTTTTAGGAATACAATCTTTTTAAAATTTTATATTGTTGTATATATATTCCCCAAATGGATCAAAATATTCAATAAATTCATATTTTGGATCATTATAATAACATACCCAATTTGTGCCTGGACCTTTTGAAACATCCAAATTAATAATCCCATTTTCAAATTCTTTAATTTTATCAGGTAATGAATCAGATGTATAAACTCCACTAAATCCTTTTTCATTTTTCATATTTTCATAAATCGCTTTATCTGATATTCCTGCATCAGTTATTTCTCCACGATTTTCCACATTTTTTTTTAAACTATTTCCATAATCTTCAAAAAGTTGATAAATTCCATGTCCTGAAATTTTATCTAATGCTTTTTGAGTTCCTCAGGCTCCAATACCACTGACAGCACCTAAACCTAAATATGTTAAAATAGGTAATAAGAATGGTAAAAAAATCACCAAAAATATCAGATTGTTCTTTCTTTAATTTATCCAAGGTATTGAAAAATGGTAATAATCTTCCACTTTTTTCTAAAGCTGATTTTTAAATTTTTGTATAAGGTCCATCCGAATTTATATGTTTTTAGTATTGCCAATACTTTTGGTACATTTATATATTTATAAAGTTCATTTAAAATTGCTGGTTTATTTTTTTTTAATTTCCATAAATAATGAATCGCCATCTTGAGATGACTTATGTTTTACTTAGAGTAATTCTTTTACCATTATCAAGTTTATTTATTTGTGTTTTTGTTAAATATAAATCATAATCATAATAAATATAATCATAATTATTTATCTGTAAAGTTATTTCTTCTCATGCAAATTTCGATTTATTAATCTAACTATCACTCAAATATACTTTCTTTTTTATATAATTACTCATTTATTAGGATAAAAACTTATTAAAATATTGCTTTACATCTGTTTCTCACATAGTACCGCTTTTTAAAAAAAAAATAACAAAAAGATAATTTGATTAAATAATTTTTAGATATTGAATTATTAGCAAGAATCTTATCTGTTAATTTTGACAAAATGTCCAAGTTGTCTAAACCCTTACCCATCATTTTCTGTTTTGAATTTATCCATTCCAGGACTTGACCTAATTTTTTTTATGTATGTGTCCATCTAATTAGTGATGTGTTCAAAGTTACTTTTTATCTCTTTATTTTTTTCTTTGATAAGTGGGTCTTTTGATCTTGCAATAGCTAACCCAGATTATCCTTTTAGATAAGATTTTTCTCTTTTTATAGATTTTGCCAGCTCTAATGCATCTGTTACGTTATTTAAAAATACAAAATATCAAATTAATAAATCGAATTTACTTTGTACTTACGTTCAATCTGACTGTCAGGTAGATCTTCACAAATCCGATAATGGGAAGCTAGTGGAACAAACTTTATTGCAGTCTATTTACAAAACATATACATCGCCAAAAATTTGTTACAGTTCTTCATTTGCTTTTACATGGGACCATTATTTTCCGTTACTCAATTCTCAACTGTTTTTATTTCAAAACATCTACATTGCTCGAGCGCTGTTAGGCAGCGCCCTCTGTCTGTCAGCTCGTGGTTTTGTAACGATCTCCCCACCTTGAGTACGATGGAATTGTAGTCAACATCACAGAACAAGTCTCTTTGGCTTATGTATTATTTGCCCACTCCTGGCAATAACTGGTAAGGATTTTAGGTCTGCTTTGATGCTTCCATCCAGAATAGACTGCAAAACCATCATTTCATTTGCTTGCTCACCCATTTCTAAAGAATAAATATTCTGCACAGGTCTTACTATGTCACTGTTCCTTGTGTTTACTTGAACAACACAAACATGTCCATCCTTCCCTGAATACAGCTTAATTATTCTTCCTAGCTGCCAATAAATCAGTTTGCTGTTTTCGTTCCCAACCAAAACTATTTCTCCTAGTTTTATTTGTTCCTTGATTTTACCAGCTTCCTTAGAATTTTTAAGTTGTCCTAAGTATTCAGCTCTGAATCTTTTTCTTAAATCTTCTCTGAGTTTCTGGTGATACTGCCAACATTTATTCAGCTGTGTTCCATTTATGTAATCTTATTCAATCGTAGAACCGTGTACATTGTCCCTTAAAAACATATTTGGATTTAAAGGCATTAAATCTTGAATGTCTTCCGATATGTATGTCACAGGATGGGAATTGACGACATTTTCAACTTCACATAACACAGTGAGTAATTCATCATAATCTAGGCTTTTCTTGCCTAAAATACTCTTCAACATGTCCTTTATAATTCTAATCAGTCTTTCCCACCATCCTCCCCACCATGCCGATGTAGGATGATTAAGTTTCCATTTTATTTTTTAATTGTGGCTTTTCCTTCCATTTCCTTCCAATTAATTTTCCGAAAAAGGTTATTAGTTCCCATAAAGTTGGTACCATTGTCTGAATATATAATACTTCCTCTCTGAGCTATGAATTTTCTAAGGCTTTGCATAAATGCTTCTGTGGATAGAGTAGTAACAATTTCAATATTGCCTGATAAACGGCGCATGTAAATATCACAATCCATGCCTTCTTCTGGCCTCGAAGGTATAAAGGTCCAGCCAAACCATCACCCGTAATCTGGAAAACTGCAGAGTCTGTTACTCTCTCCTCTGGTAATGGTATGGGGTTTACGTCAAAATTGGTTACCTTAAAACATCTACAGCGACCACAGTTTTTTATTACAAGATGAACTGTACGCCGGCATTTGAGAATCCAAAAGTGTTCTCTCAGAATTGCCATTAATGCTTGAATACGTGCATGGGAATTTTCCTCATGTTTTTCCTTGATTAACAGGTTGCTAATAACATGGTTGGGAGGAAGAATTATCGGAAATTGAAAATTTCTACTGTCATTTCTCTGACAGATCTTTGTCATAGTTCGTATGTCCTTTCTCGTCCACAAAGGTTGCAATGATATGATTGTTTTGTCTTGATGAGATTCAAAACTTTCTTCTTGGATTAATTTTAAAAGAATATTTTCTGCTTCTGCATATTCTGCAAAAGTAATGTTACCAAAAATATGATCTTTAGGTAAATTTCTGGCATTTTTACCCAATCGTTTTATCCAAGCTATCATCCTTACTATCTTTTTATATGAAGAACCTTTGTTGTAGAATAAATCTTTAGTATTTATAATGTTAGTAGCTGTTATGCCACATTTTCTTTTCTCTGAATTTGTTAGAGATTCGTCGGCTTGCACTAGTTCATAATAAGTGACAATTCTTAAGTTTTCTTTCAGCCATTCTGGCCCATTCCACCACTGAGCCTTCACTAATTGTCGTACTGTACATCCTCTTGAAGCTATATCTGCTGGGTTCTGTGAACCTGGAATGTGATATCAATTATTTATGCTACTTAGCTTTCTACTTTCGTTTACTCTATTGGCCACAAATGTAGCCCAAACAGCTTCTCATTTAATCCAACAGAGAGCATTGCTGGAATCTGTCCAGTAAAAAGTTTTAATATCTATTAGACGTAAGTCTCTTCGTACCACTGCAGCTAGTCAAGCACCAATTAGGCAAGCTAACAATTATAAGCGAGGCATTGTTTTCATGCTTATTGGAGCAATTCTGGACTTAGCTTGCACTAACTGACAATGTACTCCTTCATTATTTTCTATTGTAATAAATATGCATGTTGCATAGGCATTTTGCTGGCATCACAGAATACATGCAGATTCCATTTATCAGGTTCATAAATTTGAGAGCATTTCGCACTCTAATGACGAATTTTAATATCTTTCAATTCAAGAATTTGACTATGCCATAAATTAAACTTCTTCAAAATCTTCTCTGGCACTTCTTAATTCTACGAGAGTTTTGATCTGCAACATTCTTGTAATAATAATTTCGGCAGCAATGTCAAAGGACGAGAGAATCCAATCGGGTCGAAAATCGCTTCTGCTTAAGGATAAAATTTTCCTTTTCGTTACTAATGGTACTTCTTGGGCAGGAAATTTTTTTATGTCACAGCTGAGAGTATCTTCCTTTACATCCCATACAAAGCCCAATACAGAAATACAATTTGTTGTATTTTTGTTTGCCTTTAAAGAAGGTTCAGTTTCTGAGAATAATCCAGGATCATAATTTTTTTCAGGTGTATTGTACTGCCAGTCCTGAAGCTCAAATTTAGCATCTGACATTATCCGTTTTGCCAAATTCATAAACTTCTCAACTTCTTCAAATCTGTCGAAAATGGTCACGCATCGGCGTAAAATGATTCTTTCAATTTCCTGACTGTTTCTTGAGTTTCCTCCTCCACATTATCCAAGTAATATGCTGTAGTAGCACCTAATAAAAAGGGGCTTGAAGTTACTCCAAATGGTACTCTGCAATGTCTAGAGATTACTAAGTTGTTTGGAATGCCATCTTCATACCAAATAATCTCTATCTTGTGGATTCAAATTTATCTGCAAAAACGCTTGACGTATATCAGCTGTTACTCCGCACCTTTTCAATCGAAATTGTAAAAGTATAGAAGGTATCAGTTTTAACAGATTGGGACCCTTTTCTATGCCAGAATTGAAACAAAATTCTTTTCATGTGCTGAAGTGTCGGATACTGGTCTGATTTTAGTAGTGGAAGAATGCTTTATTACTGGATGATGCGGTAAATAGAGTCTGACTTGGTCTTGCAATGGAACTTCTTCTATAATACTTGTAGAATCCAGTCCTTAAAAACTTCTTGATAATCATTCAAGTGACTGTAGCAACAAGTTTATGAACAGTAATCAAAAGTCTTTTTTCAGAGAGTTCTCGGCAATTAGAAATTGGCTGATGTGTTTCCAACCATGGCAGCGATACTGTATATCTTCCATCTTCATCTCGTTTTATGGTTTTGTGAAATTTATACAACGTGACCGCTTGTTTTAGAAGGCTTTCTGGAGGATCGGTGATACCAATAGCTTCAAGCTTCCAAAGATCGGCAACTGCACTTTCATTAATGAACAAGGATAAAACAGAAATATTATCTTCATATGTATATTCATTTGGTAATTTTCCTACTACTGTCCACCCTAAATAAGTTTCAATTGCAGTTAATCCGCATTTCAATTTCCTCACTCTGCCAATCATCAGCTTCCCAGCAGTATCTGCCCCAACAACTTCTTAAAGTTGTATTTTTGTAGGTTGCAGTAGAGGATCTTCCTCCTTATTGTAATCATTCAGCCATATTCCTTGTCATCCACATTCCCTTTGCCACACTTTTTACAGCATCACATATTTCCTTTTGGTCATTAACTTCAAAATTACACTTATAAGTACTTTCTATATTACTTATTATCACGCAATATTTTTTATGTTCTTGCACTAATTCTGTATCTCCAAAAACACTATGTTTCATTTTTCCTTCACCCAGTGGTTTATACCCCATATCTGATGCCAGTTCTTTTATAACATATGATCTTTGAGATCCAGTGTCAACGAATGCTCTAATTAGCTGTTGATTCTGATTTCCATGAATTTGGACCTTCAGAGTTTGCATCAGTACTTCAGGCATACTTGTCTGATTTGTCGAGAGTATGCCCTGTAATTTCGGCCTTCTGATCATGTTTATCCTTTTTGGTTTCTCTGCACTCACTTACGTTGGGACACATAAGTAAATAATGTTTGCTAAAACACTTTGTACATTTAACAAATTTTCTACAGTTTTTGGATAAATGACCCTGGAGTTAAAGAAGTAAAACACACACCTTTCTTTAGCAAAATCTGTTTTCTTTGATCTAAAGACATATATCTAATGGATTTACATTCTACACAGTCGTGGTTCTTGCCACAAAAAATACAATTTCCCTTTTTTGTAGGTTTTGCTTTTGTCAATTCGTTGTTTAAAAGTTCCGCAGCTGTAGGTATTTCATTTCGACCCCTAAGTTTATGCTTCGGAAATGCTTTCATTTGTGATCAACATTCTACATTAAACCTTTCTCTGACCATTGTTATTCTCTCTTCACCTTCAACTTCTTTTTTCAGAAATGCCATCAAAAGTTCTAATTTGTTTGTTGAAATACCTTTGTCAGCTGAGACTAAATTTCTTTCCCATATTCTCAAAATATGATCGGGTAAACAGGCTTCAACAAGAGGATACAGCGTAGCGGCATATTTCTCAGTTGTAACCTTTAAACTTTCTAACGCACATAAATGTGTTTCTATGTTATCATACAGTTTAAACACAGAAATTTTATTTGCAGAATTACTACTATTTTTCATCACTAAACAGAGTAGTTCCTTTACACAAACTTCGGTAGGTGGAAAAATCTCTACAAAATCTCTAGCTTTAGATCCAGGTTCCATACATTGTAGTAAATACTGATATTTATCTTCGGGGTCAATTTCCTGATCATCGTGAATTTTTCTAAACTGGACCCAAAATACCAACCTTTCTTTTGCCTCGCCATTAAACTTTCTTAATTCAGTTTTAGGAAGTTTAAATTTCCTTTTAACAGCTTCATTTTTATCTTTAGGTAAAATATTTCCCCTTTCATTAAAGTTCTGTTCTAGTTACTTTCGTTTTATAATATATAAATTTATCATTGTAAATATATAAATTTATCATTGTATGATTCAGTGGTTTTGATTTCTTTTTCAAATTCTTCATTAGAACACTTGGTATCTTTATTATTCAATAACTCTAATATCTGTTTATCCAAAGTATTTATTTTTTGCCATTTATCATCACGTTGAGCGAAAAAAAAACTGTAATCTTATCTAAATCTAATGTATTGACCTTTAAAAGTTCATCTAAGCTATTCGCAGTCTTAGTAAAATTTGTTCTTAAACAACCTCTTCATTGTTTAAGTTCTATAATTAAAATCAAAAGTAGTGTTTTTACTGTGCGTAAATCAAATTCTTAATAAATAATTTAAAGTTCAACAAATATTCATTATAGAATCAATCATTCAAATTTTAACAGTAATACTCTCTATTTAAAATAAAAACTCAATGTCTCTACTTCACTGTAATAAATTTTGAATTCAAGCTACCCGGCGTCCTTTCACAGATGCCATTATGTTACATTACTTAAAAATACAAAATATCAAATTAATAAATCGAATTTACTGTGTACTTACGTTCAATCTGACTGCCAGGTAAATCTTCACAAATCCAACAATGTGAAGCTATTAGAACAAAATTTGTTACAGTTCTTTATTTGTTTTTACATGGGACCATTATTTTCTGTTACTCAGTTCTCAACTGTTTTTATTTCAAAAACAGCTACATTGCTCGAGTGCTGTTAGTCAGCGCCCTCTGTCTGTCAGCTTGTGGTTTCATAACAGCTTCTAACACTGTTTCTTTATTTTCGTTTATATAATCATTAGATAATTTTAATCCCATCTCATTAATAAGGTTTTATCGAAACCTGTATCAATGAAAGAATCTAATATATTATCTTCTGTAAGTTCAGTTTGTGTATCCATTTCTTTAAGGAAATCATATTCAATTTCAGGTCTTGACAATTCTAAGGTTTTTTTTTTTTTTTTTTTTTTTTTTTGAAAAAATTTTTTTTAACAACATCTTTATATGATTTTTCATATTTTTCTATCTCTTTCGTAACAGGCTTAAGAAATTCTTGCAATAGTTTTTGCGCTCCTAATTTTTTTCTCGGTTGATCATCTCTAGTTTTTGTAATTTCTTTATCCAATCTTATTTTTTCAATTTTTTGCTTTAATTCATCTCTAAGTTTTTTTTCCATTTATTAAAGGAAATTTAGTCAAGTAAAAATAAAATTTACTCAAGTAATTTTACTCTGAAGTAAAATTTTCCAAGTAATTTTCACTTTCATCAATCCCTATAAATTTATACTTAACCTTCTTATTTTTTAAATCTAGTAAATTTCCATTTTCATCTGTAATACTCATTTTAATTCGAGAAATTCCTTTGTTGGAATGATTAACTTTATAAAAGATTAGTTTTTCAAAAATTTGAACAACTTTCCTACCAGGTCGATGAGCATTTACAAATGTATTAATAACATTTGTAGAATGATTGTTAATTTGCATACCCTCTGCAATTATACTACAGTGAACATAAATATCATCAGATAAGTATTCAATGTTTGCATGAAGGGAACCAACTTGCCATCTTACTTCATATATTTTTGGTTCAAATCCTAAACCTTTATGAAAATGACTTTCAGTTAAATTAGTTTTATAATTTTCTGCTAATTTAATAATAAATTTATTTTCTTTCTATTTGTCCAATTTGAATATTAGATACATATTTTTAAAATTTTTTCTCCTTTTTCCTTATGTGGTAAATTGGGATACTTATTATTAAAGAGTAAATATTGAATACGAATGTTTAATCTCTCTAAAGTATAAAATCTGTTGGGTGGTACAATTTTAATCCATTCGTTTCAATTCCAATAACTAAATATGTTATTTTTATAAAATTCACTCAAGTTGTCCCAAGAAACTTTAATGCAAAACTCTTGTAAAGCAATTTTGGAAAATTAAGAGGTTTTGAGAATTCAACAGTAAAATCCTGTGAATACTCTCTTTTTTTTTTTTTTTTTTTTCAGTACAAGAGTTTTCATTTTTTTTGTTTTAATTTTTGACGATAAGGCAAAGTATTTCTAAATTTTTTCTGTAATAAATGGAGAAGTATTGCTCGTATTGCAAAGAATTTAAGCCATTTTCTGAATTTTATCAATTTAAGATTAATAAATTGCAAAGTTTTTGCAAATCTTGTGATAAAATTAATAAATATAAAAAATTAATTTGTGAATGTGGTAAATTTTATACAAAAACTCATTTACGCAGACATTTAAAGAGTCTTTATCATATCAAGCAAAGCCCTGAAGTCAAAGTGCTTTAAAAAAATTTTCTTATGTAAAGGAAGCAGCTTAGATTGAGTGAACTTCGATCTGCTGTGAAAAAATTGAATCTCAAGCAGACTAAAGGATCTAACAAGCATGAATTAATAAAAAGATTAACTAAACATATAAGTTAAATAGGTGATTATAAACATGTTTTAGTCGATTTATTAAATATGGATTAACAGATTATTTAAATAAAAAAAAGAATTTATTGAGAAACCTAAAAAACGTAATAAAACTAAGAAAATATTTAACTCTTTTAATTTAAAATATGATGACAAAATAAAAGATTTTAAATGAAAAACATCACAGGAAGAGGCACGTCCTATTGATTTAAGAGGAATTTTTAATCCTGATGAGTTATATATATATATATATATAAATAAAAAAGTAAAATTTTAAAACATATTAGATTCATACAGTTTGAAATTTAATAAAAACACTAATAAATTCCAACCTAGAGGTAGTAAAAAAAGCTCAGAAGATTATAATCTAAAAAACGTTTTTGAACCAGATTATAAAATTATACATTATGATGATAAATTTATAAAAAAAAAATGGCATTTGGAAGAAGAGTTACAGAGTCATAGCATTAAAAGATTTAATGCCTATGCAATACTATGATACTTTAAAAGATTTATTTAGGAGGGCAATCATAAAAATAAGGGGTAAAGTTGATATTATTGTCCATAGTCCAGGACTCAATGAACCTTTTCATCCTCCTATGATGCCCACTCTAGACGCATTTGAAATATATCTAGATGTTTTAAATCATAGAATTGAACATAACAGAATGTTCATTTCAATTTACTGCAGTTGAGTTACCAGAAGGAAGTGGTTATTTAAAACTGTTGAAAGAAGAAGATATATTCAACAAAAGAAGTGTCTGTCAGATTAAAAATAGTGATAATATTTGTTTAGCTAGATCCATAATAACGACTTTAAGTATTCAGAATCCTGATCATTTATGTGAAAAATTGAATTATGAAAAATTAACTAAAAATGATATTACATATATTAAAAAAAGAAGAATATTACAAAAAACATTAGCTGTCAAACTACATGAAATGTGTGATATTCCTTTAGATGTATGCGATTTAGATGATGTTAAACGTTTTGAAGGATTTTTAGATATTTAGATTACTATATTTTCAGAGAAAATTGTAATCAAATATTATACAGTGAAGAAAATAGACCTGTAGGTATGTATATTTATAAAAACAGAAATCACTTTGATGTTATTTCTTCTGTTACAGGCTTTTTAGGAAAACATTATTATTGTCATCATTGTAAAGTGAGTTATGATAAGAAAGATAAACACAAATGTCCTCTAAAATGTAAAAGATGTTTGGTAGAAAATAGTAATTGTGATGGTGAAGAAATATATTGTAATGAGTGTTTTAGATCCTTTAAAGGTAAAAAATGCTTTAAAAATCATAAAAAGAATAATGTCTGTAAAAAACTGGGGAAATGTCCAAAATACAATAAGTGTATTTCTAAAAAAGATAGAGATCCAAAAGAACATCAATGTGGTGAATTTAATTGTAGAAATTGCAGAGACTGGGTTTCAAAAGAACATAAATGCTATGTAAAAAATGTAAAAACTTTACGAGGATTGTGTGAAAACATTTGTATTAAAAAGGATAAAAGATGGTGTATACAGTGCAAATCCACAATGTATTGCACAGTTTAGATATGTGTGATAAAGAAAGTGATGAAATTTGTTATAAATGTAAAAAAAAAAAAAAAAAAAAAACACATATGTTTTTCGATTTTGAAACCAATCAAGAAACAGGTACTCATGAAGTTAATTTAGTAACAAATCATGATTTTAATGTAAAAGAAACTATATTTAAAACTGTTGAAGAATATTGTGATTGGTTATTTGATAAAAAACATAAAGGTTATACTGTATTAGCTCGTTATAGAAAGGATTTGATTTTCAGTTTTTAGCCAAATATTGCTTTAACAACCATATTAAGGTATCTACGGTATATCAAGGCAATAAACTCATATATATATATATATGAGAGCAGTGGAATATAATGTAAGATTTGTTGGTTCTATTAATTTTACTCTCAAACCTTTGAGAGATTTTCCTAAAACATTTGGATTAACAGAATTGGCTAAAGGATACTTTTCCCATTTATTTAACACACCTAAAAATAAAAATTATGTAAGAAATATCCAGATTAAATACTATTATGGTTATGATACTATGACCTTAAACCAGAGACAACTCTTTGATATGATTCTGTAAAAAATTATGTTTTTGATTTTCAAAAAGAAATTATAAAATACTGTAAGTCTGACGTAGGTATCCTGAGAAAAGGATGTTTAAAATTTAGAAAAATATTCTTAACAATAGCTGATAACCCATTCAAATATATTATGTTAGCCTGTGTATGTATAGTTATTTATAGAAGTAAATTCTTAAAACCAAATACTATTGCTGTAGATGAAGATATAACCATTAAAGATCATAATAATAAAAATCATTTGCTTGGTTAGATTATCTATCCCTATGAGATAGATAATCTAAGAATAAAATCAATATACATCATGCTCCCTCAATGGAGGAGGGAAGAAAGTGATTATAACTAATAATACTCTTAAATAGATGGATTTTATGATAATGCAGTTTTTCAGTTTCATGGATGTTATTGGCATGGATGTACAAAATATTTTACTAAAAGTCAAGTAAATATGCATAAAAAGGTGTATATGAAAGATTTATATGAAAAAACAATAGAAATTCAAAACAAGATAAAAGAATCAGGTTATGAACTCGTTGTAATATGGGAATGTGATTTTGACAACGACAAAGAAATTAAAAAATATATGGAAAAGAGAGTTTCTAGAACCTTTAGATCTGCAAGATGCATTTACGGGAAGTAGATGTGAATCTACAAAATTAAAATATATAATGAAAAAGGTAGATATATTGATGTTTGTTCACTTTATCCGATTGTTAATTATTTCGTCTACTATCCAGCTGGACATCCCCTTAAAATTTATAATCCTGAAAAATTTGACAATAATTGGTACGCTTTGATTAAATGCACCTAGAAAATTATATCATCTTGTACTACCTGTTAAAAATAAAAATTGGTATTTTCATTATGCAAAACATGTTCAAAACTCATTCAATGTAAACATTTTAAAACTAAAAAAGAGAAAATGTGAAGAATGTTATGAAATTAGAAATAAAAAATGTAAACATACTGATGAAGAAAGAAGTTTTATCGGAACTTGTGCAACTGAAGAAATGAAATTAGCTATTGAAAAAGGATATGAAATTTTAGATGTATAGGAAGTTTGACTCTTTGAAAATAAAACAAAGGATTTATTCAAGGAATATATTAAAATTTTTTGAAAATTAAATTAGAAACAGATGACAAAGGGTCTACACAGTATGAAAGTAAAGAAGAATACAAAAGATTTATTTAAAAAAAAATTAGGTATAGAACTAGAGCAAATAGAAGAAAATCCAGGTATGAGATATATAGCTAAAATTTGTTTAAATTCATTATGGGGTAAATTTGGCCAAAAGAGAAATATGAAAGTTACTGAATATATTGTGGAATTGGAAGAATTTTATAAAATCATATTAAATGATAAAACTAAAGATTTAAATATGGTATTTATGAATGAAGATTGTATAGAAATGACTTCTAAAATGAAAGATCATTTTGTAAGAAATAACTTTAATACAAACATGTATATAGCTATTTATACTACCAGTTCAGCTAGAATAATATAAAATGTTGGACGCATTACAAGATAAAGTACTTTATTATGATACAGATTCTATAATTTATATTAATGACAGTACCAATAAAGTAAAAACAGGTTGTATGTTAGGAGAATGGACAGATGAACTAGGAAGCGACTAGGTTTTTATCAAATCATGGATATCAGGCGTATCCAAAGGTTATAGTTATATTTTAAATAATGGTAAAGAACGTGGAAAACTGACAGGATTTAAAATGAGTCATGAAACTGAAAGCAAACTCAATTTTGATGAAAGAAATAAAATAATAACAGGAAAAACTAATTACATAGATGTAGAAATTAGTCAATTTAAAATTCAAAAAGATAGAGATAGCAAAGTCAATAATATGAATAAAAAATATGCATTCAGTTTTGATAAAAGAAGAATATGATAATTTATGTCATAGGAAATCAAGTGCTGATGACTCAATAGAAACTCTCAATTATGTATGTTATTATGTACTTGATAAATGTGATATTGAAATTGAAAAATTAAAAAAAATTCTTTGGTATGGTTTTTCATGATTTAGAAATGGTTTTGGAAAATTTGAAGGTTGACTGAAATATTGAATTCAAAAAGCATTAAAAAAATTACTTTATATAAATAGAGATGGAGGAATTCAATAAACTTAGGGTTTATCCAAAAGCCTTAAAATTGAAGGATTTAGATCCTGGACATTATGATGTGATGTCATTGAGAAAAATTCGTTCAAAATATGGAGATTGTGACATTATTAAATTAGGTATGGGTAATGAACTAAAAGAATATTACCTTTCCAAGAAACATGGAAACTGATAAAGGAATCTTTCTGATAAAGGAATAAATCAAATTAATGATGGAGACTATGTATTTCATTATAAAGGAATCAAAGAATGGACATTATGTCTATAAATTAAAAGAATTAGAATAGTTGAGAAATATTTCCCGTCCTTTCAATTTTTCAAGGTGTCCTGCATTTTTTTCAATTTTTCTTAATTTTTTAATACTTTTTGTCTAATTTGAATTTTTGGTGTTTGAAAAAATGTAAAAATACTACATTTTTTAATTATTTTTATGTTCTTTTTTAAGTATTTTATGTCTTTTTTGAATAATTTTAATGAAAATTTTGTCTAAGTTTTTCAGATTTTTTAAAGAACGAAAAAATGTTTTAAAAAAAATGGAGAATGTTAAAAAAACTGTGGAAAAACGTTGTGTTTTGGTGAATGTCTTATATCTTTTCATTCAACAAGGTTTTCAAATAGCAACCTATGTCCTAAAACTATGGTGTCCCATAGTATAGGACATAGGCTGCTTATATATGTAAGTAATTTTAGCAAACTTGTATGCAAAATTATATTATTTTTGCTTGAACGAGACCACGTTCTGCCGGAAAAATAAGATTGAAGGGGTAAGTCTATTTAACAGTCTATTTAACATCTCACTAAGTTGGCAAGATATCCCGAAGTTGACGGTGGTTTGGGGGAAAAAAATTTGTCGCCGAATTTGACGAGAAATCGTTAAAAAGTTGCCAAATTTGATTGCGTTTTTGTCTGATCCCTGTATAACTATAATTGGTATCCATTAATTTCAAGGGGGGTGGGAAGTTACTAGAGATTTCTTGGCAGCTGGAGGAAAACTGTATAAGTCCAGAGAGAGTATCAGTTTCTCAGTTGATAGTTTAGAGCTGAATTCGAAGTACTGTGAATTCGCAGTATCCATGCGAGCTTCGCCTTTTAGATGCATTTTGTATAGCATTGTGTTTATAACGTTCTCAGTAGTTTGAAGTGTGACTGCTGATTGTACTCTCCACTACTGAAAAGAGTTGTATGAGTATTTTTGTGGAAACCTCCAGAACTGTAATGTGTTTTTTTTGGAAAAGTAAATTGTACCAAGCTATCATCGGTTTACTGTGCGTTCAATCCATTTCGAAACCTTACGCACGCAAGAATTTCCGACACATTGTTAAATGTTGGCATACATTTTTATATTTTTAAGTGTTTCCTCAATTCATCGTATCGGCATTCAGTTTTCTTAGTAAGTTGGCTATGACAAAAAAAAAATTTTTCTTTTTATTATTAACCTTTTATATGTTAACTTTATTTATTAAATATCACGTTCTTTGCATATACGCCACTAAAATTAAATTCAACTGCAAAATATTTAAAAACAACATATCTTTGGAATTCGCGATACATCCGCGCTGGAGATAAAAATGTTTTATTTCGTACAAAGCTCACTTTCAAATCATTGAGTTTGTAAATAAAAAATTCAAAAATCAATATTTTGAAATAAATAATAAAACGAATTCGAAATTATAAATTCGGGCTTCCAGTTGTACGAGTTTGCGTGGAGGACTACGTTATTCAAAATTGAATGATTTTAGTCATCCATTAAATTCATCGTTTTTTACACTGCAAAGGACATACATACATACATACAAGCAGATTCTTCATTATTTAATTTCTTTAAAAGTAATACAGGGCGATATTATTTGGTTGCAACAGTTTGAAACGCGATACTCCGTTTATAGTGAAACAACGCAAAATCCCATTTCGAGACTAAGAGCCCTTTTTGAACTAACAAAGAAAAATAAATCAAATACTCTGTATTCGTTAACAGGTGCTATCTCCTGTCAATATATTTAGAAGGAGGATGCAAGCTATGACAAGCACGAATCTGAAATATGATCTGTTAAGCTGAGATCACTATTTAGGTTCCTTAGTGACCATGCTCAGTCTCGAATACATGACTGCAATGCCCCAAAACGAATGTTGTACTTCTTATTAATTGCTCTAGTTAACTGCTTTACGGCTTGTTCTCATCTGGATTGTAATTTAAAACTTTTAGGACGAGTCCCCTTCCATCGCTGTAAAGCCCCACCAGTGGCCAAGTGGTAAAAACTGCTGAATGCTAGTAATTTGTCCTGGTTATGAACTCAGACGAAAGGGGCTGTCTGCATGTTTGTTTTTCCCAATGTGTAATAGGAATACGAGACAGTGTCTCTTAGAAAATTCTTCTAAAGGCATTTCACCCCTTAAACATAAAGCACTCGGTAGCTTTGTCATGTTCCAGTGACCATACCCATAACCATTTATTGCTATTTTTAGCATTTGATGCGACGTTCAAACTGCCATATTTACTTGAAAATAAGATCTCCCTTGAGTATAAGACACTTCTTATACTTTAAGATCAATTTTAAGAAATAAAAACGTAGATGAATATTTGATGATGGCATGATTCTGATTAGGATTCTTACGTTTCTAATTAGAGTGAAAAACAAGCTAACTGATTAAAATGCAATATTTTTCTGTGGTACTTAAATTGAAATAAGGCAAAATTAATTGCACAGTATTACCTATTTAAGGCATACAAGTAATAGTAGCTGCAGACTTAAATTGAAATCGCTTAGCTAGATGTGGCTATTATAATTAACGGTAGTAATACTGTATATATATACCATAATTACCTGTATGGTTTATTTAATATTTAATCAGTGTAATTATTTTGTATAATGTAATAATTAAATTCTTTCCGCTCGTTCTATAATTTCATTTTATTAAATACCCGATTTTAAAAATCCACTAAATTTCAAAACAAAAATAGCGCCCGCAAAAAAATGAGATCTTATATTCGGATAAATATAATATCTGGAATCTTATTCTTTTTAAAATCCTGTTAACCGATTATTACGCATATCGCAGTCACGTGGATGGGGCTTGCCTGTGGATCAGAATCACACATCAACTGTTATTTCCAACAGTGTCCTTGAAAGTGTAAATAACCCATTCTCAAGAGCTAATTCAATTTTGAAATAGATGGAATGTAACTGTGGCCAACGGGTAGCTGCCAGAGACAAGGTATTTATCTTTTCAAAACACAGGTTTTTGCACATCCTCGTCATACACTTCTGCCGTTAAACTGATGAGAAATGCAGTTACCGTTTGATGGAATTCTTCATTGGCAACAAAGCACATTTTACCCCCCCCCCTCGCCCCGCCCAAAAAAGTTATCATCGTGTTCAGCAAAACCCGAAAGCATATCTTCGCATATGGATTTTAATGGGACTTTTGGAAAGTACCCGCCCTAAAAGTCAACCTCACCCGTTGCGCTTACCACCTTTATTACAGTTTATCGAGCTGGTGGAAGAAATTGAGTTTCAGATCTTCATTCAGTGAGATGGAGCGCTGCCTCACTTTCCGAATTGTATGTGAGATGAGTCGAATTTTCAATTTCCAGCACGATGGACTGGAAGAAATGGATTTATCTCATAGCCCACAAGAAATCCTGATCTCACCCCTCAGGTTCTTTATCAAAATGAGGTTTTCCTCGAAAGGACTGAAAATTTTGCTGAGCCCAAGGAAAGTCTCACATGAGCAATTTCAAGCATTTCACCAGACATTAAACTTTATTAGTTTAGGCATTTCAAGATGAAAAGCAATTTGCTGAGAAAGATGAACTCCAGCCAACAATAACTTCATTCCTCAGCAGGCTTGCTGAAAAAGTTTGTGGCAAAAATATACAAAAATTTGGCTCATGGTTAAGTACTTCAGTGCCACTTCTTGAATAATAATCCGAGCTATGTACTTTCAAGTTAAAGGGATTTGATTCAACTGTGTTCCTTTTTTATTACCAAAATTGTCTGAATAAGATGACTACTTTACTTGTTATGTATTCTTTCAATTAACAAAGTATGTTCCCTGCCAAGTGTCATATTTAATTTATTGATTCCTAGCTTTACTTTTTGTTGGTAGTCTTAATGTTCATACCCGGCAAGCTTAATTATCTTTTTTTTTTCTTTTTACAGACACTCCTTTGCAATATACACAGACTTCGATGTCGTTTTAGAGCTTCATCAAAGACCTTCAAGTGCAATTGTTCCTAGACACTTAAGTTGGATAAATCCATTGCGCGCATTAAATGAAATGTTTTGTTATCTCAAGTATAATTTATTTATATTTATATACAGCCTTTTTTCATTGTGTATTATATTCATCTCTGCATAGTGTATGTAAATTATCGTACAAAGTATAATATATATATGTATTTTAATGTTTCTATATAATACTCATTAAAAATAAAATATTTTATATTTAAACGATGCGTCTTATTGGCACAAAATGCTTCGAAAAGCGTTCATAATAACTGATTGTTTTGGATGTGGAATATATTATGAATTTTAACCATTCTTCTATAAAAACAAACATCGATTAGCTCTAAAAATATTTATTAGCAGAACACAGGAACAGTTACAAAGAAAATACACATCGAAACAGAACATACACCAAAAAGGAGCACCTAACATTTAGAATTAATATTCGAGTCACGGAGACGCAATATTGTAGAAACTATTTTCATCACAGCTGGAGGTCAACTACCTGTAAATTCTTCTCGTTTCCCACTAGGCGGCGTTCGATAAAATAGTTCTGTTACATTCTCCCTCTCTAACTTCGTAGACATCTCAGCAAGAAGCCAGGAACTCACATTTGTCTACTTTCCCCAGTAGGTGGAGAAAAAGATGGACGAGCTCAAGTTTGACGAGTAGCTTTGGATTCAGGAGTATCTTTTGAAATGGATATGGATTTGGTGGGTATTACATGTTCTGGGCGTCCCTTTTCTTCAGTGGAGCCTCTGAAGTTACCCGACCTGATGTCTTAAACTTGTTTCGCTCTTGATATGTTTTCAAGGCCGAAATATGATATTTCTCGAGAATTTTGTCTGGTTCGTTGGGATCGGCAATATCAAAACCCGTTGGAAATCTTGTAGTCACTATTGCATATAGACCGTCTCCCTTAGGCATGAATTTACTAGTTTTCTTTAATGGGCCATTGCTGACAAGGTAGAGAATAACCCAGACTTTTATCTCGAAGAGTAAATCATGCTTAATGGTCAATACCAACAAGTATTGCTAAACGAGGTTTCAGATCTCTATTCTTTCTTTCAACTGGCTTAGATTGTGAGCGATGGTACCAAAAGTTCAACAACAAGGACTATGGGATTCAAGAAGTAGAGCGCTTTGGTCGGCCTACTGATGTTGATGAGGCTGAGGCCCGCCTGCGAGACCTTGTAGAAGAAGATCAGTAAGCAACCACTTGATAGCTTGCTAAAGAGTTATACATTAGTGCCATGTCCATTAGTCAACGCAATTTGACTAACAAAAAGATCATGCTTTGTATCTGTTTGGATTGCCGTGGTATTATCCGCAAAGAATATCTGGTGAAAACCCTCGACAGTAATGTGTTCAGCGAGATGGTAGTCCGTGTTGACACTGCTATCAAGGAAAAACGTCGAACTGTGTTCCGGCGCAATAAAGGTAATGTTCCATTAAGATAATGGAAGATCACATGTATCTATCTGCGTTCACAGGCAGGACTCTGTACGGACTCGAATGGAATCTTTTGCCACACCCGCCATATACTATGGCCCGCCGCCTTTGGACTTCTACTTCTTTCACACCTGCAGCTACATCTTCCTGGTTCTATCTTACATTCTGCACAGGATATCCGAAATGAGGTTGATCTGCTTTTGAACTCACGGCCACCAAGTTTCTGGGCCGAAGGCTTTGAAAAGCAACTAAAACATTGGGAGAAAATCATAGATTTGGATGGTGATTACTACCCGCACTAAAGGTACTTCCCCCCAATCCCCTTTATTAAGAACGTTTTTTTTTTGGCAGAAAACTTTCGTTATAACCAGACATTTTTTCTCTTTTTCACGATAGAAGGGACACCTCTCTCGGTTGGCATTGATATTAAATAACGATAGACATTTGAAAACTTGTTCTAAGTCAGAAAGATGTTTTTAAAATGTAGGGGCAGCACGGTGATATGATCTAAATATGACACTGCAAACACATTATTCAGTCCGTAACGTAACTTATTCGTCAATCTAGAAAAGGTGGCCGGAGCACTTCTCAATCCGAAGGCCATTCGGATATATTTATATGTACCTTAGAGGAAATAAAAGTAGTTTTGTTTTATTTTATTCAGCTACTTGATGAAAACCTGACCTCAAGTCACTAGTTGACATTTAAGGTGGGGCTTTGCTTCATTCTATAAATCGTCTATGAGTGAAATGGGAACTGTCTGAGCATTCAAGTTGCGATAATCTTTGCATAACCGCATCTTTCCATCAGCTTAGGAAAAATCAGACGACAGGAGAAGCATAGAAGCTTTCACACTCTTCTGTGATTAGAAGTTTTAGAAGAGAATCAAGTGCCTCTTTCAGCAAGTCTTTCTTACTTGCACTGATCCGATATGGAGGAACTGAAACAGAGAGCCTGTTTTCTGTGCCTGCGTTAATATGATGTTAAATTAATGTAATGGCTTCTCCACCTACTTTGAAGACGGTCTGTCTATTTTTAAACAAGGCATCAATTTCAAGTTGTTGGACTGTAATTAACTGTTGTCATTCTTTTTCTCGTAGTTGGCAATCGTTTACAATAACTTGGGTTTCTTCGAGTCCTTTGGATTGATGGCTTTTCACAAAGCTATATTTTCTTCGAGGTCAATAGTTTATTTTCAGCAAGATTTAACATAATTTTAGCTTTTTGAAAAAAGTCAAATCCTGCCAGAGTGTAGTTATTTTTGCATGAGGAGCGGAGATTTGAACTCACTGCCTTCAAAAAGAATATTTTGTTCGGTGCGAAGTATGTCTTTCTGAGATACTAAACCATCAGCGAAAGACACCTGTAGTGCCGCCTTTCAAATATTGCACCTTATTTCTTCAGAATATGATATTGATTTACTTGAGATTGAGTAACTAGCACCACCGTCAGCGAAGGCAGTACCGATGCTAATTCGGATACAGCAGTCCATGAAAATAAACAGGGTCAGATCGGTACAATACCAAAATTAAATGAATCTGAAATTTTATGTGGAGGGGGGAATGTTCAGTCTTTACACCAAAACTTAATAAATCCAGTCTTTCCGCACCTATAGCTTGTTAAAGGTGGTCAGTTATCCTGCCTTGTTGCTCATCACGATTTGCAAAAGTTTTACTAGTTGTCTGTACATCATTTACTTAATTTGATGCTTTGGTTTTGAATGAATTAGTCGCTTTGAAAGAATAGTTCCGCCTTACAAGGGTTTGATTTTTATAGTTCGTATTTTTAACATATGTAGCTTGGTAATCATCCAGTTTCTGGAATATCTGTAACATCGAGGCTATGTAGCCACTCTTTCAGATAATTGCTTAATTCGTAAGCAAGCTCCCAGGCTGCCTTTAGTGTATGGTAAGTTTAATTCGAATTGATTCAGCATTTAATTTCAATTTTTGGAGCCGAATCTTTATTTACGTATACAAGTAATCTTCTAATTTGTCCTTTGGTTTTCGTAAAATAATTCGTGAAATGTATGTGGGCTGAAGGAGTAGGAGGTGAGTGATGTAATCTATTTCTTTTCCATCAACTTCCTCACATTGTCTTTCAAAAATCTGCATATAAGCTGCAATGCCCAAAATTTCTGTAAACTTAGGCATTAGGAGTTGAATATTTGTTGGAGTAGCTGCATTTGAAGCAAAGGCGCCATAGTTAAGGTTTCAACAGCTGCTGCCAGGTTTAAATTTAAACGTTCGAACTCTAACAGCATTTCTTGTTCTTTTTGCCGTTTTTCTAGATCTTTGTTTTCACTTTCTTTTTGTTGTCTAGTTTCGATCAAAGTTTCCAGAAGATTCTTGCTGAAAGCTTCATTTTAAGTGTCAGATTTGACGATAAGATCTTTAAGGTCTGTCACTGGCATGGTATCATTTGCTCTAAACCCAGTTCTGTAGCTTGAGTTTTTAAATCTTTCGCGCTTTAGCAACGTAAGCTATAATTGTACGAGGGGTCAGGGAGAGCGGAAAAATGAAGTTGAATTTGCTATTGGTCGTCTTTCGATTTTATTCACATTGAAATGTGTTTATTCTTACTAGAATCAGATCCAACTATCTAAAATAACGAGACAAATTTCGATTTCATTACGAAGGAGATTCAAAATGTAAGTTCCTCTTGTTTATTACAAATCAGGAAAATTTTATGGAGCAAAGATACTGTTATACTATACAATGTTATCAAAAGTCCTTACCCAACCTTTATCTTTGAAACCGTTGTTCGGAAAAATATACTTCCAATTACAAAAATAATTTGAAGAAATCAGTTCTGTAAAAATTATAAAATCTGACTTCTTACAACGTCTCTCGATCTAGTTACATTTAGAAACATTTTGAAATCGTTATAAAAGAAATAAAATATAAAAAGTTTGACTCCCGTACGACAAAAATAGACCGAGGTATTTAATTTTAAAATTTGCGTTATTTGACATTTTCAGTTTGCATTGAAGGTTCGATTAATAAATAAATTAGAATAAATCGAAGCTGATTTTTTTTCTCTTTTCAATGCTATTCAATGATAATCTTTTATGATTGTCTAGTGCAGTGGTTCCTAAACTTTTCCGAGTCACGCCGCATTTTTCCATGACGATAAAAGTTACCTTAAGTAAAAGTATGACTAATAGTAACTAAGAGATAAAAATAAGTGAAACTCGTGTATCTTCATTATTTAAGTTTTTTTTACTTTAATTATTAATTTAATATTAATGTGATGCATGAGCACCTGCACATTTTCTCAAATCGTGGAATTAAACTGGACAAGGCAACCTTCATTTCCTTTTCGACACTGATTAGTTCTCTATACTTGCTCTTTATTACAACGACGGCGGAAAACTCGATTTCGCACAAATACGAAAATGGAATTAAAATCCGCCGAGCCTTGTAACTAAAAAGGGGATATTCACTTTTTATTGAAATCCAAAATTCTGCTTTCACTTTCAAATTTTTGTCGCAAGATAACTCGATAAGATTCTCTTCTTCCATAGAAATGAATTCAGATAGGGCACTAATGGTAATTGGATCTTGAATCCATGCAAACCTATCGAAATTTTCACTTTGAAATCGTTTCTGAAATAAGTGATAAGTGCCCTTCAAACATGGTTTTGATATCTTGTCAAAGATCAAGTTCATTTGACGTCAAAAATTGCTGCAATATTAAAAAAAATCTTTGCCTGCATCTTCATTTAGTTTTCTTATCCACAGTTTAAGGGTTTCTTTTGTTTTTTCTTCCCCGGGTAAAAGCTGATATTTTTTTCTATTTTTTCCGTGGAGGGAGTTTACATTTTCAAAAATGTCACATAAATATGCCGATTTTATTAAAAAAATCGGTATCAGCAAAATTTTCTACATCTTCGTATTCTTCCTCTTTAAGCAAAATAAAAATTTCTTGCGCAGTTCAAAAGTACTTCATAAAACATTATCATGAGTGAGCCATTCTGCACGGCTATAGTACAATAGAGAGGAGTGTTCGGCTTCTAATCATCTCACAGGTTTTTAAAAAACCTTTCTTTGAATGGATGAGATTTTATAAAATTTACCATATTCACTACACATTCTAACACCTGATTCAGTGCAGGAATCAGATGCTTCGACGCAAGCGCTTTTCTATGAATAATGCAATGAGTCCACAGTGCATCTGGTGATTTGCTTCTAATAAGTGCCTGTAATCCTCCATAGCAGCCAGACATGGAGTGAGCTTCATCAGTACAGACACTAACGCACTTAGGGCAATTCAAATTATTTTCAAATATGAATGCATCAAGAATCTCAAACAGGTGCTGAGCCTTCGCTCCTGTAGTGGTAATTTTTTTTTCAAAACAAAAAGGTCATCTTTAAAATTATTACCATCTATAAACCTTACATAGCATATTAAATGAGCATCCTTATTATTATCCGTAGCCTCATCTAGCTGTAATCCATATTTCATGCCTTCAGTTTTCTTCAATTAATTATCGTTGGTATCATTCGCCATATGTTGCATTCTCCGACTAATTGTGTTATTGGACAAAGGCACTTTTAAAAGCAGCCTTGCCATTATATTCACCAATCGTAATGTTCACCACATCAGCCGTAATACATTGTGCATTTAAATATTTGTGAAAAAAATAAAAGAAACCTAGATTTTCAAAATGAAAAAATGGCTAGGATTGACTATCAGAAAAGAGATGATTCACAGTGATGGATCCAGGACAATCTGCTGACACTAAGAATACAGAAAAGAAAAGAAAAATTGTTTATAGAAAATATAATGAAAGTTATTTATCATTTGAGTTTACTTAGAATGGAGATGAAATGGAACCTCAACCTCAACGTATTGTTTGCGGTGAACTATTATTCAATCAAAGTATGAAACCATCGTATCTATCATCCAAGAATCTATGCATGCCAATTTAAAGGATAAATCTGAAGAATGTTTTAAGAGGAAATTATCGGAATTAAAAAATCGTAAACAAATAATGAAAGGTTTTGTTTCTTCAAGTGAAAATGGTTTGGAAGCTAGTTACCTAGTCAGCCTAAGAATTGCCAAGACTGGACAGGCATCACTTTTGGAGAAAACCTTATATTACTAGCAGCTAAAGATATCATTTTATCATTATTCTACGAAAACGTGGTTAACGAACTTAAAAATACCCCGTTATCAAATGATGCAGTAAGTAGATGAATCCATGAAATGGAAAATTGCATAAAAGAGACACTTATTCAAAAAATAAAACACAGTGAGTACTTTGCATTGCAATTGGATGAAAGTACTAATATAACGAGCTTTGTTCAATTATTAGTTTACATAGGTTTCGAAGGAAATAAACGAACTGCCGAAGAGTATTTGTTTCGTGAATCTCTTCACGATAGAGAAATTACAAATGAAATTTTCAAATTGGTTATTCTATGTGTGACAATGAGATGCCTTGGAAAAAGTGCATTTCCGTATGCAGTGAAGGAGTTCGGGATGTCGCAGGAAGTCATTCCAATGTTATTTCTCAAATAAAGAAAGTCGCACCTGACCCAAAATTTACTCGCTGCTTCATTCATCATCCCCGAAAACCTGAAAATCATTTTGAATCAAGCTGTGAAAACTGTTAATTTTATTAAAAGCCGAGCTGTAAATTCAAGAATATTTATGATCGTATGGCAAGAAATGGGCATTGAACATGAAACGCTCTTGTTACATTCCAAAGTAAGGTGGTTATCCACGGGCAAAGTTTTAAATCGTGCTTTTGAACTTCGATCAGAAATTCAAATTTTCCTCTGTGATTCAAAATTTGAATTGCAAAATTGTTTATTTAGAGAATTATGGTTGGAGCGTTTAGCATATTTAGCTGATATTTTTGGAAAATTAAATGAATTAAATTTAGGATTACAAGAACAAAATGTTAATTTTTTACCGTTAGAGATAAAATAAAGGCAATGATAAAAAAAATCTCGAGCTGATAATCAAAGAATTGGATAATAATACTTTAAGCTTTTGCCACTTTTAGAAAGTTTTCTAACCGAAAATAATTTGAAAATAAAAGAGGAATTAGCATCTGACATTAATTTTTTTTTAATTCTTTGGTAAATAATTTCAACATATATTTTCCCGAGGATTATGAAAAAGAAAATTGGATTAGAGATCTACTTCAAATCAATATACACCTGAAATTTTATCTGGTGAAGAAAATTGCTGAAAATGTCCTGTGATCGGACTGTAACTGAAGATTTCAAAAATAACACATTTGTTAACTTTTAGTTGAACCGAAAAAATAATTTTAAGGCGTTTCAAATAAAGCTATTAAATTTTCATTGCCTTTTTGCACAACCTATTTTTTGCGAACAAGGATTTTTTTCCGTGTCATATTTAAAAAATAAATCCAGAACAAAATTTAAAGTGGATTTTAATTTACGGTTAAAAACTAAAAGAGTTAAAACCAAATTTCACAGAAAGTTTTAGAATTAAAGAATTATAACTTAAATTTTGATAATTAAATGATAAGCAATTTTTAATCTAATAAGTTTTTGAAGTATGCATTTTAATACAAATCACCAATGGGTTGCGCAAATGTCAAAATATATTTTTTTTTATATTTCTATTTCTATTGATAAATTGAAAAATAATCATTGTAAAATGTAGCGGTGGTACTAAAGTTTTCAGTTTTTGTTTAGATGTTACGCGTCAGTGAAAAGGTTGAAAACCGATCTTCTACTGGGAAAAGATCAGGCGATGTAGTGGGAAAGTGTTGTTCGAAAAGCACGAATGCAATCAGTAGAAGTGATTGCCGTATACGGCCGAGTATTATCCTGTGTTAAAATGTAATCCCCAGTAGCGTATTTCTATTTCCTCACTAGGAAACGCAACTCCGGACTAATTTGGCGGTTTACGAGGTCTCGGCGAAATTGTGACGAAGTATGGCTAGCGCATGCGCAGAGAGGGACGAACTATCATCGTGATGTCTTGTATTTTGTAATGTCAGTGTTTATGCATATGTCAAATATAATTACCAAGGAGGTTAGAATACATGGAGATGGCGTCTCTGCTGTCGCAGTACGAGGACAGTGAAGCCGGGGGAAGCAAATAAGCCACGCCACGTGAGGGCAAGAAAACGCTGCCCTTACTATGTGCAGTGAGGTTAAACATCAACTTGTTTGAAGTTTTGAGTGTGTTTTCTGATTTTCTATGTCAAGACGTGAGACAGCTATAAGGTACTGAACTGTTACATTGAAATAATGTCAACATTTCGGATTTCATTTCCATGTAAAAGAATGTTTTTTAACATGCATAAATAAGTAGCATAATTGCAACGTGCGTTTGAAAAGCCATCAGCAAAGAGTTTGAGTATTTTCTCGGTGTAACGTGCACGAAGAAACATATAATTCTCATATTTTTCTTTTCATAATAATAATATATATTATACTCGTAATCAACTGAACTGTAAAAGCAAATCGGTAAGTAAACAAGCGAAGTGGGCGTGGACAGCTCATCGTGGAAAAGAAAACGCTTTATTTTAAAGATGTGATCATATTATATTGCAAGTCTTATATTTTATGTATTTAATTTTATTTTCTGCTCAAGTAAATATTTAATGACAGGATTTGATTTGAGGTCAAATTTGTGGGCGTTTTAAAAATAACAATGCAGAATTTAAATATTAATTTTAATCATTGTTCATACAAGTTAAGCTTTTTCCAAACATAAGTAGTATTTCTAATATGGAAAATTGAGAATAATATATATTTAGAATAACTAAACTATAATCAGTTAATGGTTTGAGTATTTATTTATTTATTTTTGTTCATAATACCTTTAATGCTAACATTCATTAATGATAACATGCAATTACATAATGCATTTTTCATTTAACTCATTTTAAGGAAATCAGTCTCTTTGTACATGTATTTTTTTCCCTGAATTTCAGAGTAATTCAACTTGTAAACTATGATTTAGTTCATTTTACTTTCCATTTTTGCTAAAAGGATCAGTCTAGTTTTTGCATTTATTTCATACGTATATAAGTCAAATGATATTTATTTCACATATTTATTATGAATTTTAATAGCACTTTGCCTATTACATTAATATTTCACTTTTTCCTGTTAATGATTGACTGGTGCTGATTCGTTCAAAAATAAAAAACTAATCATCAGCAATTTTTTTTTTATTTACAAAAAAAAAAAAAGTAAGTTTATTCAACATGTATAGTTTCATAAGGAAAAACATGTATAAAAATTATAAAGTATGCAAATCCAAACATTATTTTAAATTATAAAATATACAAGACATGCAATAGAATATACAAGTGATGCAATATTTCCATCATTAAATAATCAGATTATCTCTGTTCATGAAAATTTTGTGTGCATGAAAAGTAATTTATTCAATAGTGAAATTTCTAATTTACTATAAGCATTGCTCAAATGATAGATATATGTAACTGCTAGTTAGCTGATAACATAATATTATTTTATAAAAATAACAGCATATAACTACATAAGTTTTCAAGGATGAAATATTTGTGTCGTTAATGAAGCTACAATAATTAATAGAAATAATAAAGTGAATTATATAGAAACTTCAAATTATATATATACAAAAACAAATAAAAGTATGATATATTACATCATTAACTTCAATTAATGAGCAGTTCATTCAAGACATAACAAGCTCTGCTTGTGAAACACAACGCAGACAAATTCCATCTGAATATACGAGGGTAAGTTGAAAAATAAGTTTCCCCTGTCGACTGTGGTCAGAGTTGTGTATGAAAGTCAAAAAATAGAATGAGACATTAAAGATATGACATACCTTTATTTTTCCACATAGGTACCAAGTACATTGAGACATTTGTCATATCGCTTGATAAGCTTCAAATAGCCCTCCAGGAAAAAATCAGGGCTTTGCATATGGAAGAAGCGTTGAACGGCTTGTTTCACTTCAGTATTGCTTCCAAAGTATTGCTTCCAGTATTGACCCCCATGCGTTGTTCCTTGTGTGTCGAGGTCAATTGTCGGGGCACCCATCGTGCTGACACTTTTCTGTATCGAAGAATGTCGTGGATGATGTTTTGAGCTCGCTCATGTGAGATTCCAAGTTCTTCCGCTACTTCATCGATGGTGATACGCCGGTTCGCTCTAATCATGTCATCCACCTTCCTGACATTTGCATCTGTAGTGGCCGTGCGCGTCCGTCCAGCTCTCGGTATGTCCTCCACTTGCTGACGTCCATCACTGAATGTGCGACACCATCTCCGCACCATTTGCTTCGACATCACACCTGGCCCATAGACTTCCACGAGGCGGTTATGAATTTCTGTTCCTGATACTCCACGTGCCCATTCATAGCGGATAACCGCTCTCACTTCCTCCTTTGACCACGAATTCAAAACGCACCTTCTCTCCATACCTACCGGGGCTCAAATGAGAGGCTGGTCTCCGCTTTGCGCAGGCACTGCAACAGCGCCATCTGCTTGATTTGCAGCGACCTCTACCCAATGGTGTATCGGTGACTTGCGCGTTTTCCTGCTGTGTCGCCTTTCGCCCATAGCCGTTCAACGCTTCTTCCATATGCAAAGCCCTGAATTTTTCTTGGAGGACTTTTTGAAGCTTATCAAGCGATATGACAAATGTCTCAACGTACTCGTACGAGAATAATAAAATAAAGGTATGTCATATCTTTAATGTCTCATTCTATTTTTTGACTTTCATACATAACTCTGACCACAGTCGACAGGGGAAACTTATTTTTCAACTTACCCTCGTAAAAACAGTAAATTACTCAAAGACAATCTCAATGCAGTTGGTAATCTGCTTACTGCCCTTTAAACAATACCAGTTTTGTGAATTTTTGTCGTATTTTCTGTTTGTGTAGAAAAGGGTATTCTGTTTTGCTTCATAATGAAGCCGTATATTTATGTAATGCATAGCAATACATTTCACTAAATAGAATATGCGATTATGCTCGGGTTCAGTATCCAGAGCATGATTTTTTAAACTCTCAAAGATGTTTACATCAACACATTTAATTAAAACATCTGTAATTATAGTTTCAACTTTAGAAATATTAATTTCTGACAGAGGATACATATTAAAATATCTTCTGAAAAGTATTTCAGTCTCTTTACATATTTTAATGGTATCCTAAGAAGGAAATACAAGTCCTCCTCTAGATTTTACATCTATCAATTTCCAATTTTTTTTCTGATGAATAAAGTGCTTCAATGCATTCAGAGCAGAAAATTGTTTGTTCTGTTTTCCGAACAATAAAACCCGCAATATATGCAATAGTGTCTTCTAAATATTCACTAGGCCGGAAATTAAAAGAAAGGCAGTAATCATGTTCAGCCAATATATTACCATTAAGAGTTGTTTCTTCATTTTCTAACAATAAATTTCTTTGACTACTTTTATTTATGCCTTCTGTTGGATTTTTGTGTGAAGAACACACAAGGATTTTATAATTTTCTGGCAGGAATAAAAACTGCTTCTCGAAACAATATTGCAGTCGTCTACAAGATGATAGAAAATGTAGATCTAAAATGAAATGGCCAGAAAAGTGAAGGAAAAAGCGCGCGAAAAATCCAGAGGCTTTAATTTACGACTGACAGGAGCGAAACTGGGTGTGGTTAGGTTCTGCCTCATTGGCTGAAGAGCTCGTCAATCTTTCTAAAGCCACGACTACTAAGGGCATGCTTTCCCCCCTTTTTGGCTTCACTTGGACTGCGCGGAGGGCATCTCCATGTATTCTAACCTCCTTGATAATTACTGAAGCAGCAAACTTCATGTGTGATTAGTGGGGTTATTAAATAAAGAAAAGTGGAGGTTCATTTTTCAACAAAGTGTACTTATGCTGCTTTATTTACGGCTTAACTACGTGTCGAGCTATTCTCAGTTATTAACCCTGCATATGCGCAGCATCACACCAAAACTAAAATATTAGGTATACACGAAAAAACGCCTTTAATCTGAGTATGAGTTTATAGGATATGATAGCAATGTAGGTGGTAGCACTTTTTTTGGCTTATGGAATGCTGAAGTTGTACGTACGTTGTCTCAGTACCAGTGTTAATACAGCATTGCTGTTAATTTGTGAGACTTAGTAAACCATGATATTTAATAATGAGTATTCTTGGTTGAGAGAGAACAATAAAATAATAACCATTCTTTCTAATTTAATAATGACTATTGTTAGTTTAGCTTACATAGTTCAGTATTAACAATTCTGTAGCTATAATATGTATTGCATGTATTTAACTATTAAATTGATTCTTATTAATTATCAAGTGGATCAATAAAAATTTATAATTTATATTAATTTAACAGTTTTTAACTCATTTCATATTCTGTTGCTTTGTTTGTGACATATGCATATACTATATCTAATTTATAGCATGTGTGTATGCATATACAAACATATACAAAGAGTGATATATTTTCCTTTACATATATATATATATATGGGGACATATGATTTGCATTATATTCAAAATATGCATTTTTGTCCCAAAGGAAAATTCAATCAGAAATATTTTATCATGCAAGAAATGTTCATCAGAAGTAACATAGTTAGGTTATATATTTTGAAAGATCATTATTAATATTACAATCTCTTTAATAATAGATTTAAATAAATTATAAATGTACCTTTTCTTACTTAAAACTAAGTAACTATCATTTCTATAACTACTTCTCCATTAAGAGACTGCTAATTTAAATTTTTTTTTAAATTCTGTGATGATTTATAATTTAATAACTTGCAGTAACACTAGCATTATGAGTTTATAACTCATAATGCTAGTGTTTCATTTTAAAAACCGTTATTAGAAATGTATTTCGGAATTGTATCACGTAGAAAACACACATAATAGCTTATGTAGTCACATCATCTATCACCTTTTCGCATCTGGCTTTTAAAACTACGTAAAAAAAAAACTTTATAGCTGAATACTGTTTGATATATTGTAATACAGCTGAAAACTTTGTTAAAATCGAAAGCATGCTAATCAGATGATAATGTGTCTGGGATTTGCAAGATGTGTGGTTATTTGTTATTATGCGTTAGTAAGATTGTTTTTAGTTTACGATTAGAGGTAATTTAATTGTAACTTTTCCTTAATAAATTACACTTTCTTATTCCCATTAAATAAATATAATTTGCATGCCAAACAACTTGGATTGTGCATTTTTCCAATACTAACTATAGTCTTTGGGCATTGAATTGCAATTTTATAAAGCATTTGTGATGAAATCTAGAAAATTTCCTTTCGATGTCAAGCCAAAACAGAAGCACAATCATTAATGTATTTTATATTCCAGTCCTCTACGAAAGCATGCATAACCTATTTATTCAGCCTGTTTGACCTCATTCTGTGCATATGCCACAGAAATTAAAAAAATTATGCTCCGCGTTCCATCGATTTGATTTAATGTTTGCTTGACATGTTTTTGCCTGGTGCTAAGCAGCATTTGCTAAACACCAAAAGATTGTTCAGATCATGAACATCCTTTAAAAAGAAACTGTTGCTACATTTTTTTATATCCTGTATAACATGACTTAATAATACTACATAATATACTGACTGCTGTTAGAGATACAGTACAAACTTAGAAATCCGGAACTGTCAGGGCATAGGCAATTCCGGATTTGGGATTTGCTGCATATTAGATCTTACGTTTAAATCTAGTAAGATGTTAAATTATGAAATAGTGATTTATGAAGTAGCAAAGTTTGTATGACCTAAAGGTAATCGAAATTTACAAAAAACAAAGGCTCAGTATTTATTTGTGTGCTTTATTAAACATTTATTTCAATGTAAATTGTTTAATGTTTCATTTTGTGTGCTAACACTTTCTCTTTAATTCTATAGGTAGACAGAAATTCTTATTCAGGAGCAAAGTTCCATTGTTTCAGTCCTGTAACTGTAGCAGCAATAATCCGATCAAAAGTTTTTTTGCTTTCAGCAACCTCTGTCATTTCCTTTACTATCTGTAGCGATATTTTCCGGATTTAGAACCATGCTATAAATTTCGCTCTCTGTGAGTTGATTGATGATTCGGGCATTGTCATCGCAATGAAAAAATTCTGAGTACTTTTCCATTATACGGGCACCTTGGAAAACACTGTTAATAATAATGTAGGATAATTGGCTGAAGATAGCAACAATGTAATCATCTCGGTTTTAATGAGTGAACTGAGCCAAATATACACGTGCTTTGATTTGCAGCTTTTTTTAGTCCAAAGTGGCAATTTTTCTTGAAGGACTATTGTTTTCGTTTTGGCATTTTGTGTTGATTCACTATAAATGTCCGATTCACTTTTCAAATAGTTGCCATCAAACATTATCACTTTGTATTATATTTAAAGAAATTAAATAATGAAGAATTTGCTTAAATGTATGTATGTTTCTCGCATTGTGATAAAACAACGGTGCCTAGAGCCGTTCAATTTTCAATAACGTACGTTTCCACACAAATATCCGAATCTGGAAGCCCAAAATTGGAATTTGTTTTATTAACAAACTCAACGATTTAAAAGCTAGCAATGGCAACACTCTACGGGGGGGTGAACCATTTTTATCTCCAGCGTGTGGAACTGTGTATCGGAAATTCTAAAGACATGCTCGTTTTAAAATTATTTTGCGATATTGCTGTTGAACTGAATTTAACGACTTAAGTGCGAAGAATATGATATTTAATAAATAAAGGTAACGCACAAAATGTTAAAAAATGCCCCTTTGGACCTAATTTAAAATCTGAAACATTTCAGATTTTTTTTGTACGTAAAACATAATTTGATATAGGACTTTCTTTGTATACGTTATTTGACTATGCATTTTTATAGGGGAGGAAAAAAATGATTTCACTGTTTAAAGGTGGATGGAAAGTAGACTCAGACGTTCGTTACGGCGTTTATTGGCCGTAAGAACAAGTTGGTACAATAGATATAGTTCGGCGCTCGTAGGCGCCCTCTTGCAGAGAACAAATTCGAAATTTACATAAGGCGTGAACATGCCGCCCACCTTGAAATACTATTTCAACATTCAATAGCCATATATCATCAAATTTAAAAAACAATACAATAAATCATGATATAATGCTTAATATATAATACATATGAATTAAAACTCAAATTGGTAATAGACACAGTTTTCTAATATTTTTTTGGCCATGCCATCTGAAGTTCTAATATTCACAACCCTAACAATATTATCAGGACCAGGGTGTAACTGAGTAATTCTACCAATTTTCCATTTAGTGGGGGTAAGTTATCATCCTTTATGAGACACAGATCATTAACTTGAAAATTTTTAGTTGGCAAAAGCCATTTTAGTCTTTGTTGTAATCGACAGAGATATTCTTTGTGACAAAATTGTTGAACCATTTTTTGAATATGTTGCCATCTAGTGAGATGGGAAACATTAGCTTCAATGTAATTTGGTTCAGGAATACTTGTTAATGATCTACCAATAAGAAAATGACCAGGCGTCAATGCTGATAAGTCATTTGGATCATTAGACAAATTTGTTAAAGGTCGCGAGTTAAGACAAGCTTCTATTTGTATGAGATGTTTCAAATTCTTCATATGTCAATCTCGCTTCACCAACTACTCGTTTCAAATGATATTTTGTTGATTTTATACCAGCTTCCCAGAGTCCACCCATATGTGGCGCACCTGGAACGTTTGGATGCCATTTAATGCCACTATCAACCAAATAGCTGCTAACGTTTTGGTTATAAGCTGTAGATCTAGCAAGCCTTTCAAATTCCATGAGTTTGCGTTTTGCTCCAACAAAATTGGAACCGCAATCGCTATATATATCACTACTTTTACCTCTATGGGAAATGAACCTCTTAAGGGCTGCAATAAAAGCATATGCTGAAAGATCAGTTACTAATTCTAAATGAATAGCTCTTGTCGTAAAACAAACAAATATAGCTATATATGCCTTGAATGATCTAGAGCCTCGACCCTAATTTGCTTTAATTTGAAAAGTACCTGCCTAATCCACTCCACAGCGCAAAAACGCAGGAGCAGAGGAAACAAGACTAGATGGCAAATCGCTCATCATTTGATTAGTGACAGATGCTCTAATTCTGCAACACCTCATACATTTTCTAACTAAATCTCTGATAACAGCTCTAGCAGCTATAATCCAATACTTTCTTGAATACAAGATTGCATGAGTTATGGAACTGCATACCAAAGTATTTCATGGTAATGTCTGATAATGAGATGAGTTAAAATGTGCTTCTTTGGCAGCAAAATAGGATGCCTAATGCCGTATGCAAGGTTTGCATGGCGCAAGCGACCGCCCACCCTGAGAATACCTGAACTGTCTAAAAATGGATTTAAAGATATTGCTTGTACAAGATAATGATTGATTTCTGCTCAAAGTGTTGATTTCCTTCTTAAATTCAACATATTTCATTAATTTAATTAACACGTGCAAAGCTTTAGTTAATTCACTAGTTTTTAAAAATCCACTTACCGTATCTCCTGAATTTCTACAGTTACTTACAAACCTAAAACATAATGCTATAACACGTTTAAGTTTAGTGAGAGAAGAATATTTATAAAATAAATCATAAGAGTCTATCAAGTGACTAGCAGCGGTTGTTGATTGTATGGTACATCTTTGCTCGAGCAAAGAATCATTCAGTGGTGGTGCAGATGATGCTGGCTGAAAAGGAAATAAATCATGCAACAAATCTGGACCACGTAGCCATAATGAAGTAACCAGTGCAGATGATGACACACCAAGAGTTGCAAGATCAGCAGGGTTAGCATTTCCATTCACATGATGCCATTGGACGGAAGACAACGTCTGGAGTTTTGCTACTTTGTTGGCGACAAAGGTTTTCTATTGGCTTGGGTGAGATCCTATCCAGGCCAGTACAACAGTGGAATCGGTATGAAACTAAACTTGTGATATAGGTGTATCCAAAGCTTTACAGGTGAAGTCCATCAATTTAGTCAACAGGAATGCTCCACAAAGTTCCATTTTAGGAAGTGATATGGTTTTTAATGGTGCAACTCCTGTCTTGGCTATCAACAACTGAACATTGATGTTTCCAGTATCTAACACAGAACGATAATAAACTGCAGCGGCGTACGCTTTCTCCGAGGCGTCACAAAACCCGTGTAATTGAAATTGGTTATCTGATTACACCAACAAGATTCGTGAAATTCTGATACTTTGAATAAGTAGCAAATCCTCTGTAAGTTGTTTCCATTCACATGCGGTATCTGGAGGAACCCTTTCATCTCACTGCAATTGATGTTTCCACAGTTTTTGTATGATCAATTTATACCGAACCGTGATCGGTGCCAACCATCCAAGAGGGTCAAAGGTCTTTGCGATTATTGAAAGTAGTTAAGTTGTTGTTAAGACTTCAGAATATGATGAATTGACTTTGAAGGAAAACTTATCTGAAGCTGGATGCCACAGGATACCTAAAGTTTTCACAGTATCATCATTGTCCATGTTCAAAGAAGCATTTGATAAGCACAAATCTGGATTAATTGAATTCAAGACTTCCTTGCTGTTAGAAGCCCATTTTGTTAGAACAAATCCTGCACGTGACACATCTGATTGAATTGCCTTTGTAATTCTATAGCTTCAGTAATTGAACTGGCTTCGGACATCAAATCATCAAAGTAGAAGTCCCTAAGGCATGTCTCAGAGGCCAAATGAAAATTATTTGCTTCTTCTGTTGCTAACTGCTGTAAACATTTCACTGCAAGGTACGGTGCTGATGCAGTATCGTAAGCAATCCTAGTTAATCGAAAATCCTGAATTGGTTTAAAAAGTGAATCGCGCCAGACTATTCTTTGAAAGTCTGCATCTTGTAGTATGATTTGTCTGTACATTTTCTCTATGTCCGCAGTTACAGCTATTCTGTGAATTCTAAAATGAATAATTAATGTTGTCAGACTAGGCTGCAACTGTGGACCAACCATCAATTTCTCATTAAGAGAAATACGCTAGAAGATTTAGCAGAACCGTCAAATACTACTCGAAATTTATCACCATTTTTATCCGAAACTGAATGATGCGAAAGGTAAAAACTAGAATTAGCTGGAACATCAATTTCGTTTTCTGGAATCAATTCCATATGACCAAGTTGTTGATAGTCCTTCATAAATTTGTGGTATTTACTGGAGAGAGATTCATTTCTAATAAGTTGACGTTCAGTGTGTTGTAAACGATGTACAGCAATATTCCTAGATGACCCAAGTTCACTGCTAGACTTACGAAATGGAAACTTAACAACAAATCTACCTGTTGAGTCACGAGAAAAATTCTGCTTAAAGTGATTTTCACACTCAATTTCTTCCTCTGTGTATGACTTTGTTTCTGAATTTTTTTTAATTTCCGAAACTTTTCAAGCTGAAATTGAACATTGGTACAACTAGCATAATTAGATATAATTGTTTGTGGTACACATTTCGTCTTGCCGATAATAACCCAACCGAATATTGATTCTAAGGCTGTTAGCGAATGTCCCGGAACAGTTAAACGTCCATAAAGCATTACCTCGCCAAATACATCTGCGCCCAAAAGAATATCTATAGGGCCAGGCTGGAAGCAATTCGTATCTGCCAACCTCAAGTCTTTAAAAGCTATCAAAACAAACCTATCAACTTGATATTGGGGAAGGTCGCATGCGATCTTGGGTATAATTAATGCATTAACTGAAATGCTTGCGTTTTGAGTTTTACTATCTTTCAAACAATTAGCACATAATTTATTCCTTTTAATAATATCCCATTTTTCTTCGATAGGGAATTCTAAAAAGCTATCACATTTAAATAATTGAGAATGAGAGTTACTCTTACAATGAATTCAAAAATTAGCCACAACTTGGGACGAAAAAGCGTATCTACCACTCGAACAGCGAGTTTTAGTTTCAGAAAGCAAACCCGCCTTCTCCCTCTGGCACTTTGCCAACGAAGCAATAGCATTCGCTCTGTTTAAAATAAAGAGTTTGAATTCAGCGAAAGCAGAAATTTTTTTGTTTGCCTGCTCCATCGTCCATTCTCTCAGTGTTTCATGATCAAGTTTTCCTTTTAACAGAAAAATAATCATAGTATCCCAATGCTCTACTGGCTTTTTAAGGATTTTTAATGTGAATGACATTTTGAACATTTCAAATGACATTTTGGATAAAACACCTCTGACACTTGCAGGCAGTGGGCATTGCAGGCAATGAGAACAATTGCAGGCAGTGGGCATATCCTAAGGTTATAATTAAAAAAAGGAACATAATCAAGAGGGGAAAATTTAATTGTATTACTTTTTATTGTACTGGCGCAGTAGCAACACCAATCCAGAATCAGGGATTAATGCTGCTATTAACATGCATTATAATCCCCATTGATGCATCTGATTTGCCAATTTGCTTTTAGGTAAAGTATTTAAAGAATAATCCTGTCTCCAGTTCTAGATGACTTTTCTGGACGAGATTATATTTGGTTTATTGTATATATAATAAGATCAATCTATCCTGTTAAAAGCATTGAAAGAAAAAGTGTTGTAGTTTCTATTATTGCTTTTATGTGGATTATAATGTGGTTACTAATTTTTTGTACGTGTTCTGTCTAAATGGGTTGCAACATTATTTAACTGAAGTTTAACAGAATTGAATTTAAATACAAGTGTTCAAACTTTAATTTGTACTTACGTAAATAAAATTATATTATTGTATAAATAAATTCCTTCACATGCTGCGAATTTTATAAATATATCTGGTTCATGAGTTAATGAGCTTTCAAGTAATTTAGAATATGAATATACTTCACCTAAAAAGTTGTTAGTTCTTGTTGCGGTACCAAATTCTTTCATGCCATGTCCGGTGAATATTATATAGCCATCAGGCAGGTGGATTTAATGAGCTATCAGATAGTAAATCAACACAGTCTGTTATGACCAAATTCTTATGATGAGCTATTGCTTCAGCAGGGCTCATTCCTGCGAAACAGGCTTTTATTCTTACACAAAGCTTTACATATGCCTATATTTAAACGAACTGGATTTGGAAACTGAAATTTACTAGAGCTGTTTTGCTTTTATACTGCATTAAATTAATGTAGTTTGTTTGAAAAAGAAAAAAAAACTAACTCAAAAGTAACTCTGACTCAAATCGAGTCATTTTATTTAGCTTACTTCTGATTACCTAAAATTCAGCATTTAACACTATCTGAGAAAGATATCAAAATGTTCTGTAGAATAGTTGGTTTGTTAACCATTATTTACCAGTAAAGCTTTAAGATATATTTTGTGGCTTGATATTATATTTTACAATGTTCAACAATTTGACACCAAGGCTGTGTTGAGATGACATTGTTTATGGGAAAATCCTATTAATCCTAGCTATGTGAGAAAGAGTCGGTTCATATATATATCAGAGGTTTATATAAATAACTATATTAATATATTGTGTAAATTAGAGGTAAAAATGTTTTCTAGCCATTTTATGTCTAGGTATGTTTCATGCTTGTTTCTGAAGTCTGTTAATAAATGTTATTTTATCAAATCGTTGTCGGTCACTCATTTAAACCACAACAGTGCAAAATCAAATGGAATGTTGGAAAATGCTGGAAATTATTTCTTATAAATTTTAAGTCTTATGAAAATTGTTGAAAAATATATAGAAGCATTTATCATTCCAGCAAATTGGAGGTAATGGCAATCGTATGCACATTGAACAGGTTAAGACAGTTCTTAATTAGCATAAGATTTGCAATATAGAAGCATTTACTTAGAAATAAATTATTTGTAATGCGTCAAGTAAGTAATTTGACAATTGTGGCATTTAAATATTAATTACATTGGCAAACTGACAATTTTACACGCTGCCTTTTTTACAAAAAATATGTCTCATTTTAAAAGCAGCATGAAAAATTTTAAAACTTGTTTTTAATATGTTTTTTCTCTTATTATACAGCATGGACTATATACACCATACGTTTGGCACATTATTGCTGTTGTTAGGTTATGTCTCATTAATATTCACTATCATAACTACCTTGAAATTTCAAGTTTGAAAATTATGGTAATTATTTTAATCATTAGCGTCAAGCTGATATGATTACAGAACAGTTTTCAAATTTTAATTAAAATTCGGATTTTTTAATACATAATGAAAGCAATCTTTTAATGAAAATTTTTATAAACAAAATGGTATATAGAAAAGAACTATTTACCATTAATTTAAACGGAAAAAGGTTCTCGGATTACAAAATAAACCTTTCAAATCGTATAAAAAATCGAAACTATATTAAAATATAAAATAATGTAGTAAATATATAGTCAAATTAGTAAAATCTTTATTATTAATTAGCCAATAAAAATTTAATAGGGCGGCAAGTGCATTATAATTACAGGTGGCTGAGTAACGATTGTATTTGGTATCCTGGGCTGTCAATGATATGATAGTAAGACATGCAGTTTTTGATGCGGAATAAAGAAGAACGAGGATCATTTAGCAGGATCTTACCATTGTTCGAGTGTGTACTGTTCCTATGATTTCTATGCCTGTTTCCACACAGCACTGGCCTGGCAATCCAGGTTTGTACTGTGTCATGGTAAGCATAAAATATTAAAAATAATACATTCATTATATAAAAATTTGTTTTCATATATGATCAAAGCATTTTGAAAAAACTGCCTTAAATCAGTATGCTTTCTTAAAATTAAGTCATACATTTTTGCAGTCATTACATTAAATAAAAATGCTAAATAATAACTTTCCTTTTTCATTCTAGAAAAATGAAAATCTTATGTTTTCTTTTATAACCCTTAGAGTAGATTTAAGACTTCTTTAAAACGGAAGTGGCATAAAGGATATATGTGATAAGGATTTAATTATTATAGTCGTAGAATTCAGGAATTATAAATTTCTATTATTGAAAATACTTATTTTTAATATTTAGGAATTGAGTGTGCATTTTACTAAACATAAAGAACTTGCCATTGTTTAGATATAATTTAATTTTTTTCTTTCAAATGATTGAGGTCACAGAAGAAATATTTTTGAAAAATGAGCAAAAAAAAATTGAGTACCACATATATTTTTGTTTTGATGCACTATATTCATATCATAAATCTGTATTTATTTCGAAAAATTTAGAATGAGAATTAAAGGAGTACAGGTTGGTGCCATTTAAATTTTTCACTTTGTGGCATGGGTGCACTTTGAACAGCATTGAAGAAAACATCCTCAAGAGATTTATGGGAGTGGAAGAGGGGTTGATGATCTTTGAATCTGCAGCGGCAGCGCCAAACAGGCGATACGGACTTAAAAACTCTACAGAAAAGCGCATTATATATAATTATTGCATCGTATTATATATCGTGATCTAGCATATATACTTTCACATATTTCGTTATTGTTACATTATTATTACTACTCCGTATTGATATTATTGTTGTATCATAATTATATTGTTGGCTAGCTTGTAAGGTTTCTCCTTCAATCTCTTGACCTTTTTCGTGAGCATAAACTGTGAAACCTTATGTGGAGGACAGTGAGCAGATCTAGGCTATGTCCTTTAGTGTTGCAGAAACTACAAAGTCAGAAGGAGGGTTTAAAAGTGACCCTTTAATTCAAATATTTACAACTCTTCAAATTGAGAGTAAGCCACTACTTGGGCTGAACTAAAATAATATTAAAATAAAGTGTGTTAACAAATTCAATTCCCTAACTTAATTCTACGTAGGACGGCGAGGGAAGCTTACTCTTAGTGAAATGCAACAATGCGAATTTCACTAGCAAACACTAGTAATTTCAAATGCCTATAAAGGCGAACTTTCAGTAGACAGAGGAAATCTTG
>KK117241.1:161103-220813 GCA_000611955.2 Stegodyphus mimosarum
AATATTTTGATCCAGATATACCAATTAAGGCAGAAATCAGACTGACAGACAGACAGACAGACAGACAAAGAAGACAGATGTCTTGTTTTGCACCCGCTAAGTCTTTCTGCACCGATGGGCGAAAAGTCAAGCTAGGGTGCGAAAGAAAGGTATATAGAAAAAGGGCAATTTCGTATTTCAGAGGAGAGTAAAAAGGAACTCGTATAAAATATACGAGTTCTAAAGGCCAGGAAAAAAATATGGGACAAAATAAAATCAAAAATAAATGGCCCAAAAGTAATGGAGAGGAAAAAAAATAAAAGGGCCTATAGAAGGAAAAGGAAAAGAAGTAAGAAAATGTCCTAAATACGATTGTGTCCAAACAAAAGTATATATTAAGTAAGGTAACATATAGTATTGCGGTAACCAAATATATTCAAACTTTTTTTTTCAAACAACATCAGACAAGATCATAAAACCATACACAGTGCAAGAGCATATTAGCAAAATAAATAAATAAATAAATATCAGAATTTTTTTAATTATTTTTTATAATATTATATTTATTTAATAATTTAACCATCATAGTTTACTATTTTTTGTACTAGTCTAACAAGTTGAGGCACACTTTATTAGTATATGCTCATAACTCTAAGAGCTGTATTCAAGGAAATATAAATTAATCTTATTGTATTCTTTATTTGCGAACTGAAAAAAAAAAAAGCAATTGAAAACAGTAAAACTGCAACCTTTTACATTTATCGATGCCCAAGATCCCCTTGCCCCGTCTCGAGAAATTCCTCAAAGGGGCCCAGATGGGGAGTGCTGACAGACGGCATCTACTGATAAGGATAGCGTCACTACAGGTTACAGTAAAAACAAGCATATAATATAAAGCAATTTCTAACTATTATTTAATGTCAGAGGCCTACAACCATAATAAATAAATGAATTTGAAGGCACTCTAATAATATATATTTGATTTAGTTTAGAGAAAATAAGGCTACTTATCTGAAAGCTCCTGTTTTCCTTCGGATTGCAGAAGAATGAACAGCGAGGAAGATGAGACCCCTTTTGCACAGAAAAACTGTCACATTTGAGGGCGAGACACTTCGGAGAAAATTTTTAAAAATTTCTTTAATTTATTAAGGCTTTTTTCCGGAAAACACACATAAAAATGTCGGAGCTGGCCAAGCTGCTGTCTCTATCGTTCGTCCTGACAGGGTAATCAGAAATCAGACTGAATACAATTATATTCTAAATCTTCTAAACAGTCACAGCATTTCCACCCCATGCAAATGATTGCATTTTTTAATTGCTCAATTATGAGGAAAGCATCTGGTTGAAAAAAACTTTCGAATAGATTCAATGTTTACTTTTTTATCTCTCATACGTTGCATAGGTACAATTTTTGGAATTATAGATACTTCACCCTCTTCAATTAATTTGTCAGAAGCTGCTCATTTGGCAACTCTTGAATCCACAAAATAATTTAGTTCAATCTCAAGTTTTTCTTATCCGTCTTGCTTTCAAATGTATCATCTCGCACACGCACAATTTAAGGTTTCTTTTTTATCTGCCCTCTGTTCAAACCAATAACAGTTTCAGTAACAATAACTAAAATTTAATTAACAAAGAAATCGCATATAAAGAAAGATAATCAGATCATTGAATCAAAGAAACTGTGCGCATTCACCTGCCTTACGGCAAATCGGGGCAAAATGTATGCACCTGGACTGATTGTGCGCATGCGCTAACGTAGGTAGAGGCTATTCGCACCGTCGGTGCGATTAGCCACTGCGTACTTCGTCACAATTTCACCAAGACCTCGTAAATCGCCAAATTAGTCCCGAGTTGAGTTTCTTATGGAGGAAATAAAAATAAGGCCCGTTTACACCAGCGGAACTTTGGTCCCAAGAAACATATGCTAACGTAAAGTTGTTATTCCCAAGCAGGACACCCGTTTACACTAGTAAATCTCAAAGCCTAAGAATTACTGCTCTCAACCAATCAAGTGACTTTGATTTGCGCATGGGCAATATTTTCTGTTTTGGGGTACTACGTCCAAAGTTTATAGAACAATGCCGAAAGTTAAAAAAGTTGAAGAAAGAAAGCGCGTTATGCATCTGAGAAGGAATTTAATATGTATGTATTTGCTGTACAAAAGCGTTTGTGTTTCAAGGGGGGAATGGGTTCGCTCAATATTTCAAGAGCGAGATATATATTCCGCTCATGTAACATTGTGGCAAATTTTTCGTACCCGGCTCTTGGCGATTTTTCAATTACAAATAATTCACGATAATGATTTGAGAAAATAGGAATTAATAATGATTTGCGACGTTCAAACTTGATTTTCTCTTATCGTAATGTTCGTAAATCTAAGTTAACAGAAAATATCCCTTTTCCTCTTTCAGGAAAATTCCCTGTGTGGGTTGCAACACTTGTCAGGGTTACCATATTCTGGCGCACATACGCTCTCTCCTGATGTAAACAAATTCGAAATTTCGCCAAGTGCCGGTTACGGAAACATCCCCCAGTAGCCAAGCAACATTTTGTCCTCTTTTCATTCGATATTCTTTTCTTCTATTATCCCATAATATCGGATGTTGTTCCACTTCTGCAATTAATTTACAATCGAACGCAGCCAAATCTTCCGCCATGTTTTTCGCATATAGCATCAACAAAAACCTTGTGATAGTTTGTAAGTCTGTGATTGGCCAAAGCTTTCGTCTCATAGGTTCGGAGTTGAAATTTTCCATTTCTTAGGTTTACGTGAATTTCCTTTCAAGATTAACCTTCGACTTAGGTTACGTGTCTTAGGACGTCAGCTTACGTTTCTTGGAACCAAAGTTGCCGCCTTGCGCGGAAATTTTTTGAGCAGCAGGAGTTAATTGACAATCTTGTGATTACCAATTATAGTTATGACTGTAACGACCCATTGTATATAAAGCGCCCTAGGGCCATCATGTGTAATAATCTAGTTTAATAATTATGCATTATGTAATATATGCATTATAACTTAACATGTATATATTAGTTCTTTGTATCTCATAATCAGTATGTTTATGTACCCTTATTTCACCTAGTGGCACCAAAAGTCTCGCACTTGCCTATTATTGTTTCTTGCCATGCATATGTTCTCTTTACAGGTTTTCTGTGCCTGACCTGCTTTCTACTACAAATAATGAATTTTTATTTACATCTACTTAGAAAATATTAAGTACAATTTCATGATAATTATGTATTTCCCTTATAAGTTTATGATCTCTAAGATCCATTCTGTTACAATTCACAATATTCGTAACTATACTTACCTGTTCGACGTGGGCTATGGTTCTTAGGCACCCTGGTGTTCGGCACCGCAGTTACATGGAGATGGAACCAAAGTTCCGCTAGTGTAAACTGGCCTATATAGTCTCCCGGTTCACCACCAGTGTTGCATTGAATATTGTTCATTCAGTCGCTCTCGCCTTTAAATTAAATCTGACTCCATTACATAACTCTTGAAATGAAATATTTTAAACAAAACATTTACTCGCTTAAGGAAGCGAAAACTTTATTTACTTACACAATTAAAGAAATCAAAACATTACTCTAATCTTTCTTACTGCAGACCGAATTTAGCTCCGGAGACCGAACTTTGTCGTTTAGCGATATGATTTTTCGTTATAATACTAAGAAAGAAGCAGTAGTTAATTAAATACATGTTTGGTTTTTCTTTCTGTAAAAATAATGCGTTCATATCCTTTGCTCACAAAATTTTTGGGAACGCCCATTAGGAAGCGCAGCAAATTTTAAAATAATCCGGAACCTATAGTTCCTTCATACAACTAAACTCAATATTTCTTTCATACAACTAAACTCAGAGCGGCAAGGTGTAGAATCCATTCTAGGCGTAAGTTATTCGTCGTCGACAATGGTAGGTTAATTGAAATATTAATATAAAACAGTTTTTTTTTTAATTATTGAGCGTTAGTAGTAGTGTAATTTAAACTGCTTTTGCTGTTCTGGAATTGTATATCTTTAAATGTATTGCAATATTTTCTGCTCGTATTTATTTATTTAGTTACACGTGGCGATGGCAGGCCTAATAAAGTGAGTAGAAATTGTCTAATTTTGATAGTGAAGTGGAAAAAATCTCTTACGGTCTTTCTTATTGAAATTAATGTGACTTGTATTAAATCGTATATTTGTGATTCAGTTTGCTGAATATGGAAGTTGGTATTTTTCGTAAGCAGTTAGCGAACGCTATGAGAGCGTGCTGCCGTTTATAATATGTAAATTAAACTGATTTTTGTTTTAATTAACTTCTGTGATTAAGTAAATGACATTTTGTGTGTTGAGTAAATTAATTTGTTGAGTAATTTGCTTTTATTTGTTGTGTATTGCTACTGAATAAGAAACTTTTTTGCTAATTAAAGTCATTTTTTCCCTCAGTCTTTTCGTCACTATGTGCAAGTAGGCAGGGTTGCCTACATTTCATTCGGTAAAGATGCAGGAAAATTATGTGCTATTGTAGATGTTGTTGATCAAAATAGGGTAAGTTTTCATTTATAATTTAGATTATATTTTAACGAAAAATAGATGGCAGTTTTTGATGTCTTAACCCGCGAGAACACGCACTCATTTTCAGACACGAGAAGTCGCGCCAGGTATCTCATACCCTAGTACATTTCTGGTATTTAAATAGCAATTAATACTATTTATAAGCAGACTGAACATATTTAAATATTACAAAGTAATACATTAAAGAATTTTAGTTAATTTAAATATGCATACTTTCATGTTTAAAGACAATTTTGACAAACTGCATACTAATGTTCAACACAGACTTTTTTCACATTTTTGTCACATAAACCTTGATTTTCTGTCCTTATTACATGGACAAAATGCATATAATTTATATGTCATTTTGCACATCATTCATATATCATCGAGTTTTTTTACAGGCACTTCACTATTAGAGATTTCCAGTTCCTCAGAAGTGTAGGATAAGGTGTTTTTCTTTCAGGCTTACGTTTTCTGCGTTGCTCTGAAAGAGCGAGTCCCGGTGTTTCTGTTTCTGAACTATGTGGGAGGATGTTTCGTGGACATCAACAAAATCCTGGCATTAATAGCAGCCACATTCAACATGTAAAATAAAATAATCATTGGCCAGTGATTTGATAACCTTGCTGTAGTGTATGTTGCAGCCATTTTGTCGACAACGTCCACAGTTCCTTTTGTAAGATTATAAAATGTGATGATATCTGGTTTTTTCAATTCCATGGTCATTTTGTCTATTTTATCATCAGTATGCATTGTGGATAACGGTTAAACTGCATATTACAGGCCAGTCTGGCGCATTTTCTAAAAGTCGCCAAATTGGTTATTTTCACTTGTTTTAGAAAATCCTAACTCATCATTTCGCCATATTAGATGGTTGCGAATTTGAATGAATCCTGTAAACATGCAAAAAAATTATCATGTAAACATGCAAAAATATCTAAACAACCTGTAAACATGCAAAAATATCTAAAACAGAAGTTGAAGAGAAACAACGATAAAGTATTTGAAAGTTAATAACTATGTATTTTATGAACAATATTAAAACTTTTCATAATATCTACCATTTTAAGACAGCAAAATGGAGTAAAACGTTTTAGCACGAAATTTAAGAAATTGTGATAAGCAGTAAATGAACAATAAATGGTCGGAAAGCATTGATTCATATTTAATTTAAAACTTGAAAAAAAAATGCAGAAGGAAAAAAAAAGATATAATTCAAAATTTCGATCTACTGAAACATGAGCAATAGTATAAAAAAAAGAAACAAAAAAAGTGGTTAAACAATTTTAACTACGTAATTTATATTTTTACAATAAATTTTTATTTATAATAAATAGTAGAAACTCACATTTGTTTATATCCACACTAAAATGTAAGAATACAATGGAGATGAAATTCAAAATGGTGCGCTTATTCAACAGACTCCACGGCTCATTTCAACCATGTACTTAACCACATATAATGGACACACACCTCCATTCACACAATTTCTGTCGCATCTTTCAAGTAATTTCATAATATTTTTACACTTGGGAAATTGTACATATTCGCAATCAAACCATAATTCGTGCACCGATTCTATCACACATCTTTAGCCCTTATCTTGTAACGGAACAAATAAGTAAAATCCACATATTCAACTCTTTCGACGTCAGCCATTTTGCTCACACAATTTACTAGAAGCACAGTGAAATGACGAATATTTAAAAGGCCCGCTTAAATGCTATAAACTGTAACCTTAAATCCTAATGATTTTCACGACACCAAGAGGTTACCAGATTTGGTGCGATTTCGCTTCATTTGGCGACTGCCCCCTAATCTGCAGTCTAGCCTGGATAACTTCATTCTTGTTCTTTTTTTCAGAATAAGAAACAATTGTTATTTCTTTCTGAAATCCGAAGACTGAAGAGTACAACTCCTTTTTCACTAAAAATTCAGGCGGTATTTCTCTTTTATTTTGTCCAAGTGTTCCAACCATTGTTAAGTTTCTTTTTTAAAGGTTCTTGTGCTAGCTCATATCCTGTGCACTAGTTGTTAGTTGTCAAGTTGCATCCAGAATTGAAAAGCTGTGTACTTTGAAGGGTCCATCGGGTTGTTGACCGGCATAAATCTCCATATTCTAGGTATAAAATACTCTAGAATCTACTAGTGCAAATATCTTGATGCCATACTTAGTAGGCTTTTTGAGCATATACTGCCTGAATCTGCACCCTCCCAAAAGGTTCCAGTTTTTCATCAAGTGTGACAAATTCTCCAACAGTATATGCATTTTTACAAGTTTTACAAATGTTTCAAAAAAATCTGATAGGAGCCAATTTATCTATCGCTCTTCTACTTTGACGATCATTGATATTGTCAAAAGCGTAGACATCTTATCAAAAAGAGGAATCGAGTGCGCCTCATGGTTTTAGGAAATATTTCAATCCCAGCTCCATCCGTGGTATACAGATCCTTCAAATTAGTATGGGGGGATTTATGAGTTCCACATAAGTATAACAATCCAAAAAATGCTCTTTGATTTCGATTTCATCTGTCTTTTTTGCATCTCACTCTCAAGTAAAACATTCTTGAATCGATTCGATATAAATGTTTGTGCACTGCACCGTCATATTTAGCATGTTGCTATCGAAAGTATTCCATGCATCTACGGGAGAAGCGACATCTCTTGAATAAGCTGTATTACTTGGGAGTTTACTAATTATATTCTTTGAAGGCTTTCTAACATTTTGCCGGTATTTTTCCTTCTGTCATTTTGTAACTTTATCTTTACCAATATAAAAATAGATTGTTCACTGTGAACTTTTATCTTCTGTTTCTGTCTCAGTTTCAGAAGAAGAATCGTGATTGCTACAGTATTCTTCATCTCGGGGACAACACTATCATCAGATATAGGTTCATCATCACTAGAAACAGTCTCGATAAGTTGTCGAAAATATTAATTTTCTTTATTGTAATTCAAATACCGCGTCATAATTCACAAAATTGAGAGATAAAAGGAAAAATCTGACACGAGGACTCGCATGGGTATTCTCAAAATCTATTTTTAGAGCTGAACTAGTTTTTCTCCTTGCTGAAAGAATGTGACATTGAATACAGCTATACAAAGGCCTAATCCAATAAGGATAAAGTAACAAAAACGTTGAATGAAAATGCATTGGGCATGTCATACCTGGTGCGAGTTCTCGCGGGTTAACAATACAAAAGGGATTTTTTCCCTATGCAGTGGTTCAGCTGAAAATATCGATAATAAATAGTAACTAAGGTGTAGTGTAGAATTGGGTGCTCCTTTGTTTTTTAAATGAAAATAGATGAATGTGTACATGGACAAAGTCAAGGAAGTACGCAATGCTGAGTTTGTGCAATTCTCTGATGTTTTTTAAGTGAGAATAGATCGATGTGTACATGGACACCGAGTCTGTAATTCTTTGACCTGTTATCTGACCAAATCACTAATTTTTGGCAAGGGGCAACCTAAAATATATTTTTGCTTCAAGTTTAATTAAATTTTATCCACAGTAGCTGAGTTACGGCTGTTGCAAATTTTAATGTAACACTGTATTTTTGTGTTGATTAGAAGTAAAGATGATGAAACTCCGTTATAAATCAGATTTTTATTTTTGGGTAAGATTTTGGCTGACTGATCAAATAATAGGCAAAACTCGGATAAGCTGCACTTGGCGCAATTTTTTTCGCTATCTTGAATCGCGAAAAATTTCCATATCCTTGGGATCAATTTTTTGATGTCAAGAGGGAGCTTTGCACCAAGGCATTTTCCAAAAATTTCCTATTCAGGCCAATATCGGGGAAAAAGCTCTGCTGGACGAAAATCGTGTAAGGCAAAATGGCGTTTGCATTGAGAAGGTAAACCATACGCGTAGGACAAATTGTAAATGATTAGTTATTGTTGTGATTAAGTGAATCTACGTACTTTTTTCGGCTCTAGTGTAGAATTGGGTGCCCCTTTGATTGGCGACGAATTTTGTTTGATTTTTTGGGGATAAAACGCCCTTTCTGGTTATTATGATAGTTTTAACTTGGTTTGCTTCCATTGCTGTCACTTTAGGGTTACCGTTACTCTGTTTTAACGTTATATGACGTCATCGTTGTTACTTTCTTAAATATAAATTTTATTGGTTGTTTTTGTGATTACGTGAGTAATTTATGTAAAATTAAGTGTAAATTTTATTGGTTATTTTTGTGATAGCGGGAGTAATTTATGTAAATTATATTGTTTGTTTTTGTAACTGCGTAAGTATTTCATTTTACTTTTAGTTCCCCGCTTGATATTTTACGCTATCGTTCTCCGTCATCCAGCAAAGTAGTATGTCTGGGAAAATTAATATGCGTTTTTTTTTTAAATGGAGAAAAACGGTAAGAGAGCTATTATTGATTGGTGTATGCATGAAAGTTTGATTAGTTCTCGTTATGTTTGTCCTGTTTGTATGAAAGATATGCGTTTGATCGATAGAAAGGATAGATCGGATGGCTACGAATGGATTTGTCGTGAAAAAGGTGTGAATGCTCATCATTGTAAGAGGTCAGTGAGGAAAGGTACCTGGTTTGAAGAGAGTAATATGAGTATGATTGAGATTTTAATGTTTTCGTATCTATGGGTGTATGAAGCTGGTACGAATTTGATTATGAATGAGGTGAATGTGAAATCGAATAAGACTGTGGTTGATTGGCTGTTTGGCTGTTTTTTACGAATTGTAAACTACATCATCTAGCTCAATTCGCGTTTTATGACGTAATTTTGGCTACGCCTGTTTGTAAAAGCAAGTTGTAGTTAAACTGTAGCTTCATTTTTGAAGAAATGTTAAATTCTATTTTAACTGAGTTGAAATGTTAGGTTTATAATGTTACTGCGGGAGATATTTTTTATGATAAAAGTTTATTCAACTGTCTTTTTTTATGTGAAAAGAGATCACTGTGCACATGGACAAAGCCAAGGTTGTGCGATGCCGAGTTTGTGCAATTCTGGAATTTTTTTTAATTGAAATAGATGGATGTGTACATGGGCAAAGTCAAGGCAGTGCGCGATGCCGAGTTTGTGCAATTCTCTGATTTTTTTTAAGTGAAAACAGATCGATGTGTACATGGGCAAAGTCAAGGCAGTGCGCGATGCCGAGTTTGTGCAATTCTCTGATGTTTTTTTAAGTGAAAATAGATCGATGTGTACATGGGCAAAGTCAAGGCAGTGCGCGATGCCGAGTTTATGCAATTCTCTGATGTTTTTTTAACTGAAAATAGATCGATGTGTACATGGACAATGTCAAGGCAGTGCGCGATGCCGAGTTTGTGCAATTCTCTGATGTTTTTTTAAGTGAAAATAGAACGACGTGTACATGGGCAAAGACAAGGCAGTGCGCGATGCCGAGTTTGTGCATTTCTCTGATGTTTTTTTAAGTGAAAATAGATCGATGTGTACATGGGCAAAGTCAAGGCAGTGCGCGATGCCGAGTTTGTGCAATTCTCTGATTTTTTTTTAAGTGAAAATTGATCGATGTGTACATGGACACCGAGTTTCTGCAATTCTTTGGTGTTTTTCGAGCGAATACAGATCGGTGCGCACATGGGCAAAGCTAGGTTGTATGTGATGCCGAGCGGTAACGTAACATATTTTATATGCAATGTTTAATGTATCATTTGTGTATTAAATGTGCATTGCTGTTTTAATTGTAAATTATATTATAGACGTTTTTTGTATTTAAATTTTATTTTAAATTGTTTTGTTTTGATATGTTAATAACGCTTTTCGATTTAAGATGAATATCGATAATCCGACAATCTACTGTACCAAACAATCTACTGTACCTACACTACCAAAAGTGTAAACTTTGACCCTATAAATAACTTTTACGTTATCATTTAATATGTAGTGTTTTCTATCGTAATTGCACTTGATAATATTAATTCATTAATAATATGTGTGTGAAGCATTGCTTAGTGCTCGAAATTTGAAGTATTTATTTTCTTATCTTATTTTATCTCATTGTGAGAAATTAGATTTTTTTTATTTATTAGTTTGTTGAAATGTAGTATGCCTACGGAAAATATGATTTGATTTAGGGATTTAAGAAACAGTGATATGAAAGCTGTGTATGATTTTGATATGGAACAAAAATATTTTTCTTTTTTTATAAATGTAAAGTTTAAAATTTTTAGAAAAAAATGAAGATTGGCTGCTTATTAGTATGTAAGGGATTGCATCATCACGTAGCAGTAAGTAATAATAATATCAATTATAAAAATGATAAAATTAAAGTGTTCCATAATATGAATTTAAATTTAAAAAAAAACTTTTTTTTTTGTTTAAATGTTAAAGCTTAAAAATCTTTGAAAAAACTGAAACTGTTTGAAATATAAGTATGAGAGGCATCGACGATGCTTACCGTTTTAATGATTGGTAGAATTAATTTACTGCATCATGGTAATTTGAAATAAAAGCAATTTATTATACGTATTTCGTATTTCTATATCTATAGAGAATACATTGTGACGTCACAAGCTTAGTCCCACCCATTTTTGGGCGTCACTTAGCTCCGCCTTCGCAATTTTGTTTACGCAAAGTATTCTAAGCTTTTACCATGGCGCCGATATTGGCGTCAAAAAAATCGCCAAAAAAGCAAGGGGCACCCAATTGTAAACTTTTACCCTTTTTTCATCTTAGTATCTTAGATTATGGTATATATAACTCCAACATTATTAACTTTTATAATTCTCTTTTTTAATTCTAATTAATTTGAACAATTATCAGTAATAATAGTTATATATGTTTAAAAACATGTTTTGCATATAAATGCAGAAATGATCACAAAAATGCAATATATATCACGTAGTTAAAATATGAAAGTTTTAAAAAAAATATTTATGTATTTGCACAATATCACATCCTTGAAATGTATTCCAAGCTATTCAATCATCTAGTCCCGTATGTATTGGATAATCCAGATTCCTTCATTCAATAATTTCACTTAAGTAAGGTTAAGAGGATTATGTTTATTCTTTTTTTCTTGTTTAAGAGCAAAAATAGTTTTTATGTAGGTAAACAAAGAAATGTAATCCTGAATTGCATAACTATATTGAAACATGATTTGTAGCAAGCGCTTCTATGGCTTTTCACAATGTTATGCAATTGTTTGAATTTCGAAAAAAGGCCAATCAAATATAATAGGATAAGGTTAATTGAATATGTCTGTATTAACAGTGGTTTCAAACTGGCGGCCCCCGAAGCAATTTATACGGTCGGCGAATGTATTTCAGTTATGCGTTTGTTGCAAGTACAGTGGTGCAAAGATAGATTTACATTACATTCATTTCTATTACACATGAACATCAGTAACACGTCAGAAAAATCTATAAATATAACTCTTATTCAAAGATTTGAAAATACAAATTTAATTAACTTTTATTTGTTTTTTGTGTAGTAGTAGATTTTATTTATACAAGTCTATAATTAAGTTTTAAATTAATTATGTAAACACACATGGGATAATGTGAACCAATAAGTATGGAAAGGGAGCATATTTTGCTCTTTTCTTGTACAAAATAGAATTATCTTATTCTAATTACAGGTGTAATTAATTTATTTAGAAAATAATTAAAACAGCAAATTCAAAAAATGTCTACTGGCAAAGTCATGGGATCATGAGCTCAAATATTTATCTGCATACCCAACGCTAAGTGTTTACATATAGAAAGAAAATATCCCTTTTCTTTTCCGTTTCTTACTTAACATCTGAGCTAGCAACCTAAGCACTCTTCCCACAGTTGGCGAACGCGATTTCCAGAACCTCGCCAGGTGCAGGTTATCTGAGTCTCCCCAAATAATATTTAGTTTAGATGGTGACACTAAAATTGCTGTCATTTTATCACATTCTGGAGTTTCAAAATAATGCAATCTATCCCTTTTAATTATTTCTTAGTAATTCTGTTTGAGAATTCCTTAAAGTCTCACTCGTAGTTTTTAAAACTCCTTAATTTCCATAAAGAAATGTGTATGCATAATGTTATATAGCTAAACATAATGGTTCTTTCATATTAAACACACTCCATGTTGAATAGTCACATATTAGCTTTCAGTAGAAAATGTTTAGCAATTGTCTATAGAATGACATCGAACATATTTGCAGCATGTCTTCTTCCAGAAAAACTGCTAGGTAGGAATCGAGGAGGTGGTAAACTGCTTTTTATTTCGCTACTTAGCACGTTCTATATTTAGCATGTGTGTGTCAGATTTAGGATCGATGAAATTATACGTGGTTTATGATGGATATACCTAGATTGTTCAAGTTTTTCTGTTTTATACTCCTTCACACATTTGGGAAAAATGGTTGTTCTTTCTTTAACATTCTTCTTTATTTTGTTCATGAGTGTAGAGTCACATCGATCGGGGAACCAATACAAGAAATGTTTCACTCATTTTGTGAAAAATGCTCTCTGGAATTCACTGTGGAGGCAAGATTTTTTTCCAGCATTACTTTTACTTTGCATCAACATGCTTTTGTCAGTTTTCACACTGTATCCAATGCCACTGATTTTCTCCTTTCTTGCTGCCGCCATTTCAAGAACTCTGATCTCCCGGAGATAATTGTTCCAATCCACTATCGTTTTGTCGTCCATTCCAAGTCACTTTTTGCAGAAATTGAATGTTTCAGTTCTTTACACCAGTAATGTATGAAACGTAAAGCTATTATGAATGTTATTAAACTTCGAAACAGCTTCGTACACACGTTCTAATGCTTTTTTGGCATATACAGAACTTCCAAAAAATGCAATCTTTATTGATGTATATGTTATGGTAAAAATAATAAACTGGTGATTATATATAATAACCAGTAATTATGTATAATCATCACTAAATTTGGTAAATCTGATAATGGCCAGTAAAATAATGACTGATTAAATAATGACTAGTAATTAATGATTAAATAATGAATAGTAAAATAATGACTGGCCAGTAAAATAATGACCGACTGATTAGGCCAGTAAAATAATTTTTTTTTGAGTAACTACTCAAAAAGATATTTTTTCGTTCAACACTATGGCATAAGAGATTACGAATCACAATTTTTATATTTTACAATTAAAAAGTCAATTAATGGTTATTTTGTCACATACATTTATTTAGCCTGAACAAAATTTGAATAAGGGACTGACAGTTGTGAAATGAAAAAAATACAATTTACATGAACTTGTAAACTTCAGTTACAGATTAAAAAAAAAAGCATATATTCTAGAGATTTTTTTTTCAAATAATGTTAAATGCTATAACCAAATATTTTAAGTTTACTTATTTAAGCATATTAGACTCTTATGACATTTAGAATTACAAAGTTTGCCAGATTCTTTACATTTATACTTATCAGACTCGCATTGTCCCTTACAAACACATCTCTGACCTCCAAAAAGAGATGTCTTTGTAACGTATTTTCGAAGTGATGTTGCTAGATCTGGAACATCGTCAAGCAAAATAAATTTTTCTTCATGAATTGTGAATTGATTTATGGTGTACAACTGTGAAAATCTTCTTTGTTTCGTTCTTAACTGATAAAACTCTTCATTTTGAACTTCTAGTATAACTGCTAATAAATTTCAGGGGTCACTTCTTACTCAGTCAATGTCTGGTGTTCGTAGTTTCACTGTGTCACCAACTTTACCAGCAAGAAATATAAGATTTGAAACCTTCAACATTTTCTTTGCTTGTAATTCTAAATCTTCTTTAGCACTCATTCTGTTTTCTTACTTCCTCTTGCCTGCAAAAAATATGTCTTAATTAGAGCAACCGCTGCTTCATTCTCTTTCGAGTCTTAAAATTAACTTTAGATGGAGGGTCATTTTGAGGTAGATCATTATAAACATTTTCTATTTCGCTGTTCTTTTCGGAACCATTATTAACTGTCTAGATTAATGCCTGAGGCTCTTGGTTTTCAAGAAGAAATTTTCAAGCCAAATTCATAAGGAGAACAGTTGATACATATTTTCAATATGATTTTGTTACTAAACTCATGACTGTTGTCACTTTGCACTACACTGGGGGGGGGCTCCAAATATAGTAAAAATATCAATTAGGTGATATGTAACCTCTTCTGCAAAATGCAACTTTTTTTATAATTTCTGCAAATTCTTTAGCACTTCAGATTTAACAACTCGTTAATTTACAGCTGTTGCAGAAATTTGTATCTCTGACCTTACTGTTGTCTAATTATTAACCAATAATAATTTTAAAATTTCAAAATTGAAACAAAGTGATTCTGTAACTAGGAATGACATAATTTTTATGTATGTTAGCCTGCTAACCTCGCAACACATGCAGTTTTGTTTCTTGTGTAAGATTGAAGACATTTATACAAGATATGAGTATAAGTTTGTAGAGATACTGAACAGCTGTATGTGATCTCTTATGGTATAATTGATTTCAGGCTCTGGTTGATGGTCCTGCTACTGGTGTAAAAAGGCAAGCAGTTAAGTTCAAGCGACTTCGTTTAACTAAGTTTAGACTCAAATTTCCTCACAGTACTTCCTCTAGAGTTGTACGAAAAGCATGGGAAGCTGAGAATATTACAGAAAAATGGAATGAGACATCCACAGCTAAGAAAATGGCTGCTAGACAGTTGGTATGTGTATCTATATTTGTTATTTTTGGGATGTTTTGAAAGTTCTACAATTTTTATTAACGGTTGTTTTCCTAAGAGTACTATAGATTAATAATGTTACTTAATATTACTGCAACCACTTGGCACAGTTGAACGAATTTTATGGAAGAAAAAATTATTCTAAAAAAGTTACATATTACATATATACTAGGTCTGTTCCAAAAGTAATGCACTATCTTTTTTAAGGCAATTTATTGAACCAGTTCGTACAGTTAATCAATGTTCTTCGAAATACATCTCTCCTGCTTTAACGCAATTGTTCCAATGTGATTTAAATGCTTTATATGCATCCTGGAAGTCATCACAGGAATGTCCTTTAGTAACCTCGTCATAGCTGCCTTGAATTTTCTTTAGGGTGCCTAAATGCTGTCCTTCGAGGGATTTTTTTATTCAAAAAGAAGTCAGGTAGGGGAAAATCAAGACTGAAGCAACGCAAAAGTCTCCAGTGGCGTTTTCTCAAGTTTGAAACAAAACTTTGTGTGTCGCTTGTGTAGAGTTTTTTCCATTTTGATTTCGATCGAGCACTCGCACAAGGCACTGAAGCAGTGTGGCTCCAGGAGCTCAGAGCCTACTGGCGCTGGTCGTGGTGAGTTTCCAAGACCCCACCCACCCTTCCGTGCAAGTGGAAATGCTGTGTGACGGATAGTTGTGGCAAAAGAAAATGGGGCGCATTACTTTCGGGACAGACCTTGTATATACATATTATTATATACGTATTCTACATTACTTTAATTATATATTACATATGTATTCTACATTTCAGTTGTATATTTATTCCAAAAAAACAATCAGTAAACTTAGTTACCAATGCATTTTTGTTTTTAGTGGTGGAAATTTGTAGTGATTACTTTGAGAAAGAACTTAAAGCAATGTTCCTTTATTTTTCAACAGAATAATGTATTTCTTCAGTAATTTCACCTTTCTTCTATTATAAGAAAATCCTACAAATGGAAATTTTAGAATTGAGTTTAAGACAAAAAATATTTATAATTCTTCTGTAAAAGCCGTTGGAACTTGGAATATAACATAAAGAATGCTCGCAAAAATGGCAATGTTGGGAAACTGAATATTTGTCTTGTGTATGGTTGCCGGAATAATTGTAATGTGCATTGTTACCGGAATAATTGTAATGTGCATTGTTACCAATGCATTTTGGCGCATTCTGAAGCTTTGGTGATTTCTACGGTAAAACTGCATATTACGGATTCGAAAAATCGCCAAATTGGTAATTTTCGCACGATTTAGAAAATCACTAACTCATATCGCCATATTAGATGGTTGCGAATTTGAATGAATCCTGTACAAAAAATTGATAATGTAAACCTACAAAAATATCTAAAACAGAAGTTCAAGAAAAACAACGACAAAGTATTTGAAAGTTCATAACTATGTATTTTATGGCATCAACAATATTAGTTTTTCATAATATATACCATTTTTAAGACAGTAGCAAAATGGAGTAAAACATTTTAGCAAGAAATTTAAGAAATTGTAATAAGCAGTAAATGAGCAATAAATGATCGGAAAGCATTGATTCATATTTAATCTAAAAGTTAAAAAAAATACAGAAGAAAAAATTTTTTTGATCTACTGAAACATGAGCAATAGTATAGGAAAAAGAAACAAAAAAAGTGGTTAAACAATTTAAACTACGTAATTTATATTTTTACAATAAATTTTTATTTATAATAAATAGAAACTCGCATTTGTTTATATCCACACTAAAATGTAAGAATACAATGGAGATGAAATTCAAAATGGCGCGCTCATTCAACACCGACTCTACGGCTCATTTCAACCATGTACTTAACCACATATAATGGACACACACCTCCATTCACACAAATCTGTCGCATCTTTCATTTCAAGTAATTTCATACTATTTTTTACACTTAGGACATTCGTACATATTCGAAATTAAACCATAATTCATGCACCCATTCTATCGCACATCTTTCGCCCTTATCTTGCAACTGAATCAAATAAGTAAAATCCACAAGTTCAACTCTTTCGACGTCAGCCATTTTGCTCACACAATTTACTAGAAGCACAGTTAAATGACGAAAATTTCAAAAAGCCCGCTTAAATGCTATAAACTGTAACCTTAAATCCTAACAATTTTCATGATGCCAAGAGGTTACCAGATTTGGCGTGATTTTGCTTCATTTGGCGACAGGTCCGTAATCTGCAGTCATTTCTACTTAGGTAGTTGCAATAATAGATGAGTACCCACTGGAAATAGGGATATTAAATTATGCTTTAATGTTTTTCATGTGAAAACTGCTTTTGATAAATGTATACAGGCATGAAAGTTTTCCGTGTTTTTGTGGAATTCCGTTTTTTTTAACATCACCCGGGTTGTTTCTGAGATCGATGCAGAACTGTTGAGAATCGCGACCGGCAAATGTGGGGGGGGGCGGTATATATATATATTTTATCTCTAAAACTTGTCATTGCCTGAAAATAGGCAGTAATATATAAAATAAATATGTATATTAGTGTGTTGTAATGTTGTGTACAGTGTTCATGTATCAACTGTTATATTAAGTTACATAAAGAGCATCTTAAAGAAGGTTAATTCATTACAATCTCTTGATTTACTTTTTTTTCAAGTGGAAGATAAAATTAATAGCAAAATAGTTAAGTACAAGTATTATTTTAGTTTAATTATATGCATATGCTTAATACTTTTTATATTAAAAGGTTGATATTTTATTAAAATGTGTTTTTTTTAGCTCGCGCGTGCGCATTTTAGTTTTTGTGCAATTTTGTGTCCGCGCGTTGTTCAGCTTTTTTTGCCAACTTGCACTTTCATGCCTGTGTATAACTTTTAAATTAAAAATTGCTAGCTGTGTGATATTTTTGTTGAGTGCCAAATTAAACTTAAAACAAAAATGGCTATGCTATAATTGCTTTCTTCCCATTGTGGTGTGTAAGAAACATGACTTAGCCTATATTAAAATCATTATCATAGTACTAGAAATATGATTATAATTTCTAGTTTCCCATCATGAAACAGTTTATAAAATGCTTTATATTATGCTAGTAGTTTAAACAGAGCTAAGTTTTGTTTGTCTGGTATATCATCAAGAGTGATGAATAAAAATAAAATGATAAATAATGTAAGAATACTTTTTAGAATAAATTGTTTAGTTAACCCCTAGCCTGTGGAATATGTTTGAGAAAATGTGCCAGAAATGGAAAATTTTCTCTTTAATTTTAATTAACAATAATTAACAAAGTTTAATTTTGTTTGTTATTATCATTAAAATGTTAGGTTATTTTTTTAAAAAATAAATTTTAAGTGAAATAACTATTGTATTCAGTATTTTCACGTATATGAGAAATGCTAATGGATTTCAGTCATTTTTTGCTCAAATTACAGCAAAATAAATCAATTGACATAATTTTCACGATAAATGTAATAAACTAATGCAGCAACATTATTATTTATATCAACTGTCATGAATTCCATGTCCCTGAGATTTGTACAGTGGATTTTTAGATGAATGGGCCAAATTTTGTGCAGTTTTGCATTAGGATATGTTTTAAGGTTTGGCTTCTTCATTGTTCACAAAATGTAAATATTATCTTATTCTGTCATGGACAATTTTGTGAAAAAAATGGAGTTTCAAGACATCCTTTTTAACCAAAACATTGAGACCTCAGGCTTCTGAATAATATCTTGTAAAACATGGGGCGACAGAAGTATTTTCATTTTATACTCATTTGTAGGCACCCACCTTTTTTGTCGGTTTTTTGGCTTCAGATGTTGTCTTTCAATGCATTGTTGTGCATATCAGTTTCTTCCATAATGGTGTGAATCCAGTTGTCATAAAAAATAGTTCAAAATATTGTTACTCTTAAGTAAAAGCAGAAGCGCCAGTTGTTGAACCCACTTGTGGTTGTCGGAATGGGAACCTTTGCGGGGCTAGAGGAAGGGTTTTCAAACATAGCAGCATCCAGGTTCGGCATGAAAGAGTTTCACTTTCGGAATAGTCTTACTCTTCTGTTGAAATACTCGTATCTGAGCATGAAGAGCCTAGGAAGTATTCTTCATCATCATTTGATTGCGACATTGCCAACGTAATGTAGTTTGAATGAAATTTGGGAAGAACTGCAAAATTGCAAACATGTGACAAATGGCACGAAACTGCCGAACTTTTCACCATCTATTGAAAAAATCGTAAGTTACATGCAGGCATGAAAGTTTTCCGCGTTTTCTCGGAATTCCGCTTTTTTTAACGTCACCCGGGCTGTTTCTGAGATCGATGCAGAACCGTTGAAAATCGCGACCGGCAAATGTGTGTGTATGTGGGGGGTATATATATATAATCTCTAAAACTTGTCATTGCCTGAAAATAGGCAGTAATAAATAACATAAATATGTATATTAGTGTGTTGTAATGTTGTGTACAGTGTTTATGTATCAACTGTTATATTAAGTTACATAAAGAGCATCTTAAAGAAGGTTAATTCATTACAATCTCTTGGTGATTTACTTTTTTTTTTTTACAAGTGGAAAATAAAATTAATAGCAAAATAGTAAGTACAAGTATTATTTTAGTTTAATTATATGCATATGCTTAATACTTTTTATATTAAAAGGTTGATATTTTATTAAAATGTGTTTTTTTAGCTCGTGCGTGCGCATTTAGTTTTTGTGTAATTATGTTCAGCTTTTTTTGCCAACTTGCACTTTCATGCCTGGTTACATGTTACGCATTGTGCGAACTGAATTTGGGCTTCATGGAATTGAAACACTGATTTTCTCTTGCACAAACTCAGGTCGGGCTTTCCAAAATTGGCATATTTGCAGTTCGGTCATCACAGGCAAGGGGCTAATAAGCTTAATTAGAATCATAAATATTTCATTTGAAAGTTAAGTGAACTTAACAATTAGCTAAGAACAGGCTTAGACTGACATAAAAAAATGGGTGAGGACAATGTGACATTGGTGTATGATAGTTAGCATTTATTGTGGGAAATGATATTTATAGTTTAATCCGAAGCTGCCTGGTAAATTTGGAATTCATTTGAAATGATGTCCCCGCACAGCATGGAAACGTACTGTTTTCTGGGGAGGGTTCTTGCAAAATTCTTCCAATTTTTAGGAGGGAGCTATGGCACGACTGTGTAGCCGAAACTCTTTATTACAGTTGTATAAGAACTAGTAATATAAAGAACCTATTAAATTGGAAAAGTCATAAAAATTTTTAAATCGACACAATTTCCATATAATTTGAACTATAATAAGACTTATCATGAAATGTAAGTGATACCAATTGATATATGGACTATTTGTATAATATATATAAATATCATAAGAATTTGTAGATACGTTGCTAACATTTATTCATTTTCCCATTATCATTAAATAAAGTAATGATAAGTAGCTTTTGACATTTTTGCCTACATTTAAGAGATGGTCTAAAATATCTAGCAATATTGTAACAGGTACATTTTTAAGAAATGACAAAAATAAATCATATTTTTTATTGGTTGGGTGTATAAATCATTAAACATGTCTGAATAGTTTAATCTACTTACATTTATAGTCATGATTGTATTAGAAAGGCAGTACTAGGCACATTCAGGTTGCTGTATTGTAAGATAATTCGACAAGCAGAAATTTTAGTCGAGTTTAAGATAAAAAATATTTAATTTTTCTATAAAAGCCATTGGAACTTTGAATATAAGAAAAATGGCAATGTTGGAAAACTGAATATTTGTCTTGTGCATGGTTGCCTGATTGGTGATATCTACTAAGGTAGTTGCAATAATAGATGAGTGCCCACTGGAAATATGGATATTAAATTATGTTTTAGTGTTTTTCATGTGAAAACTGCTTTTGATAAATGTATAACTTTTAAATTAAAAATTGCCAGCTGTGTGATTTTTTTGTTGAGTGCCAAATTGAACTTAAAACAAAAATGGCTATGCTATAATTGCTTTCTTCCCATTATGGTGTGTAAGAAACATGACTTAGCCTATATTAAATTCATTATCATAGTACTAGAAATATGATTATAATTTCTAGTTTCCCATCATGAAACAGTTTATAAAATAGTAACAGTTACTGTGAATTAAGACAATTGGATCAGTAGTAATATAACAGTATTAATATTTGTTATGAAACATGTACATGCCCTTTTTGATTTGTTTAAGAAACAGACTGTCATATATTTGCATATTAAAATTCATTCATAATATATTCTTGTCCCTTTAAAATATTTATATTATTCAGCATTTTCGTTAGTAGTTAATAACAAAAAAGGTCTAGGATTTATGAAAAGTGTTTAAATTTAGCAGTAGTGCAATGATTCTTCAAATTTGATAGGAGTTGCCAACTCTCTCGATTTGTGACCCTTCTCCCCCAACCCGATTTACAATATATTTCTCCTGACTTTATCTTATTCTTAAAATTTCTCAAGGTTTTTATATAGTTTGGGTTAATATTTCGTTATTTGCATCTTCAAAAAGTGATTTGGGGTGTCTGAAAGCACCTGTTTTTTCTCTGCACTGCATAGAAAACCAAAGTAGTTTCATCACTGAGGTATTTTTGAATTCTGCTTTGTGCTCACGTGTCTGAAAACGTCATGCTCCAATGAGCATCGAGTGCTATTGCGTGTCATCTGGCACATATTAGCCAATAAGCACAAAACAAGATTGAGATTATTATTTCGTTCATCTTGTCCCTATTGTATGTGAAAGTATTTGCTTCCGAGAAATAGTTTAAGAAATTACGATATTTCGTATTAGTTATGTCTGCGAGAAAGGTAAAACACTTAGGTACTTTTCAATACAGATGACTTTTCTTCTAATATTTCCTCAGGGAAATATAATGTATTTGCAATGTATACCATTTGTAATTGCGATTTTTTTAAATTTCGCACAGTAGAAGGACCGATTTCTCAAACAGGTTTGTACACAAAAACACAAGGACAACGTGAGTTCTATTGAAAAAAAATGAAATATTACTTTTTTCTGTGGAAACAAAGGATCAAAAAATTATTAATGCAGAATGTATTGTTTGCATTTAAGAATTAGTAACTGAACTGTAATTTGAAGTTAATTCATTATTAAAAAATATATTTTTATCATTTAAAAATCTTTTTTCGTTGAAAATAATTCTCCCGATTTTTAAGTTTCATAGGTTGGTAAGTATGGAACTGCTGTCTGAAATTTCTGAAGATCGCTGCTTTCTGACTAATTGCTATTATTAAAAATATGATGCCCCTGTATTTATCTATAATAGCTATTCTGATAGTTTTTTTTTAATATGAATTTCAGCTGCCATTTACTTTGTTTTAAAATATGAATTTCAGCTGCCATTTCATTTTGTTATTAGCAATTAAAAAGTACAGGCTATATAAAATGTAAACAAAACTAGCAGTAGTATGATGAACCTTAGAATTTGATAGGAAAGGCCGTCTGAATATTATGAAGACAGCTGCTTTCTGACTAATTGCTAGTATTGGCATGTTTTTACATATTTAAATCCTGTTTGAACAAAATCAGCTTGATAGAATTTATTTAATTTATAGATTATAACTTTTGCTAGCATTTATAGTTTTACCACTGAGTGTTATTCCTAAAAGATATTTAAAAAATAATTCATGCAGTTGAGAAGGACTTTAATGTGTGATAAATTGAAATTGTGAAAAATTAGTTTTGCTGTGCTCTTAATTTATTATATTCTACTATATTACAGCCCTTCATAATGTAGACTGAGATTAAGAATGCAGAAAATGGTCCAAGTATTAGTAATTGTGGGTGTAAATCATTTATAAGTGAAGTGAAATGTTTGCAAAAGTATTCTGCGATAGCTGTAGGATTATAAACTCATGATTAAAAAACATGAAAACAAAACCTGTTTCCCTCTAATAAAATGAAATTGAAAATTTTTAGAATTTTGTTCAGAAATATTGATGAGTGTACCACTTTCTTTTTTAAACTTTTCTGTATTTAATAGCAGAGTAGTACATACATAGAGAAAGCTAGACATTTTAAGTTTTGGACATGTTTACTGATATATAGGGATTTAAGTTCCGCTAGGCTGTTTGTTTTCTGCTATTTCCTGTGTCTTGATAGCCAGCACTCAGGGTTGCCAAATTAAAGGTACAGGTGATTAACAATTTAATGGGAATTGCTATCTATAGTTTTAACAAACTGTACGACTTATTCATGAAGCTTTGCCACCCTCACTATCTTTATGTAATTTTTAGTATTATTTAAAAAAATCCTACTTAGAAGATTTGGATTTTTACTCTTTCAATGCCCACTTGGGAAAACACAGCAGCAACATGATGAACCATTCAACTTGATAGGAATTGCCGTCTGAATTTTCTGTTGATAGTATGATTTCTGATTGCTGTTTTTTTTAAATAACATTTTAAAAATGCTTGCAATTTAAGGATTTTAATTTGCATTAATAGTTTAGGAGAAAAGCCTATTGGTAACATGAATCAATGAACTTGATAGGGATGGGAACATCTGGAATTACAGTATGATTTCTGACTGTTATTTTTTAATGGCATATAAAAAATGTATACAATTTAAAGATGAAGTACAGTAAAAGGGGAAAAGCGTAGCAGTAACATGATGAACCATTAAACGTGATAGGAATTGCCGTCTGAATTTTCTGTAGACAGTATGGTTTCTGATTGCTGTTTTTTAAATTAACATTTTAAAAATACTTGTAATTTAAGGATTTTAATTTGCAGTGCTGACTGCTGTTTTCTAATAGCATTTAAAAATTGTATTCAATTTAAAGGTTTTAATTTGCACTGGTGGAGTACTGTGTGTGTGAAAGAGGAAAAGCCTAGCAGTAACATGATGAACCGTTAAACTTGATAGGAATTGCCGTCTGAGATTTCTGTAGACAATATAATTTCTGATTGCTGGCTAGATACATTGTAGGGTATATTCTATGTTTGTAAGCTTTTCTCAATGTTTTGCAGACCCTACTAGAGTGAGAAGTGATATATTGCTGTAGTTTGAAGCAACTAACCAAGATGTAAAAAGGTTAAAGTAACCTTTTTAACTTGCGTGTGCTGTAGACAAACCTCCGCTACTTGTGTTTAATTAACATAAGATAAAATGAAATTCAAATGTCTAACATATTGTGAGAATGCATGCATAACAGACTACTTAGACTGGTTCAAGAAGATAATAAACGGCACATATTTTTAATGCCAGCTTTTGAAGGTACTAAAGTTGGAATACCTTTGGCCGGGCGTAGCTGCCAGAAGCTTTTGACACTTTTTGACTTTTGACACACTTCAAGGTTGGTATAACTTTAGCAGAGCTGGAGCTAACTGCTACATGAGGCTGCCAGAAGCTCTGAGTCTTAATACATCTTCATTCTTTCATTTAAATCTGCTTCTTCATTCTGAGGAGGACTGCAGAAAGAAGTTCACTTTTAATAATTGGTTAATTAACAAAATCCTGCAATATTTACAGTTGATGAAAAACAGAGAAACCATCGTTCTACCAAGAGGTTAGGTAGTATTGTCTTGAATCTTCGCATATCTAGCATTAGGAGATACATCAAATAACATAATTACATAATCACATTTTTTCAGACTCAAATTGCATTGCAGCAAAACATACATTTAATAATAGTACACATTACAAATACACTTTACAGAAATTTACAAACATATATTACATGACGTTGTTGTTACTCATGCTCACTTGTCTGACAAAGTCAGCCCAAACCCACGAGAATTTTCATGTCAAGGAACACAAGATTATGTCTGTTGCCGGCAAAAGCCTTGAGCGCCTAACAAGTGACGGTGTGTTCAGTTCTATAAAGGGCTGTTCACACTTGATACACAACGACGCTATCGGAGCTAAGCGACGCATGGAACGCCGCTCTAACTAACCTAGCTCGTTCACACTTACTGGGAACATTTACTAGTGACAGCCAATAGGGAAGTAGAAGATCGCGCGTGCTTTCATTCGTAGGACACAGTCTTCCGCCGTGAATCTATGATCGATACACCAAAAACTAAGCAATTTTTTTAAATGGTACGACCGAAAAGTACACTGAGCAGAAAACAACGAAAATGTATTTTGTTGCTGAGTTTTCTTCTTGGTCATTTAGTACACAAATTTCAAATCATCAAAAATTAGTTAGAAAAATAGAAACATGTTTCATTATAATGTTTTATTGTTGTCATTTAATTATTATTAGCAGTATTTTCATTCCAAATGATAAGGGAGTTTATAAAGTTGATGCGATTCATTTTATTATTTGAGGTAATAAACAGTACCTTTTTTTATGATGAAACTAATTTAGAAGAAAGAAAAATATTAGATTAACGCTTTTGTCTATGCTTTGCTTTCGCTACTTTTAATTCCATTGCTAATTTTATAATACAATTAGATATTTATATGAGATCATTGATATCAGTAATTTAATTCTCCGGATTCAAAATTTAAACACAAAAACAGTATTAAATGGAAAAGAAAATTACTTACTATTTCGATGAAGATGATCTGAAATCATCATCCAAGAGTATTCTACGTGTATTTTTGTAGTCCTTAAATCAACTATCCCATATAACGGGATGTCGCTGGATTTAGGCAATTAGACTATAATTTTCGCTCATATCTCACGAAGCAACAAAAAATAAAGAAGCACCTTATCCGTTATACAGCGATAAATTAAAATTAAAAGTACCCTCCTCAGAAGATTTTTGCCGATATTCAAAGATCCTAAAATTTTTTATTTACTTCAAAATATATCTACATTAACACAGGAAATTAAAGTAACGCAGAATACCCATAATGGCCTGGCCAAAAATTGCGCTTAGTGAGTAAAAATCGAAATTCCACCAGCGAGGATCGAAATTCCGATCAACACATCTACAGCTTGACCGCTTTACCTGCTCAGCTGACGCTTCTAGCGTCGTTCTTGCGAATTGTACTATAAGTTATGGTGCTCTGAATGCAAGAATTAATTTTTGATGGGTATTCTGAGTTTCTTTAATTTCCTGTGCTAATGTAGATATATTTTGAAGTAAATTAGAAGTTTTAGGATCTTTGAATATCAGGAAAATATCAGCAAAATCTTCTGAGGAGGATACTTTAAATTTTAATTTATCGCTGTATAGTGGATAAGACACATCTTTATTTTTTGTATCTGGTTGCTTCGTAAGATATGGATTGGATTTTAAGATTTTTAAAATGAATTTCTGTATAGGAATAATAACTGTGGAGTAAAGGCCGTTTACTCGTCCTCACTTTAAATCAAATCAATCAATCAATCGCTCATATCGTCAGCCATGTTGTTTGCGCGCTTCTGTTGATGATGATGATTTGAAATACTCTCCTGATTGGTCGGTTCCATGTGTCGGCTAGCTCCGTTTTGCGCGAAGTTAAGATTTTTCAACTGGGTCAATAGTGACAAAAAACTGGTTTTTTCTAGCTGATCCACTGTGTTTGTTGTGTCCATTGTGTTCCCTAGCCCCGATATGTCCCAGTATGAACGCCGCTTAACAGTTCAGTTCTGCCTCCAATTTTGGAGAGCACCCGGGGGGGGGGGCGGTTCCGAGGGTCTCCGACCCCTCTCCCCTTCCACCAAACCACATGAGAGGACTTTCGGCTCGCCGCCTATTTAAAATGCCACCATGCCCACTGACACTATACGTTTACAAACATCCATCCCTTCTCCAGGATTCGAACCTGAGCCCTTCGGCATGGCAGTCAGCGGCGCTAGCCACTATACCGCTTGGGCGGCTACGTGACATCCAGATACATTTGTAATACAGAGAGTTAAACTGAACAAATGTTGAATTTTTATACTACGCACTGTTCCTAATAATGCCCCCCCCCCAAAATAAAGATCAGCTCCAAGCTTTGCAAGATTGTCAATCTGAGCTGTTGTTGACACCGGATGATGATGTTTTACCAGAAACGTGAAAAGGACTTGTGTATTGTGACCAGGGATTTTAAGGTGGTGTGCTCTGGTAAGTGGGTAGATGGTGTAAGATAATGGTTGCGGGTACCAGTTTCTCAGCATGTACAGAAGTTTGTGTTGCTGATGTAGTGTATTAAAATATTTGGAAAAGGGACTATGTCCTGTAATAAATCTTGGGGAAGTGATATTGTGTTTCATCTATTTGTGTGTAGTAGTATGTTGTGTGTCCTTGTCCACATTCATCCCACTCTGTTTGCCATTTGATTTGCACCTTGTGTTTCAGTTGTTTCAAGTATGAGCAAGTGCTGGTTGGCGTAATGCATACTTCATGATGTTGTCTCTTTGGCTAATCTGTCAGCAGTTTTGTTTCTACTCACCCCAGTATATGCTTTCACCCAAGAGAACGTGATGCCTCTCTAAATCTGTATGAGTTTGCATAACTATAGGGGATGTGTGGTGATGGTTGTGTGTGGATACACGCATGCTTATCTGTGTGGATGCAGGTGTCTTGTAGGTTTCACTGAGTTATGCACTGGATAGTTGTAGAAATAGCTACTGCTCCTGAAACAGTGTTATTGCGTAGTCGCTGCTTCCCGTAAATGTAAGCTTTCTTGTTTGTGCTGAAGAACTAGTGCGCTGTCAATTGTCTTCCCTATATACATCATTCATGTATTGTTTCTTGGATGTTACAAAGGTACTGATGTATGTGTTAATCTTGCCCTTTTAGGTACTGGGTCAGCATGTAGCATCTTATCTCGCATTTCGTAATTTTTTGGGTAATGTCACTCATCGAAGAAGCTTGTGGGAGTGCAAAGATGAAATACTGACTGCGTTACTACTTCTTGCATAACACGAATATGCAGTGGTGTTAGACCTGCCAAGGCATAAATTGATGCAGTTGCTATTGTAGGAAATGATTTATGCAAATGGGTACTGGATGCTGAGATGTTTTACTTCCCACCCTTGGCATTGCCCAGACTAGAGCAGCTTAGAGTAGAGATTATTTTGAATGTGAGAATTTATTCCCCAGATGTTTCCTTGGAACTATTGGCATTTTTGTGCAATGTGGTTGGGTAGTACATTTCTTGACCACCAACTGAAAAATGAGTAACCTCAAAACGTTTAAATTTTCTATATCGGATTGCTGTAATATGTAGTTGTGCACCTTCCTTTTCCATTGCAATCAGCCACATCAAACATTTATATTTATACACCCATTCTGTTATCTGGCTAGGTGAGCTCAGATTTTTTATTCTTATATGTTAGTAAAATGTAAATTTTTTGATTTAAAAGCGATTGAATTGTTCTTATGTTCTCTGGTTAAGGTTGTTATGCCTTTAGTTTTAATCTGCATGCAATATTTATAGAATTATCAACAATTTAAAGTTTCTGAAGCCCTACTAAGCTTAACAAATCCACTATTTGTTTACATTTGAAACTTGGTAGAATAGTGAGTTAAGTCAGTTTGTGCATCAACTTGAGTTTTTTTTTTTGCCGAGTGGGACTAAAAGTAAACTTTTCAGTTTTGTGCACGTATTTTAGAAAGCAAGTTTCCAGCAACTTTTGTTCCCTGTAACCTCGCGAGTCGAAAGACTCCCATGCGCATATGCAGTGCATACTGAACTAAAGAAGATACGTATTCTTGTATCAAACAAAATCGGTTTGATCCTAGTATAGCGGTACCATGGAATAACCTCCGTGTGTACGGTACATACGGGATTTGGCGACATGATGAGCAGTAAACGGGCCATTTTGGTGTTGGCGGCAGTTTTCAAAATCGTTCCAAGGCCATAGCATATTTTACCACAAAATCAATTTTACTGCAAAATCTTTTAAATACATTTTTTCCTTTTTAATAAATGCCTTAATTGTCATTTTGCAGTAAAATAAAAAATAGTAATCAGTCATCTAGGCTAACCATTTAATATAGCTATAATTTGTCTTTGAAAATTATATCTACTTAAGTTTATCTATAGTATGTTTGTATCTAATGATTTTTCACTCTTCATTGTAAATTCGTTCAAGAATTGTGTAGCTATGCTAATTTTACTAAGTTATCTAAAACTGAAATAGCATTTTAACTAATAAAATGTGGAAACAAAATTATGTAATGGAAAAAGGTTTGGCTATGCCTCATATGCCTTCCTTCCACTGTGGTTTGCAAGGAACATGGCATAGCCTATATTAAAATCATTATTAGTCTAATGAGACAGTTACAAAATAGTAGAAAAAATAATTTTTTAGTAATACCTTGACTTGCATACACTTGAAGGTAAGTTCCATATTTTCTTTGTCAGGCTTTGAATTCAGTGTTTTAGATGCTATAAATTGTAGGAAATCTTGGAACGAAATTTCTGGAAAATTCTTGAATATGATGTTTGGAAGAAAATTTGTTCATTCTTTTTTAAAAATGCAACGAAAGCTGTGCCTGAAACTGATCAAGTCATTGATATAAAAGTTGTCAATCTTGCAAGGACATTAGATTTGAAAAAGCTAAAGCTGACAATTAATGAGCTTATAGAAATGGTGAGCATATTGCTACTGATCGAGCTGAAAACCTTGCACCAAAAATTCACCTGAAAAATATGACGGTGTATCAGGCACAAATTAGACAGGTCTTCAGTCCATTTCAGAAACGATGTTTCATTTTGAAAAACAGTTCTTAACGAGGAATGCACAATACTAGGGAGTAAAAAACCTAGCTTAATATAAAACTATGTGCAATAAAGTCTGTAAAATGTCGGACGAGTTTTTCAAATTCTATAAAGGCATTGGTGTGGAAATAAGTGTTTATGTAGCTCATTTACCTTAAAATTTTGTCATGATGTCTAATATGCCATTTTTGGTCAATGCTTGACTTGGAAAATATTACTGTATTTATATACAGAAATAAGCCTAGTTTGTATCTTCCACTATACTTTGAATGGTGAGTTATTATAAAAATGTTATGTTAATTTAACATTTATGGACAGTAGAGTTTAGCTGCCAATTCTCCCTGTTTTATCGGAAGATTCCTGTTTTTTCATTCCATCTCAATATCTTGGTAGATCACTGAATTTCCTGATTTTTTATTTTTAGTCTAGCAATAAATGAAATTTTTTTAATTTTTGACTTGTGCAAATTCCGTTCTATAGTCCTAATAATTTTCAGCATAATTTTTCTTATTAAGTTTTATAAGATCTCAATTGTCTTGTTCTACTGGAGACAGTTGTAGAATATTTTTTTTTAAAATTTGCAGATTTCATACTCTGGCCCACCCCTAGTTATTTTGAGCATAATTTTTCATATTTTAATTGACCTCAATTGTCTTAATCTGCTGTAGACATCTGTAAGACATTTAATAAAAATTCAAACAATGTTTAATCAGATTCAAATTTGATTTAGTTTTACATCAGTAAATAGCATATTAGTGTTAATCTAGGGAGATGCATGCAGTAATTATAAAATTTTATTTTCATATTTAATATGATAAAAGCTTTTCTTACACTGACAATGAATATTCTCGTTATAAAAAAGTAAGAAAAGTACTATATGGAATTAACCAGAGACATAAAATTTAGAAAATCCAATTGAATTTTTTTCTATTTTACATTAAAATCATATTATAAGTAGTTGAATAATAATAATTATACATTATTATTATATAACAGTTTTCTGTTGGAACTGTTTCCAAAACATAAAATAATCTGAGATGTTTTTAAATCTGTCCTTTCATGGCCATCTTCAGAAAAAGTGAAAAATTAGCTGGCGATAAGTCTCGAACATGGTGGGTAAATGGTTTTTCAAAAATGCAATGAAAGCAGTGCCTGAAACTGATCAAGTCATTGATATAAAAGTTGTCAATCTTGCGAGCTGAATGCTTTGAAAGATATTGTTGTATAGAATGTTGTTCCATCTCCAAGCTAATTTTTTTTTTTTTGTTCAGTGTCTTATGTGTATATGACAGTAACTCTGGTGTTTTAATATGCATAAGATAAAATAATCACATTTAAACTAGCTTTAAAAATTGATGCCTCTTTTTCTAAACATGCTTTTATTATCTCACTCTTTTGGTCTTTTAATTTGTTCATTTGCTTTATGGGCACACTTTGTATTAAAGTATTAAAAGATGCAAGTGTAAGGAAATTAAACCTGTCTTGAGAAAATGCAGTAACTGCAGCTCTGCAGCTTAAATTCTGAAATAATGTATTTCCACCTTGCATAATAAACTGTTTCTGAAACAGAACTATGAATTAAATGCAAGGCGGTCTTGGCTATCCCTTAAATGTTTCCTTCCATTGTGATTTGCAAGAAACAGCCTAGACAGAGTTACCATTTATCTTGAAAGTCAGGGACTTCAAAAATGGCCTGAAGAAATCTATGAAAATATGCTTTTTTGAGGGTGGAGATAATGCATATCTTAAAAAATTACTGTAATCTTGATTTTTCTTAACACAACTTATTTTATAAACATATACTTGATGTAATTTCATCAACAGATGCTCTTCTGCTAGTGAGCTGTTTGTACCTTTTAGATGTATAATTTTGTCATCCTCTGTTTAAAAGCATAAAGGGCCAATTCACATCAGTGCATTCAGGTGGAAAGCCGTGACCAATCGGAAGCAAGCTCAGAGGCGGTGTTTTCTGGATGAATGCAAATCGACTCAACATCAACTTATTACCGCTTGCCGTGTCAGTTTCAAATGCCCAGTTTATACCACAGTTTTTAAATCAATATGCTTTCAAAAATTCTTTAGGATAATATCTTAATAAAAATTTCAGATAATTAAAAATGACACATTAATAAAAAAATCTTAAATTATTTAAAGAAAAATTCTCAAGCTTATTAAAAGTAATAAACCTTAATTGTGGTTGCCGATTCTCGCGGGCCCACCAGCGGCCGAGCGGTAAAGACGCTGAACACTGGTAGTTCGGTCCGAGGTTCGAAATCGTGGTCCCCATGGGTAACGTCTATACGAGCCAGTTACCCTTAGAAAGTCCTCCACGAAGGCATCCCTTCCCTTAGGCCAGGGGTCGCCAAACTTTTTTGATCATCGCCCCCTATATAATTTTTCGAAATCTCCATAGACCCCCACAAAGGTAATTTTCAGGTAATTAAAATAAAACTATATATTAGTCTAAATATTTAATAAATCAGAAACAGTAAGTAAAGTAGCTACAGATTTTTTACTTCTTAATGAGATGAGTGTGCCTGGTGTTTCTTGGCAAGGTTCGCTATATTGGGTTCGAAATTAGTCAATTTTAACCGTAAATCCCCTCGAAGCTCCACATTTAATTTATTTCTGTTTTTAGTTAAAATTGAATTAACGTGACTGAAACCGGCTTCAACCATATACGAATTTGGAAACGCCAGCATAAACTGAACGCCAGCTGAACCATTTCGTAAAGTTTCACATATTTTTGCTTTATATTTATATTAGTCCAAAATTTATGTATTGTCAAATTTTTAATAAGCGTTTTTGCTTCAAGATCGGACAATAGTTCAGCAAGCTCCTCTTGTATGTTGATGTCGACGTTATCAATTTACGCCGAAAATGGCGCAATAATCCAATCAGGGATGTCGATGTTTTCCAAATCAACAAAGCGCAGTTTAAAATCGTCACGGTATACATACGAAAACACATAAGGAAAAAAGGGGCAGATTGTTTTGTGATTTATTATTTTATTTTCTATGAAGAATATAATATTAAGTAAATTATAAAAATATTTTAAATTTTTACGTACGCAGTTAGATATGTGTGATTTGCATATTAAGAACTGTTTTTCCTTCGAGTCGCAATAGACCCCCATTCGACCCCTTGAGTCAGATAGACCCCTACTGTTGTTAAATAGTCCCCTAGGGGTCTATATAGACCACTTTGGCGACCCCTGCCTTAGGCAGATAGCCCTCGTGTGCTTTGCCATAATTGAATAACCTAACCTAACCGACTCTCCCGTGTAGGTGGTAGACTACCGATTTCTGACTGTTCTCCCGCCAACCTGATTTACAATATATTTCTCTCGACTTTCTCTTATTCTTAAAATTTCTCAGAATTTTTATGTTGGCTTAATACTTCGTTATTTGCATCCCCTAAAAAGTGATTTGGGGTGTCTGAAAGCACCTGGTTTTTCTCTAGACTGCATAGAAAACCAAATTAGTTTCATCATTGAGAAATTAAGGCAATCTTCTGTCATGTAAGCAAAAGCACATGTCCGAAAACGTCATGTTCCATTTCTCCAGTGAGCATGGAGTGTCACTGCGTGTCATCTGGCACATATTAGCCAATAAGCACAAAACAAGATCAAGTTATTTCGTTTATCTTGTCGCTAACCTGTGTGAATATACGTGCTTTCGAAAAATAAAGAAATTATGATATTCCGTATTGGTTATGTCTGCGAAAAAGATAAAATACTCAGGTACTTTTCAAAAATTGTGCACAGATGACTTTCCTTCTAATATTTCCTCGAGAAAATTAATGCATTTGCGATATGTATCATTGGTCATTGTGACTTTTTTGATTTCGCTCGGTGGAAGGGTCAATGTTCTCAAATATGTCCATACACAAAAACAATGACAGCATGAGTTATAGTGAGTTCCTCATAACTACTAACATGAGTTATAATAGTTGTGAGGAAGTTTATTATATTGGAAAAAATGAAAAGTTAATTTTTTCTGTGAAAACAAAAGACCAGAAAGTTATTAATGCAGAATGTACTGTGTGCACTTAAGAATTAGTAACTGAACTTTCAGATATTAATAAGTAACAATTTGAAGTTAATTTATAATTAAAAAATATATTTTTATCATTTAAAAATCTTTTTATCGTTGAAAATACATCTCCCGATTTTTTAGCATTGTAGGTGGCAAGTGTATAATTATCAACCATGATGATGCATGGTTGATAATTTTTCATTAGTCTAAAGCAATAGATTGTTGCGAGAAAATAGTGATGGATTTGGAAATATCAGAGTTTGAGTTTTACTTAATCTGCGTCAATTTAAGATTGCTGCTGTTGCATAATGGATAAAATGTTGGCATTTAGATTCAAATTGTGGATTCAAGTGTCGCCAAGGTTAGTGTTGTAACAGAGTTGGTATTGCAACATATATTAGCAGAAAAACATATCGTTACTTTCAGAGTAGCACAGGTGCTTATTCAATTTCCTGAAGGTGAAATCCGAAAACCAACTTTTCATGTGAGATACCTTAGCATGGAGGTAACGCACTCAGTAGAAAATTCAGACTATAATAGAAACTTATTCGTGCCTTTCTTTTTGGTGCAAATAATTGCAATTTATCTTTTTTTTAACTTAACAAGAAGTTTGCATTTATTGTTCATTGAATATAAATGTAATTTTCGCCTTCCAGGTGGTATTAATATGCATTGTTCTTTTGACAATCGAGTTCCTTTGGCACAGTTCATGAGATGATCTTACTGTTCTGATCTGATTCTCTAAATGCCAGATTAGCTTTAATATGTTTGCTGCTGAGTAACATTTTCAAAAATGGTTCCACCATGCCAACAAATTTAAATTAATTGTAAAATAAAAGTACAAAACATGTATTTATGGAAAAGATTAAATTTATGAATTTTGGTAATTTCTAATTTCCTTATTAAGTATACAAGTTATATCATAGTTGGTTTTCGTGATAAAATGTTTTATGACGGTGCCAACTACGAGTATACTTGTAATGAGTATGTTCATAGTTGTGGTTGCTTATAACAAAGATTTATTTTTATAACAATTAATTATAACAAAGATTATTAAATTACTTAATTATTTCTACAGTTCGTATGTTATTTACTGTATATCTACTTATATTAATTATAATAAAGTTCTTGAATTGTGCCAAATTGTTGTTTTTTCTAATGCCCAAAGCATCATTTCTATCACCCTTCGAAGAACATGAAAATACCATTAGTTTGATTGGTGGCAGAGGTGAAAATAAAACATTCTACGAATTAACTTGTAGGTGGCACCTAAACAAATTTTTATAAGAAGTTAGCCAGAAATTTAATCTTTATGATAATTTTTCATTAATTTAAAGAACACTTGCATGTAACAATTATAAGTTATTTCATTTAGAAAAAAATGACTTTATGAAATGAAACATTAGACTCTAATTCTTCACTAATATATGAATAACTAAATGAAGTAATTACAGTTACATTCAATGTAAAAAGCATGTACATATTGCAGAAACTGTTTAAAACCACTTTTTTTAATTTCTGTTTATTAATTTTTTAATAACTGGTTCCTTCTTTCAAATGTAAATCCTATTTACATTTAAACAAAATATAATTTTTTATTACATTAATTAAAGCATATGAAGGGAAGTTCATACATCACACAAAAAAATTGTGTTTTACCTCATTAAAAATTCATTCTCTAAAATGGAAACGTGCAATTACAAATTTTTAATTATCATTATATAACTATGCTTTTGTAGGATATCCTATTCTTATCTTCCAAAGGATTCTTTTCTGTGATATTCTGCTTTTACATAAATAATTCAAAGAGGGCTAGAAATTTACCAAATTGATGAGGCATCATGCGAAAGTAATTAAAAGAAATTGCAATGTCATTCAAGAGCATTTGTTCAATTATTTGCACCTCCTTACTGCAGTCATTTCTCACATATTAATATAAACCATTGCGTTCTGATTTTCTTAGATAAAGCAAGAAGTAAAATAAGTTTTAATCTAGGAGAAGTTGGATCCACTTTAATAAAAAAATATAACCATAAAAACCAAAATTCATGTTTGCTCCCAGCTTTCCAATATGTAGAGCCATCAAGTGCGTGTATATGGCAACGTTTAAAGGGAAAGTTTCCACCTTGCTATGAATTGACATAAGCGTAATGCATTTTTTCCCTTTTTTGCTTAACGGACCAGTGTGAATGCAGCTTAATTGTCCTTCAATACAATTTAGGAGTCGCTACACTGTAAATGTATGTTATAACTGTAATTATATTGCTTACTTTTCAATTCTAAAATCATTCTTAAAAAATTAATTTTTATTTTGAAACACGAGTGTAATATTATAAATGATGTACTGTTACAAATTTCTTTTGTAAAGTGAATTTCTGAGAAATATATTTTTTTAAAAAGCAGGTTCTTTTTTGAATGGTTCAAATGTATCTCTTATGTTTTATTTTCTAAAATTTAGGAAGCAGATTATGAGTATCTATTATAAAACTTATGCAAGAATGAGAATTAAATTTGTAATGTGTTATGCTTAGATATATTTCTTCCTTTTTTATAAATTTTTTTTCCCCTCTAGAAAACAAAAATGAATGACTTTGATCGATTTAAAGTGTACAAAGCAAAGCAAGCGGTATGTATTTAATTTCTAAAAATAATTTATTTATATAAGTTTGATTGTTAAGTAAGAAGAGCAAAAACTACATATTTCAGTAGCTTAAACAAAAGTTTTTGATAAATTTAATAGAAATAATAGCAAATACAGTTCTTTTCGAGTTTAAAAAATTGGTTACTTTGCCACTGCATAATTAATATGTTGCACAATTTGTATGAAGGAAGAATTAGAATGATTATGAGAAGTTGGTTTCTTTTTCCAATGATTTAAAAAAAGGGAAAAAATTCTTTTTGTTGATTATAACATTTAAAAAAAAAGGAAATTTGTAATCTCAGTGATTTAATATTAAAAAATCAGTATTTTGTTAGATTGTATCTCCCATTAGATCGGTTCAAAGGTGATTTGATAAGTGTAATTTCAGCCTCGAAGATGCCCATTCTGGGCACCAGCCTATGTCAGCAAGGATCTACTAAAGAAGCTGTTTGAAAATCCATGTTGTACAGTTCAGAAACTATCAAACTGAATAAATATCCTAATAAGTACAGTATATGATGAATTGTAGAAGACTGGATATATAACCCCCTAAATCCTGTACGTGAATTGTTTCTGAAAATCACTGCTATACCGTTCAGGAACTATAAGATGAAATAAATATTCTAAGAGGTACAGTATATGATCGATTTTAGAAGACTGGGTATGTAACCCACTATGAAAAGTAAATGCTGTACATTGTTATAAGGAAAAGATCATAGAATAAGCCTGCTTTAGTGACATCAAGAGGCAGCTGTATCCTCTCCCAAAATTATGCATTTTGCCTTTCATAGGACTACAAAGGAATTGCATACTATGAATTGTTGCTGCGAAATCTGACAATAAGTTAGGTAAAATACTGTTCATGAATAGCAGCTTTAAAAATAGAAATTGAAGGTAAGTGCCCAAAACTAAGAAATTGTCAAGATGTCTTCAATCATTAGAAAATATTTAGCCCCACATTTCAGTGTCTTAGTGCTGTCTGTCCATATTTTTGGAACTGGCATTGAACAATGACAGTAGACTTGCTAACATGAAATTCAAGCACACATAAATGCTTTTTGCTGTTCCTTCTCCATTTTACGAAGGCGTTTCTGTGCCCATTTTGTTTTCATAGAAACGCTGATGACTTCCAGCACAGTCTGTTCACGACTATTCAAAACTTGCTTATATTACCTCTGCATGTATGTACATTATTAATGAATACATTTATTACATTTTACGTAGTATATTGAAGAATTAAAAGGGAAAGAAATGATCTTCTGGCAATAGGGAAAGTGCTGCATGGTACAAAAAAAAAATATTAAGAACCTCTTGGATTTTCATCTCTTCCGGCCACTTCAAAATTTTCTAAATGGCAAAGATTCCCTTCTTCTTCGAAGAGAGTCAAACAGCAGCTCCAAGTGCTTTACAAATAAAAATGACTTTTAAAAAAAAATTTAAAAAAAAAAATCTGAAATGTTTCAGATTTTAAATTATGTCCAAAGGGACGTTTATTTAACATTCTGTGCGTTACCTTTATTTGTTAAATACCATGTTCTTCGCACTTAAATCATAAAATTCAGTTCAACAGCAATATCGCAAAATAATTTTAAATTGAGCATATCTTTAGAAATTTCGGTACACGCTCTCACGCGCTGGAGATAAAAATGTTTTTCTGTACAACGTTGGTATTGCTGGCTTTGAAATCTTTGAGTTTGTTAATGAAAAATTCGTTAAAGTTTTAGAGAATATTGTTACGAATTTCACATTTATTTGGCTATTTATTTAGAACTGTAATTAAAATTCCTTTTTATTTTCCCGTGCAACGCACTCAGACGATTTTTGAAGAGAAAGCTACGTCAAAAAAAAAATAATAATAATAATAACATGCATACATTTATGCAGATTTTTCATTTTTTAAACTTTAATGCAGAGCGATAACATTTAGTGGCAACAATTTGAAAAGTGAATCGGGCATTCAGAGTGAATCAACGCAAAACGAAAGTAATAGTCCTTCGGGACTAAATCCCTTTGGACTAAAAAAAATTCCATAGAGATGACAAAAAGGCATAGAACAAAATGGTGCTTATGTGATTCAAGGAAATTTTCTTATGTTTTTGTGATGCTTCATTTCAGAACTTTTTTAATGCCCTATTATTTCATTGCAAGTATTCTGAATTCCATTTTAAATAATAAACATTTTCGATTTAAAAAATTCATGAAAAGCTGATTTTCAGTATGAAAGGACATATCCGAATGACTAGAATTGGGATATGTATTTTTTGATAAATTTTGTTTCCTGAAAAGTCCTGCAAAATGCTATTCATGTGAGCAGTTAAGGAATGTTGACCAAGATTTGCAGTGAGTTTTCTTTCACTTCCTGAACAATATAGAAATGGTCCGAGTTCTTTTTTCATATGTGTAACAAGAAAGTTACATTAAGCAAGATCAAATTAGGGAATGTGTAAAAGCATTCTGACGATGGCCTAATAGTCACAACCGACATAAGCAGAATTTGCCTTTCCTAGTTGACTTCGTCTTTGAACCTGTACAATGCGTGTGACTAAACCTTATGATTATAAAATTTATGTTGGCTCAAACCACAGGTGTAAGAATGCTTGAGTGAAAAGTCATTTTGTTTTTTTGACAAAAACTCTTACTAAACAGTATTGGCTGCAATAATTTTATGGTAAACCAGTCTATTTCCCACTTTTCACGGCATTTGCCAAGAATTTCAAGGTATGCAGTTTCAATTTGCATAAATTGTAGTGTAGACTTATTGTTCTTAATAGTATGAGAGATTAATTATATTTCTCATTCAAATTGCAAAAACCTATTGTAGACCTTTAAAGTTTGCTCTCTAAAAAGTTTGAGCCATTACTACAGTTTCAGTGTCTTTTTTTTTACCCAAGAGGAAACAGAATTTAATGCAGAGATAAGCCATCACAAAAACTGCAAAACAGGTTTAATTGCCATAGGAAACTAAGTCATGCTATATTTAGCTGGAAAACTCTAGTTGAATCTAGGTTCTATGCCATGTAAGTTTCCGTTGTTTTTGGCTATTCTTTCACATATATATGTAAGAAAAAAAAATACGATGGCTTTGCTCTATGCGAACTAGCAACCTTTAATTAAATCTATGCGATTCAGGATCTTCCCCTAGACCAGTACCTTCTAGAACATTCGCGCCTGTTACATAACCTCCTCATATAAATGCTGCGTCATAAGTTTTTCTATACAGATGCCTTCTCGACTTCATCCTGCTAACTTCTTCGCTATGCTCATCTTTCTGTGCTAGAACGTTATAACGTATTAATGTTTAAAGTGAATCGTATCTAATAGTTCAATTACTGAATAATCTGCTCTTAATTAAAATAAAGATATGCTGTTAAAAGATAAAGTCCTCAGTTGTATTTTTCTCCATGGTTCATTCATCCCAGCTTCGTCAAACATCTGCCGAAACGTGTAATGGAATAGCCTCACCACTCGCCCACGATGTGTTAAAATAACTGAAATATTACATATATATAAAGGATATATTCGAGTATTTGAATTTTTTGAAAAATTGATTATTGTATTATTGATTTAAATTGTACAACTTATTTAAAATGACATAATTTAAATGCATTAAATTTTGAAATATATTAGAAAAGGCTAATTTATTGTTTTGTTTCAGGCAAACCGCCTTATTAATGGGGAATATTTCAGATTGAAAAGCAAGGCTAGAAAAAATCCACCTAAACCAAGACCAAAACGATTCAGAGGAAAGCCAGCAAAAAAAGCTTAAATGTAAATGTTCTGATAAGTTTCTAGAATAAAATTGTTATTGGTACAGCCTTTTTATGTTTTAAATTAAATATCTTATGTTTTTTTAGAATAATACAGCAATTTATAGTTCATTAAAGTTTCAAGACATTGTATGTTTATTTTGTATCCCAGATCATGATTGGAAATTTGTTCGTATCCAACTTAATGCCCAGTTTTGAACGGAGGACAGAGTTTTAATTATAATACACTTATCTGCCTTCTTTATTGCAGATACATCTTAATTTGTAGCCGAAGAAGAAAGGGGAAAAAAAAAGGAATCTATTCTCTTAACTCTGGACCGCTGCTGACAAGTAGATTTTTTTTAATGGTAGAATCAAGACTCGGGCATGGTTCCATTATATGAGACCTCAAGGCAAAAATATTTGTTATGTATTTACTGTTGATGAAGTATATGTGCAGCTCTATCGTAACATATAAATTTTTTTTATTTCAGCAGCATTTTTTAGTGATTTGAAAATAGCATTAAATTTAACTAATTTTATTTTTGGGAAATTATTTCAAGTTTAAATATAAATCATACTAAGAGAGATGCTTATCCAATAATCTATTAAAACAATTCAGTCTGTGCAAAATTTCTAAAACTTGGCAGTTCATTTAAAACACACAAAAGGGTTAACTGGATAGCAGAAAAAGCAGTATTTCTCTGTTATAGAGGCTTTTAACGAGAAAATGTGTTTTAGCCGTTGGCGAGAAACCAGTGGTTATCATTAGCGAAGTTGTTCAATATTTACAGAAACCTGTTTAGACATTCATCCAGTAAAAGAGATGGATTAAAAAAAAAAGAAAAATGGAAGAATAATGCAAAGAGATTTATTGAAGCAGTGGATTTTCATTGGCATTTGCCACAGTGACAAATACTTCTTGGTTCAAGTATCAAATAGAAACCCAAACCCTAATACAGAATATCCAAGAATATGTAGAAGAAGGACCAGCGACTCATGTGGACCAAGTTTAGGTATTTTGTTTAATTTTGTAAATGATATACAAAATTATTAAGTAAACTAATAAATACAAATTTATATTATTTCTGTGTCCATTTATTAAATAAAAGGTCTACTGTAGGTACTGAATCAATTGCTACAGTCTTAAAATACTTTTCCAAGTTAAAGCAGCCTTTCGATCGTAACTTGTGTTGTCATAGCTGCACAGACAGGAATTAACTATTTTTTCTGCAGCAGTCATTAGCAAGGTTTGGGAAGAGTAATGGCTGGCCACTTTAAAATGGACTCTTCTGAGTAGTAGTAACTTACTGCTTATTTATGATTGTAATTCGTGTTGTCCATAATGCAGAGCGGAATTGATAGATTTTTAGCAATTTAGAAGAATCGAGTTTTTTCCTGCAGGTATAATAGGTATGGGAGATATGTAAACAGCCTTGAATTACTTATCCTAAAGTAGCAAACTATAGCATATATATCAGTTAACATTTGTTTTGTACAAAGGTTGAAAATTGTTATATCTTGTTTGCTGCGGATGCCACTAGAACAAAGAAGTACTGGCAAGACAAATTCTGCAACTTGCTGCAATAATATAATGTATTTAAAATATTATTGAGTATTATAACAAATATATTTAGTTGTGAAAATTCCATTGGAAAAAAACAAAACACATTTGATGATCCAGTTTGTATTTAGGTAATTAGCTGATTTAAAATTATATTTTCAAGTATTGGTCCTCATGTTAATTGTGGTAGAATTTTTTTTAAAGTCTTTGTTTAGGTTAATTTTAAATAATTTTCGTTTTTCAGCTGTTTTAAAATTGTAAAAAATAACTAGTTCTCTCGAACAGAAAGCTTTGTTGTTATTGTAAACACTTAGATCTTTCTTTTCGGTTAATTCCCATTAAATCAGAGCCTATGAAGGGCCAAGCTATGATTGTTGCACTTAGCAATTCAGGGTGCTTGGGTTTCTCCATATGTGACAAGAATATAAGCCACTGCTCATTAAAAAGGCTTCTAGAACTTTCTTTTCTGTAGGCAGATAGCTGTAAAGTGCTTTGCCTTAAAAAATAATACAATTCAGTCTTATTAAATCATTTGACAATTACAATAAGGGGTGAAAATCGGAAACCAGCAGAAAATGAGTACTTTCGATCGGGGGGATTTGAGTACATCAGACTAAAAAAGTGTGTGCCATACCTTTCCTGAATATAGTTCAAGTGCAGCCTGTCATTTATAATAAATAACTACTGTTTATTCTAAAATGCAACATCATTACCATATTAGTTAGGAGTACTTTTATTAAATCTTTTACTCATTTCAAAATGTCAAGTTGCACCTCTTTAGTTTGCCTTCTCGCAGCACTGTTGGAGATAATATGGAAGTACTGATATCAAACAATTCCCAGTCTTGAAGCGTGTTACTGTATTTACAGTTAAAGGAAATTCAGATTAATCTGAGAACACTAGATAAAGAAAGCATGCACATCTGCCCAAGAATATAGTTCCATCATTTTCAGATAATCTTCTAGAAATTGCACAATAGCTACTTTCATGTTCAAGCATAAAAATATAGCATATTTTTTAATTATTTCAATATCAGGAGTTTTTGGGGGGGGAATTGCAGTAATCTCAATCACGTTTCCATTCCTTGAAAAAAAACACGTATTCACAGACCAGAAGAATGTCTTGGCATCGTCTGTCAAGGAACTTAAAAACCAGATTGTTATGGCTGTGGACATTGATTGGCATCCAGTATGTTTAGTTTTAATATTGCAAGGGTTATGTCCAGAGGGGTGTTTCATTTACACTTATACATACATGTTTTGAGAACACTTAAGCTAAAGTTATTTAAAAGCAGTCTTATGTTTAGAATTTTTGATAGACTCGCTTGCTGGAGATAATGTTTTATTCCATACAGTGCTGCGATTGCTGGCTTTGAAATTGTTGAGTTTTTAATTGAAAGTTTTACAAAATATGAAATAAATAATTTCAGGTGCCCATATTGGAGTGGTGGGTATTTTTAACATATACATTTATGCATTCTTCATTATTTAATTTCTTTAAATATAATATTTGGTGGCAACAATTTGATAATTTACTGATTCAACACAAAATACAGTTTTGAGACTAATAGTCCTCCTGGGCTAATAAAAAAAGTTTGCTAATTAAATATAAAATGGCTGCATGTTTGGTTGTTGTGGTTTTTTTTCTCAAGTCCTCCATGAAGGCTCCTCTTCCTTGCTTTTTAGAATAAACTAAGCTACCCAATCAATTTTTTCAAGTGTTGAGCGGCAGACCACATGAAAACTGCCATTAATGGCACAATACAATACATAAGTTGGAGAAGTTTTGCTTTTCATTACAATAGCTGGTCGTTTTTGTATCTTTTCATGTATCTGAAATGTGTATTATATCATTTCAAATTTGCTATTTTTAGAACCCTTTTTTTTTTAACAAATCTACAGACATAATTTGAACGAGATGTATCAACTCAGACTCAAAAGAAAACACTAGAAACTCAAAATTACAGCTTTTGGTGTAAAAAAATTGGCATTTTTTAGGTCAAAAAAATAATGCAATTGATGAAATTTGCAGATTTATTTGCCAAACATAATAAAAAGTTTCTATTAGACCAAGAAGTCAAACTGTCATGTAAATAATCACTTTCTTCTACAGAAACTAATATAAACTTTTAAGCTAAAACAAGACAGAAAACAAATATTCCTTATTGAACACTCATAGATCAGGGATAACCTACTCTACTAGTGGGTGGTGGTTTTTGCCTAAGGAGGATATATGCATATAAGGTATAACAGAAAATTTTGTTTTGGAAGTGAAAGAAAATATATTTTTCATACCTTTAATAATACTTATTGTGCAAGAATTTCTATAGTTGGCCATCCCTTCATAGGAGGCAAAGATGGCCCATCTATTATAGCAGTGGTCAAACTGAAGTCAGCTGGAAGCCCACCATTGGGAAGAGGGAAATAAAAATAACTTCCATGTTTACTTATGACCTCTTGCCAGAGTGATGGTAATTTGTAGATGTCTTTTTTAAAGTCTTGTCCTTGTCAGCAAAGAACTCATAAGTTTGATTTTATAACTGAAAAGTATGGTGGAGGCGGTAGAATTTTCCAGCTCTGCGATTTTCCAGTAAGTTACCAAAGCAGCATTTGTCTTGCTTCCTATTGAACACTGCTTTGCTTAAATCATTAATTTCCTGGCAGTGTCTCTCTGAATTAAGCATTTCTTTAGGTTTCAAAAGCTGATAATGTATTGGCATCCCACCATCTATACAGCATTTTCTTATTCAGATTCAAACTCGGTTTAGAGATGAAGGGTTCATACTCTTATATTTTCATGCACGTCTTATTCACGAGAGACCAATCCTAATTTCCCACAATCTCTGATGTTGTCCTTCCCCCAAAAAAAGTGCTCAAATTTTCCATACAATCTGCTACAAACTCTAGCTGAAACTGCATCTCCAACCAAAATCTGTCATTGAAATTTGACATGCTTGTTATGTCATTTCTTCCTTGCTGGAATTTGCACAGAATAGTGTCCTAAATGAACTGTATCTGATCTTAACTTACATGATCCTGTCCAATTTATTAATGACAAGAGCACATGTGTATAAAAATCATGTCTCAAATGAACATATTTAATATTTCACAAAAAAAGTTTTTGGGTTAGGAATTCCCTCGGGGAATATTTTAGATGTAATTTATTAAATTCCATTTTAAGAGAAGCAACAATAAATGCATTTATTCCCAGCTTAAAATCTAAAAAAATATATTTGAAAATGTTTGTGCACCGAGTTAATAATTTTGAACTGTATGGTTTCACTTCATGGTAAATTTTAAGGACTTTTGAAATGTAATCACTTCTGTACTAGCATTTTGTAGTTTAGCCTCTGGTCAACTGATTTATGCATCTCATTCCAACAATTTCTTTAATGTCTTCTGCAATACCAAGATTTTCTGAAACAGCTTACACAAAGAATATACTTGCATTCTGTATTGATGCTGAAAACATTTTACTATATATGAAATCTAGTCATATGAGTAATTATCAATTTGTGATTGTTGCTTGAAAGATAGAACATTTGACACACTAAAAAGTGGGTCAAATGTAAAGCTGCAGATTGAATCCATGCAGAGAGGCTAATTTTAAAATAAATGATATACTATAAATAATTTTAAAACAAAGCACTCTTCTCTCTACTCTACCCCAATTTTCACATGTTTACAATGAGGAAAAAGCAAACTAATTATTTCATAGACCTTTTTTTATCACATTTTAAAACTTTGTTGTAATGCATAAATCATAAGGTATGCCTTTTTCTCACTTTATTCACAAACACTTAAGAAACACAGGTGCACAACAAAAAGTGCATTTATAAAGAGTGAGAAAATGCCAGTGTAAGAAATTGACTAAATTTGGTTTTCATCTTCAAAAAGAGTATCGGTAGAAATTGTAAAGGTGGGGAATGCTTTAGTTTGTATCTTTTTTAAAGGCAGAAGCTTCTTTTTGAACAAAAGAATGAAGGGATTTCTCGTCCAGGATCAGATTTTTATGCATCTTCAGAAATTTAAGGCCCCTTAGTGCAGAAGGCCTTCACAGTCCTGGATATTTTTTGCACTTTGTGCAATTGATACAAAACGTTTTTTCAGTTATGTTAAGAAATCACAGAAGTAAAATACAGAACTGATAAGGCTGTATATTGCAAAAAGGTACAGAGGTCCAAAATATATATTAAATTGGCATTTTATATCATAAATAATGAACTATATAGCATAATCTTTCACAAAGAAAGTTTCCAGACAGAGGCAAGTGAAGACCACCTGATGTGGTTGGCAACAAAGCAAACGTCTGAGCCTGAAGGCTGGACTAGTTCTTTAGGTGATCCTAATGCTGGTAGAATTAGATTTGGTCCCATACTGTTTTATTCCGTAGCAATAGATAACTGTGCAAAACCTATTAGAGCTTTCTCATCAGGCACCTCAGAAGGATTAGGACCAGGATTCTGTAACAAAAATTTACAGATCTTTTAATAACTGAGAACTGCATGGGAGGGAACAAATTAGGTATCATAATTCAAAAGGTTTTACATTTTAAAACTACTCACCAAGGCAAAGACTGCAGATTTTAATGATAAATTATCCACAAGTTTCTGAAGATTAGCAGCAACTGTAAAAGGAAGAAAGACTTCTCAGAGCTAAGGAAATTATAATTGTTCACGAGATTTGCATATATTTTCTAACATAGGGGCTGACAATGCAGTGCCCACCATTCCAATTTTACATTTTAGATATTTGGACGTTGAATTCCATGTAATGAATAAATTCATATGTTAATAAAAACAATTCAATGATGTCTAATCTACATGATAAATCTAATAAATCCGCTTAATACATCATTCCACGTAGAGTGAACTACATTCTGTCCCCGTTATCCTCTATCCAACAATTACGTGTTACATTTTACATCTGTACTTTCATTTCATGAATTGGTATTTCCATCGTAAGCAGAATATGGTATTTTTCTCTTTTAAAAAGCTGCAATTTCTGAAATATGCCCTCGAACATTAAATTAATAATCAATGTGATAGATAAGCCTAGAAATCATAACACATTTTCTCAAATTGTGCAGATAAACTGGCCATGTCCATTTCTTTTTCCATATTAATTTTTGCTCTACTTGCTCTTTTTTTATTACAGCAACTGCCGAAAATCAAGCTTTGCACAAATACAATGTCGAAAATGGAACTAAAATCAACTTTGTACGTGATAACTTGCTTTCAGACTGTTGTCACAAGATACAAAAGTTAATTCAGACGGGGCACTGTTAAATGGATTGTGAATCCATGCAAACCTATCGAAATTTTAATTGAGAAAGATCAAGTTTATTTGATGTCAAGATTTGCTGTAATATTGCAAAATAATCTTTGCATTTTCAATCAATTTTCTTCTCTATGGTTATGAGTTTTTTTATAAAAGCTTAAAATATTTTCCCTTGACTTCAAAAGATGCATGTTTTTTCCCTGCAGAGATTAAGAGAATTCAGCTTTTCAGAAATTTGCAAAAGTATGCCAATTTTATTAAAACTTCATCTTTGTACCCTTCCTCTTTAAGTAAAATATTACTGTGGGAGAGCCATTGTGCACTGCAAGAAACATGAGTGTTGAGCACCCATATTATCACACAGCTTTAAAAACCCCACTTTCAGTGGATGTGATTTTATAAAATTTACAACATTCACTGCACATTCTAAATGAGCATCCACATTATTACCTATAGCCTCATCTAGCTGTAATCCAAATTCCACTCATTTAATTTTTTCAACTAATTGATATCCTCCGCCTTATGCTGCATTCTCTCACTATTTATGTTATTGGACAAAGTCACTTTTAAAAGCAACTTCACAAGAGAGACTTCATACCTACAGCAGCTGAGGAATAAGTTCTGTGATGGTATGAGGCACTTTGGGAATCACCGCCATAAGTAATCCAGTATAAACACTGAACTGTCAAATTCAGAGATGTAGCTTTAATCAATAATCTGCTTATGAGGAAGGAAGCAGATCAAATCTAAATAAAGTATGCATCTACATATAAAGATTGTAAGAGACAGTTTCTTAATTACAAATCTTAAATATCTTAAATTTTAAGTAGCTACTTACCAACTATTATATCTTTGCCATCTACCAAACCAGCTCCAACAAGTTCTGCTGCAATACCATCAGCTGTATCTAGAAATATTTCAAAAATCTAAATGTATTGCACCTATCCATTAAAAAAGTTCATTATGCATCGCAATCCATTATAAAAGGTGCTCACTGCAATTTGCTGAATTAATTTTTTTTTAATACTAACTTTTACAATACTCACATTGCATAACATGTTTTTGATGTATTATAATCATGGAAAAGCTGAATAAAAATATTTATGATGTTTACCTTTTACTAACACATTTTAAAATAAACAATTATACTCATTTTGTGCATGATTCTGATGGTGCCATTACTATTCATTCAGTAAATAACAATTATTTATAATTTTTGTAACTTCCGTAAAAAAACAAATAATTAAGCCAATTTTTTATTTACAAAATTTATTCCAAATCAATAACATGCGACTAATATAATGCTTTATTACCCCAGTGTGCTTTAAAAACATTGGAAAATTAAAAATTTTTCTACATTCCAATGCCTTTTAAAGCATGATTAAAAGTAGTTGTCATAAATATTAAAGAAAGAAATTACACAGTGAGCTGCAGTATTTATGGCAGCTCATTGTATTATTTCTGTTACATCTTAAATTTAGAATTGTTTGACTGGAACACCTGGATTAAACAAGTGTAAGTAAAGAAAAGCAATACTTCTGGTTTACTATTAAAATCATTAAATACTTTTCATAAAATTATATTAGCTGAACTCATTAAAAATCATTATATATTTCCCCCCTTTTTATAATAACTATTTCAAACTGGCTGAATAAGCAGCTTCAATATAAATCAGATCAAATTAATATCAAACGTACACATAACTGTAAATGAAATTTACCTCTATCTGGAAGAAATTCAAACCTAATGTCATTTAATTCCTTTTTTTGATTCCTGCAATTAAGGGGGAAAAATTAGTTTTTGCACATTATTATTAAAAAGAACATGGTTGCATAATTTAAAATAAAATGCATCTTAATATATATGCCTGTTCTTAAAATCAGCAATAATTATCTGTATTTTATTGTCTAAAATTACAAATTCTATAGCACAAAATTAACATATGTTTTCATATTCATAATTGAGCTTATGAATATAGTTTTCAACTATTTGCAGGCTGCGGAAATTTCTCTTGCAACTTTTTTTTTTCTTTCCGTAGTGGGGACAAATCAACACTGTTTTATGTTTTATATGGCTGAGAGCACAGCAGATTAGGCTGTTTGTTTGAAATAAGAAATGCCTTTTTGGATGACTTCTGTTTCACATGTACATTATGTATGAAACAGATTACAGATACGCAAAATCCTCTGCAACCTGTCCAACGACTAAGATAACCTGGGATGAATTTCACAGCTTGTGTGAATTTCACAGCTTTATGAGAGACACCACTTGTGTCTCTCATAAAAATCTAAGAAAGTAACACAGTAAAATTTTCGATTCTATTTAATTTTTAATGCAAAAAGTACAAAGTTTGCAGTATAAAATGGAAGTAAGTTACTTGCATCAATCCATCCCTAGCCGACAAACCTTACAAATGTTTTCAACAGTGGTAGATATTGCATAGACAACTGAGCTATTTTTGAATTCATTGTCTACACTCTATACACAGTAATATTCTATTAGTAAGTGCAGTTTCCCTAATTTTACGATAATTGCAAGATATTCTATTCTTCCATTAAAGTACACTGTAACCCAGTTGAGGATGCAAATTCTGAACTTAGAAACACACATTCCGAATTCACATGTGATGCAAGATGGAATAAAAACATAAAAGAGAATATGCAAGTTAAGATGTAAATTCAGTTAAATTTACTCCTCACAAATAAAGAAGGTTAGGTTAGATTACTTTAAATATGCAAAGCACTTGAGGGCTAGTGGTATGGCTTCATGGAGGACCTTCTAAAAGAAACTGGCTCTTATTCACATTACACATGGAGAAAAACCCATAAATATCAACTATGCAGCCAACCCATGTTTTCAGGCTGAACTACCACTGGTGGGAATCCACAAAATATGCAACTTAGACAATGCCTTTAAGTACACTGGTTATCATAAATTACGGAAGAATCACGATTATTGAAAAAGTTATATGTAGAATTTTGTGAAACTTACCCACAATATACAACACATAGAAAAGTATCAAATAACATAAAAAGAATTACGAGACAATTACATACTTGCCAACCTATGACACTCAAAACTTGGGAGATTTATTTTCAATGACAAAAAGATTTTTAAATGATAAAAATATATTTTTTAATAATGAATTAACTTCAAATTGTTACTTATTAATATCTGAAAGTTCAGTTACTAATTCTTAAATGCAAACAGTACATTCTGCATTAATAACTTTTTGGTCTTCTTTTCATTTTTTCCAATATAACTCATGTTGTCCTTGTTTTTGTATGTGGACATGTTTGAGAACATTGACCCTTCCATCGTGAGAAATCAAAAAATCAATCACAATGACCAACGATACATATTGCAAATGCATTAATTTCCTCGAGGAAAAATTAGAAGGAAAGTCACCTGTATACAATTTTTGAAAAGTACCTGAGTATTTTACCTTTTCCGCAGAAATAACTAATTCATAATTTCTTAAACTATTTCTCGAAAGCACTTACGTTTACACAAGTCAGAGACAAGATGAACGAAATAACAACCTTGATTTTGCTTTTTGCTCATTGGCTAATATGTGCCAGATAACACGCAGTGGCACTCGATGCTCATTGGAGAAATGGAACATGACGTTTTCGGACACATAACAGAAATGCGCCATAATTTCCCACTAATGAAACTACTTTGCTTTTCTATGTAGTCTACAGAAAAACCAGGTGCTTTCATACGCCCCAAATCACTTTTTTGGGGGATGCAAATAACGAAGCATTAAGCCAAGCTACATAAAAATCGTAAGAAATTTTGAGAATAAGAGAAAGTCTGGAGAAATATAATGTAAATCGGGTTGGTGGGAGAATGATCAGAAATCGGGAGAATTTGCAATTATGCTAGTATAGAAATTAGCACATGTATAAAATGAACAAATCGAAGGTGTCAGTTTGCTCTAGTAAAAGTACCTTCAATATGGTATATAATTACCTCTAGAAGCAATACAGGACATACAGCGATGTGGGATGCTTTCAATTATGCAGCCTATCAGTTCCATAGGAAGCGAGAGCCATTGCTCTTCCAAAGCAGTTGCAAACGTGGCAAGGGTATGAGGGGGCGGATTGAGAGCAGCTAGACACCTCCCTCAGGCATCCCAAACGTGCTCAATAGGGTTTAAGTCCGAGGATCAAGCTAGCGACTCCGTGCGCATAATTGTTTCTTGTTGAAGATAATCATCTACAATGCGAGCCCTGTGTGGTCTTGCATTATCGTCCTGTAATAGAAAAGCATCACTTATTGCCCCGGCATATGGGCACACATAAGTATCAAGGATGTCATCTCTATAAACCTGAGCATTCACGGTTCCTCTTGGAAAGGCATGGAGGTCTGTGCGTCCACCCAAAGAGATGCCATCCCAAACACAGACACTGCCTCTTCCCTATGCATGGGAATTTGTGTTTCCATGCATAGGATGGAATGATGTTTGACGGATGATAACGGATTCCAGGTTCTCTCCATATCAAATAACACCTACTATCGCTTTCTAGACTAAACCTGGACTCTTCCATAAAAAGAACAGCCCTCCATTGATCAGGCATCCAGTGGACATGTTGTCGTGCCCACTGCAAACAGTCTCTCATATGGCGTGACGTGAGCAGCACGCAAATGGCTGGTCACCTCACATACAGACCACCTTCGTGAAGCCTTCTATGCACAGTTAACGTTGACATCAACCTTCCGGTGACTGCAGCAAGGGAGGATCTAAGAAGAGTTGGAGTAGCAGTTCTATTCCTGTGTGCACATAATGTCAAATAATGGCCATCGGCGCTCGTTGTAGCAGTTGTCCGTCCTTGGCTGAACCTCCTAGATGGCGAATCTGTGGTTTGAAATTGCCTTCAAAGTCTATGAACCACAGAAGGACTCGCATTTAGCCATCTGGCCACTTCTGTTTGACTTTGTCCCGCCTCTAGTCTCCCAATGGCTCGCCATCGTAGTTCTGCAGGCAAATTATGCCTGAAGGTCATTGTTACGAATTGGCTATCTCAGATTTCTGATGTCACTATCACAGTGAAAAACACACACTTGCTCACAAACATGGGCTTTTATGCTCCTCGCAGATGACGTGTTCCGAGTGCAGTGCCACTAATTTGCATATTGCAGTTTTATTCAGCTACTCTTACTTGGCAACATATTCAAATTTTACACGGTTTGGCTTATTTTTGGGGGAGTTATCTCTATTTTTATGATTTTTCCTTAATTTATGATAACCAGTGTACTTTCTAAGCTTTTTAGTACACTGGTTCTCAACATTCGTTGTCACATGCACACTTTCCATCATTATCTGATGATCATTCCCCTTCTCCCAAACTCGGAAAATACATATATACATTTATTTAAATTTAGATAATTTTTTTTAATGTAGTTTATAAATTTAGCAAGAAAAAGTATAGAAAATGTTGATAAATACCCAAATTTGAATAAAAGTAGTTTTTCACATTCATAAACTAAATACTTAACAGGTAAATAAAAGACTGATCACATGTCTTTAAACTATGAAATTTCATATACATTTATTTACATTTAGATAATTTTTTAATGTGGTTTATAAATTAAACAGAAAATATAGAAAATGCTGATAAATATCCAAATTTGAATAAAAAAGTTTTTTTATATTCATAAGCTAAATTACTTATTAAAGTAAAAGGAAAAATGTCAAGGGGCATGCATGACTGCATTCTCATTTAAACTATGAAATTCTCCCATTTGAGAACCCATTTTAGTAGAAAAGTTTAAATGCTAATGGGGAGGGTGGAGCAAGAAAGATAATTTTGGTTACTGGGTAAATATTTGGCCAGTTCATGAATGTTAGAAAGATTCCTGCCCCTATTCTATAATTTGTTGCTTTTGGAAATAATTTCAAACAAGATGCTCAGCTGTGTGGAGATACTCCTGACCATTCAAATTTGCTCTAACATCTGAAGATAAAGTGGCTTTATTAACTAAGCACAATCAATGAACAATTATGTCAAATCTATTAAAGCGATGGTTTCTACAACAAACAGAAACAGAAAATCAACGTCTGCCCAAGTACGTGTTCTTTTAACCAGAGAAGAAGCATTATATGAAGTTGAATTGTCTGCAAGCAGATGAGTCAAAATTTGCCCTGGAATCAGATCTATAGGATGCCTTTGGACATGCTATCTCTACTTTTTTCTCAACTGTTTCTGAAGAGATGGATATTGCCTATTACAGAAATGTCATTTAGTATTCGCTGGTGCATTTTACGATTTAAACTGAAGGTACAGAGCATTGCTGCAGAGTTTGTATGAAGGTAATATCCCTTATGATTCCAAATATAAGTATATTGTATTAAACTTTCTTGTTATGAACACAGAACTGAATTGCTTTATATAAAATTGTGAGTCAATTAAAAGCATAACTTTTCCAGTTATGTTGAATTAATATCAGACCATTAAGTTTTGAAAACCATATAAAATTAAGATTATAATATTTTTCAGTCTCTTTTCTAATGCACTGTCTGAATAGTTTTAGAAGCTAAAAAATTATAAATATTTAAAATATACATATTTTGCTAAAAAAGTTAATATTATGTGGGAACTGTGAGTGTAACTGAGTTAGACATAATGTTAAAGCGCCATCTAGGTTACGGTGTGGTAAGACGAGAGGTTGACAATAGTGAAGGCAGATATGTTAAGTTGTGACATTTGTTCTTTACTTTTTTTTTTTATTTTAATATATATAAATAAATCCTGGTTTAACTTCATGAGTTGTAGTGATGCTTATAAATTCTTCCTGAACCTAAAAGTCATTGGTCTTGCTCGATATTTTTGTAAATTTATTCTCAATTTTTTCATAATTGCTCAACTATTAACTGATCTTCTTAAGAAAAGTAATGACTTCCACTTTGGTGACAACGAGAGAAAAGCTTTTAATCTTTTGAAACAATGCTTATATGAAAAACCCATACTCAATACCTATAATCAGCACAGAAATACTGAAATACACACTGATGCCAATATTCATGGTTATGGTTGTATACTCATGCAAAGATCTATGACTGATAATTGTCTACATCCTCTTATTACATGAGTAAAAAGACAACTGATGTGAAAAAGAAATTTACCAGTACGAACTTGAGGTATTAGGTGTAATTGAAGCTTTGAAAAAATTTAGAGTTTATCTTTTATGAAAACACTTCAAAATTTTTACCGACTATTCAAAATGAACAAGACTTAAAAATACAAGAGTAGCACGTAGGTCAGAAGATTTCGACTACGAAATAAAACACAAAACAGGAACACTAATGACACATGTTGGTGCACTGAACAGATCCCGTTATGGTGATCACTCAAGTTAGCCTCATTTTGAAAATACGAAACGCTCAAGAGCAATATTATCACATCCAAGCTATCAAAGAAGTCTTAAAAGTTAAACCTTATGATGACTATTCATATGTTAAAGCTGCTATACTTTTATAAATTTGTAGATGGTAGGGAATTACTTGTTGTTCCAGAATCAATGCAAAGTGATATAATTAAGGATGCACATCTTTGTGGACATTTCGCTTATAAACGAACTGAAGAACTCATCAAACAAAAATATACCAAATACTTATATACCTAAACTTAAAGATAAAATTGACAACTAGATTGGTAATTCTGTTCCTTGCATACTAATCAATCGTAAATGTGGTAAACAAGAAGGTATGTTGCATTCTATACCCAAACAAGGTATACCACTTCATACATATCACATTGATCATTTAGGACCACTCCAGCGTACTCATAAAAATTACCAGTATATATTTGCTGTTATTGACTCTTATAATTGATTGAAAATTCGTATGGCTTTTACACAACAAAATCTACTGACAGTGCCGAAGCAGTATCTAAATTAGAAAATCAAAAATTTGTTTTTGGAAATCCTTTGTATAACTTCAGATAAAGGCTCAGCATTTACTTCAAAAGATTTTTCAAGATTATTGTTCAACCAACAATATGCAGCACATTCTAATTAGTACAGGACTGCCTCATGCCAATGGACAAATTGAGAGATTGAAAGTCCAGGCTAAAAATCATAAAACTTACAATCTGCGACGTAAGCCATCCCATAAGTTCCAACTTCATGACCTACTGGCAATCAAATGTACACAATATGGACCTGGTCTTAAACTGAAACCCAAGTTTCTTGGACCCTACAAAATCATGAAAATCAAGCCAAATGACACTTATGATGTTGAAAAATGTGGTTTCTTCGTGGACCTATGAAAATAAGCACTTGTAGTGAATTTGCAAAACCTTGGACTTCATCAGAACATATTATCTGAACTTTTTTAGTGTTTTATGGACATTTTCTCATATGAACTTATCTACACCTTTGGACTTTAATTCTATCTATCTGTTCTTTATGATTGCTAATTATTATTTTTAAAATTGTTCTAGGTGCTGTTATCAGAAAATAGAGATAGAATACTATTTTCACTTATTATTTAATAGTGTTAATATTTTCATTTTTTAGTGCATTTCATATGTTAAATTTAACAGTGTGCTCTTGTCATATGAGGACAGATGACGATATAGGATAGCCGAATTATGTAGGAACTGACTGTAACTGACTTAGACATAATGTTATAGAAGTCTAGACTAGGGTGTTCTCAGACAAGAGGTTGACGGTAGTGAAGGCAGATGTGTTAAGTTGTGACGATTGTTCTTTTTCACTTTTTTTTTTATTACTATATATATAAATAAATCCTGGTTTAACTTCATGAGTTGTAGTGATGCTTATCATAAATTCTTCACCATAATTATACAAAATGAAAAACAGAAGTGAGCAAACTAAAAAAGGTAACATCCAACTTTCGTTAATTTTGGAAAGTTGAAATATTTATAAGAATACATACATACAATTATAAAAAATGAATTACATACCGTATCCTTAATACCAGATTAATTAGTTGAGGACTACTAGATTCATTTGTCTAAAAAATAAATAAATGCATATCAATATTAGAAATTTACTGCATAACAAAACATATGACAAATTTATAAGGTCAAAAGATCAGCATGAAGTTTCTATAAGCTTCAAAAATAAACCTAATTCAGAATAAAATCCCTACTATGCTAAATAAGTTCTCTAATTTCAAATTAAATGTTAATATTATGTGAAAAATGACAAATCTTTCATTATTTCTTGGTCTTTTGAAGACTTTTAAAGAACATCCTGCTAAAATTATCGAAAAAAGTTCAGTTGATGAATTGGATTTCAAGTTGTCAAAAAGTAATTCACAATTCTTTATTCCTTTTCTAATACTTTATACATGTGTATCACTTCCAGTAGTTTTAAATAAATTTAATGATAGTAATTAAGAATAATTTTGCTCCCTTAAGGAAAGACACATAATCAGATTTAAATCCAAATCTACTGAAACGACAGTATCTTATGCCTAAAATTTATTCAGATCCTATGGAATTTGCCTGTACAATTTACCATTTTAATTACATTTTTGGATTTGTATTATCATCATATACATTTTATTATCACAGCTTGTTATTCATTAGTTTGGTATTTGAATGAAAATCAAATGTAAGATAAATGAATTTTATTTTTATCTAAATAACAATCCTTTAAATAATGGAATGCCAAGAAAATTTGAACAGTAACAAAAAAACTTTAAAAAAAATAAATAAATATTCAAAAGTTCTGCAGACTTTTTAAAAATTTTTAACTGCCATCCCTTTTTAGAAACACAATCAGTATCTACTTTATGTCTATTATAGCAATATAGTTTCAAATTTAAAAGGAAACTTACTAATGTGGCAACATTTTCTTGAGAAGCACTTGGTTCAGAACTAACAATTGTATTTTGATCTTTAGGAGGACCAATTTCATTTGAAACAGGTGCTACATTAGATGGAAGACTATCTGACTGCATACTAGGAGGCTGAGCTTCAATTTTTTGTGACTCGTTGTCTGCTGAAAGCTGTTCAGTTTTGTTGCTGGGATCCTAATGAGAAAAGAAATATATATATTACTTGGCATATGTAAGTTGAAATAAGCAGAGAATGCTTCTAAAAAATATTCTGCTATTTGCAATTTTGTGTGCTGCAAGATTAAGACATGATTTTAGCTTTTGTAAAAAGTACTATCATATCACTTGAAATTTTGTACATTCATGGTTCACTAAAGTCTGAAGAAATGTTTTCAGTAATAGCTTCCTTAAGCCTAGTTTATTTATTTGTTTTTTCAACAAAGAGGTTTAATACTAATTACTTGAAAAATAAATTATGGGGTAAAAAGTTTTGAATTATTGACTGACCCATTCGAGTTCTAACATTTCTTTTGCTAATTAAGTTTTATGTATATCAAGCACACGCTACTCAACATCCAGGGACAAGCATAAATGGGGGAAAAAAAAGGCTAGACATCATCCTTCCAGATTTTTTTTAAATGTTTGCTCTCACAACTTTTTCATTCAATTTATAAAATAGCTTTAAATTTTTTTAACAAGTAATTTTAAATCTCATAAATAAATATATTTTAGAAAAATTCACAGGTACAAAAGAGTCAGTGAACAAATAACAACAATGATTAACATATAACCGTTAACACACTAAAAATTACTTCAAGTTAAAAGCTTTTAACTCAGAAATTTAAAAATTACATATTTTAATATTGTTAGCCACATAAAGAAATATGCTACTTTTGACTCAGATGACTAAAATTTTGCATGCAGAATTATGAAAATAACTCAATAAATTAGTCAAACCCGAGAAAACCCTTGGCTGACATTTAATAGCCATACCTTCTTTATGTTTGTTAGATACCAAAATAGGCATCAAACAATGTAATATTTTTATAGAAGTACAACACATACAGAGGTTTCATTTTTCTCTTCACTTTCTTCATCTGATGACCAGACCCAGTCTCCGGCTTCTGTTCGATGAAGACGGCCACTAGTACCAGGAACTCTTTTTGTATTTTTCAACTGAAAAATAAGAAAGCATTATTCTTGTAAATTTAGAGTAACCTACATTAATATGACTTATTACAGCACATATGTTAACACAAAACAAGTGGAGGTAGGTATGCTGCATAAAAATTGGCCTATACTCATCCAAAAAGATACGTGCTGCTTACGGAGAAGTTAGGCCTTTTTTCTCTCCCCATCATATTTCATTTTCAAATGTGGTATTTTGGGTTAAATTTGAAAAAACATTTTAATGTTCTGATAAAAATTTTAACCCTTAGTGATCTGCTCATTTTTTTACCACTGCCTATCAGCAACTCCAAATTTTTGCAGCAGAGCATCTGAGAAGAAGTCTTATTTTGTGTGGAAAGAATTACATGTGCTTGTGAATGTTTTTGTTTTTATAAATATGCATATTCCTCTTGCAAATGAAACAAAAAATTTTAATTTTGTAACTCACCATTATGTGATATCTTTGAAAACAACTCTCATGTGCATTCTGGGTTTACTTGGGCAAATGTCACAGTACTCAGTTTGATGTCTGCCACCCCTAACCTTGCCTTTTTAAACATGCAATGCAGTCTCTCTTTCCACCTTTCCTGATTATATGCAGTTTTCCATTGAATCTTGTCTCAGAGGTTGATGTAGAAACTCTTGCAGTATCCTTATAAAAATTTCCTACGAGCTGAAAGACTAACATTTTCCAATATCCTAAATGCATGAGTCCTTTCTCATTTTTATTGAGCATTATGGTTTTATAGAGAATATATAAATGTTTTTAACCATAAAAAAGGTCATAAAATAATTCAACCGCAATATTAGGGACTTAGCATGTTTTAACTACAAATAACAATTACCCACACAGACAACGACATAGCATCTTAAGCATAATCAGGTTAAAAACATTCGGAACCAACAGAATCACTGGACAAATGACCAATATATCCAGACCAGAGCACTAAGGGTTAAATTCTCTTTCCTATCAATAAAACAAACTAAGAATAATTTGATACTTCCTTACTGTTATAGCCCCCATTTTCTAAATGCCAAATTGGTGCCAGGATTATCATTAATTTCATGTTTACATCTCCCATAAACTCTGACGCTACAATGTTCCCACAATTGTTTTTAATATGGCATCAAAAGCATTTTCTCATGCCAAAGACTTTTGAAACATGAATTATGCAAGAAAAGACTAATGATGGTGGCCAACCATGGTTGACTGATTTTTATTCTATCACTTAGCAAAACATCATAGTCTTTTAACATTTTGTATATGAGCAATCAGTTCTTTTGTTTCATATGCCCACCAACAGTCTGAATAAATCACCGATTCCTCTTGAACATGAATGATGATTTTTATCATGAGTGTGGCTGCCTCTATTTGGAACATGAGCAAGAAAGAATTCACCAGTTTTTTGATGCAACCAGAAAAATATCCAGCAAACCCTGCCAGTTTTGTTTATTCCCCATTAAAACAGATTTACATTTATGTCTATGGCCACCTATTCACTTATTTGATTGTCGGGTTAGATGTAGAGTATACACTTTTCCAAATAAAACTCTCCCAGTCAACTACTCTAGTAAACGCTGAATTGCTTCATATAGGTGAACCTATTTTTATTCTAATATTTACAGCCAAAAAATTAGATGAAATCTTCTAATTCAAGAAAATTCAAATTAACAAAAAAAAAAAAAAAAAAAAA
>KK117241.1:236729-255217 GCA_000611955.2 Stegodyphus mimosarum
TATTACTTGAAAGAAGCAATTTATGAAAGCGAATGATTAATAATATAGCCCTAAATAATTACAAATTATATATATCATGACTAGTTAAATTTATGTAATTTTTAATCACAGAAAAATAACGTACCTTGGCTTTTTTGAAAAATGGATGCTTTAGGAGTTCTGATGCAGTAGGCCTAAAATTTAAACAATTAGAATCCTAAAACATTAAATATTACACTCAATGCTTTAATAATCAATGCATTTTTATCATTAAAAAATAAATAGCACAAGGCAACCAAAATGAATGACATTATGAAACACTTCCGAATTTAATTAGCATTTAAAGACAAGTTAGCAGTTTAAAGACAGTTAGCATTAAAGTTAGCAAGTTTTTTTAAAACTAAATTAAAAGTAGTTTATATAAAACTTAAGATACACCAGCACAAAGAAAAAGAAACCACATTTATACTGAGAAGATATTAGTAATAATTTCAGAGGCTTTCAAGAATACTCATTCTTTTTATAGATTACACAGTCCACTTCAGAATAATTTTCATCTTGAAAAGAAAAATTAAAAATACCAAAAGAACAACCCTTAGTTAAGAATAAGAATTTCCAGCTATACTGTTCAATAAAAAAAATATTTAGCATAATAAAATTGCATAAAATTCCACACAGTTAAACATTTCAAAATTATTACACAACAAAGATTTTAAACAGGATAAACAGACTTCATACTGCTAGACAGAATATGTTTAATCATAAGAAAAAATAAATCACAGAATATTCATATACCTTTTTGAAGGATCTTTCTGTAAACAATCTGCAATCATCTTTCGAATCGTCTTCCCATAATTCTTATACTGGTCCTTTTCTTCAGCTACAGTATCAATTGTAGGAGGGTCATTTTGTAAAGTCAGCATTAAAACCTAAAATTTTAAAGTTTATAAACATTATAATACTTTCTGTTTAATAAATTTAAACACATTATAGTTTCTTAAACTATTTTTAAAAAATATACCTCATTTGGAAATACAGAAATTCCTAATATGAACAAGAACACATATATTTACAGATAAAATTAAATATTGAATTCAAAATGAAGTAACAGTTATGATTCATATACATTATAAAAAATGTAACAGATTTTAGGAAAGGAATACAAATAAATAAAGAGAGAAATTTCAAACATACCTTTTAATATTATCTTATTTTAGACTAATTTTTACAAGCATAAGTATTACCTACTCATAAAATTTTAATATTTATAAAAAAATCATATCTGCAGTATAGAAACATAAATCATACACACACACAAAATATCATATTTATACTTATTTCAATACAGCAGTACCTACACAAAATCTGCATGTGATATTTTTATTTCTCCAGCAGATTACAAATAATAAAATAAAGAAATATGGGAGAAGGGGGGGAGATAAAGAACTGGAGGAAACTTTGTCCCTGTCAGAAAATTTAAAACTTGTTTTGTGCTAAAAAATTATCATACTGAATAAATAAAAAAGATTACATTATTTTTTTAGTTTCTTATATACCATACTAGATATAGTTCGTAATTTCAGAATTGCAGCTAGGCATAAAAAATTATGTATATATATAAACTTGGTTACCTACATACAGAAAAAGTAAAATAGAGTTAATAACACAACATAAGAACAACTGTCACCTTCATAGGAGGATATTTATGATATGGTGCAGTTCCAGTCACTAATTCAATGGCAGTTATGCCAAAACTCCATATATCTGCTTTAAAATCGTATCCAGTTACTTGTTCCATTACTTCAGGAGCCATCCAACAAGGTGTGCCCACAAATGTATGTCGTGACTTCTGACGAGACAAATCGCCCCCTGTTGCCAACCACGAACTCACACCAAAATCTATCAAATGAGAGGTAGTCTAACTTGAAGATGCCTTTCAAAAATCACAAAAAAGATCAAGAGCACATAACAATACATACATTAAAACAAAATTAAATAAAAAAATAACACCTACATTATGAGCAGAAAATGACCTAAAATGTTTGTAAGGCAAATGGATGCATGAAATATTAATGAGGCTATGTCAATCCTACAGAAATAATTTAAAGAAGATACATTTTCCCCTAACTGCTAAAAAAAAGCACAAAGAGAAAATACATATTTATGCATACATATTTCTATAACAATGAAAGGAGAGGATACAAAATTGAAGGTTCACAATCCATAATGTTAACTGTAATTTTATTACAAGATTTCAAAAGCATACACAAAGTGGAAAATTATTTGGGGGCCACACGATATTTTTGTACACTAGAAACCAAGAATATGTCAGAGAACGGAAGCTTAGATGACAAAGAGTTTTTAAGAAGAGGCATAATAGAACATTAATGTGTTTCAAATGTTTTCAGAACTCAAGACTCATATACAGATTTGAGCTGTGAAAATATCACCTGCAATTTGAACAGTTCCATCATCACCAAGCAAAATATTTCCAGCTTTTATATCCCTATGGAAATAAAAAGCTCTTTTAATTTCTAAAATAAGACAATGTGTCAAACGTGACCTTAAAAACTAAAGTAACTGCAAAATTAATCAGAGAAATTGGAAGACCAGAACCTCAATATATTAAAAAAAACTGCCCTCAATAAAATTTATTTTACATTTTATTATAATACATATTAAAAACATATAAAAACCTGTAAGATTCGAATATTCATTGAATACCATTCATTATAAGGGCAAGAAAATGCTAAATCCATAGAATATTTCAGACCAATAAAATATCTTCTGAATAACATTTAAAAAATGAATAATTTGTAAATAATATTCATACATAGTAAATTAATTGTAATACATTCATATATAATAAACTTGCATTATGTAGGATGTAAATACAAAATGAAATGTATTAAACATTTTATTCAGCCATTCCTTAATTACAAATTAATAGAAAAAGATGTATACCTGTGAATTTGGCCATTGTTATGAAAATATTCTAAACCTTTAAGAACTTCTCTTAGAACTGTGGCAACAGTAGCTTCATCAAAAACACCATGTTTACAGTCTTCCATTTTCATTTTGTGTTTAATGATATCTAGTAAAGACCCTAAAACATAGATGCAAATCAAATTACATTCAACTTAGCTTAATTTATCATTATTCATTGTTATAAAACATATTACTACTTTAATGTATAATGCATGTCACTAATTTATGCATGATAATGACATCAGGGTACTTATTTTATCTATTGGATTTCAGAGCAGATTTATAAATACGAACAATTATAAGGCAGTCAAAGCCGGCAACAAAGTGCATACACAAATTTGTTTCAATTAAAACTCATCTAATATAATCTATATTCAAGCCTTGGTACAAAAAATATCGGAAAAATAACTTTTAAAAATAATAATACATAGAAAAGTTAGTCAATAAATTTCTGAAAGACAAAGTGATACACAACTATTTATTTAAAAGGCTTTCTAAAAATTTAAATGAAAAAGAATTACAATTATGTATTTAGCAATTTTACCTCCAGCTAGAAGTTTGATTACCAGCCATAATTCTTCTTTCACGACAAAAGACGTGAAATAACTAACAACATTTTCATGATTGCAGGCACTCATTGCTTGTATTTCTTTCTATTAATAGATAAAAATAGAATTTAATTAAAAATAAGAAGAATTACCCACACAACCATTGCAACTGTGAAAAAATTTTGATGAGGCAAGGCACCATGTCGCCAATAAAAAAAAAAATGCATTAATCCAGATATGTGAGCAGCACATGTGTATTTGAGTAGGTTTGCATTTTTCTCATTAGTATTTCTTTTCATATTTAGTACTCTTTTTTTGTTGTTGTTGTAAGGAATGGTAATTGGATTACAGAGTTTGTCCTCTTTTATTTGCATTATGCTGAAGTGTGTTTTGAGGTTTCAACTGTTTTTTATTGATCTTCAGCTGGTGTCTAGTGCTGAGGTTATGCATGATCCCAAACTTGTGCAATTCACTGATTTGTGAGTGTTTTTTTTTCTCTTTAAAGCCAAAAAAGATTCTTATGTATAGGGAGAAAAAACAATGCAAAAAAATTACAAGGATTTCAAAAACAAGCATGTGTTTTGCTTTTTTTAAATAAATATACACAGACGTGTTGTTGAAATAAACATAAAGCTAGCCCAAAATAAAAGTTTCTCTCCAAAGTCGCCAATGAGTTCCCCATTTTTTAATGGGGATGCAGATAATTAGAAAACATCAAATTTACTTCTATTTTATTTTATGCTATAATTATTTGCAAAAAATTAGTTATCACAAATTTTCCATCATAAGTTATCTAGCAATTAAAATTTATTTTAACTATTTAACAATTTTTATACAGTTTTAGTTTGAAATGGTGTGTATTTAAAAATATTAAGAGAAAATTCTTTTCTCTTGAAATCATTTATTTACAAATTTTCTTACTTTCAGTAAAATATGCATTCCTATATATTCTGTGATTGAAGAATTTATATATATATACACACACATACATTTATATACCTTAGACAATTTGGCTGAAATACAGGGTGTTTATAAAGTCCTGGACCCATTTTGATGTTTAATAACTCATAAAATAATAAAGATATAAACAAACTTAAGGCATTTATTGATGGAAAAACTTATATATTTTCCTTTTCAGGTTTGAATATCTTTACTTTTGTAAATATCGTCTGCGTGTGTGGTTAATTTCAGATAATTTCATTTTCCAGTCTAAATATTTGTACTTTTCTAAATATCGTCTGCTTATTAATTGCATTTTTCTCTCTTTTGTTTTTGGCAACTATGAATCAACTATGGCAACAACCCCCATGAATACCGTGAAGCACAAAGGGATTCCCCAAAGGTTAATGTGTGGTGTGGACTAATGCACGACCGAGTCATTGGGCCTTTCTTTTTTACAGAAAAGATGGTCTCATCAGTCATATACTTAGATATGTTGGAAAACTTCGTATTTCCACAACTAGAAGAGCTTCAGCCACATGTCTTTTTGCAATAAGATGGTGCACCACCTCATTGGGGTACCATCGTTCGTAGTTCTTTGAATGACCATTTTACAGGAAGATGGATTGGGCAAGGAGGTCCAATTCGTTAGCCACCCAGATTACCTGATATAACGCCGCTAGACTTTTTCCTTTGGGGATTTGTAAAGGACAATGTTTACAGGAGGAGAGTGTCGAGCATTGATGACCTAAAAGCCAGAATTACAACTGCAATAGTCTCTGTGGATGCCGACATGCTTGCCGGTACCTGGCGTGAAATTGAATATCGACTTGATATTCTCCGTGCGACGAAGGGGACACACGTGGAAGTTCATTGACAAGGGTCATGAAACTTTTTGAGTCTATCTAACCATTTATGTTATTAATTTTAACCTATCTTTATTATGAGTTATTAAACATCAAAATGGGTCCGGGACTTTATAAACATCCTGTATTATGTAACTAACATTATTTTTTCAATTTAAATAACAATAAGCATTTCTATATATTTTTTTATTAGAGAGGTTTTATATATATATTATATATATATAGATAGATAATTTGATTGAAATACTCTGGACCTAATGGTACTTCTTTGTTAAAGTAGCCACGATGCTTAGTACCAAGATCGGCAAACTGAATATCTTAATCCGTAACATGCAAATTTCAAATATTGCAACGGCATCTGCAATGGTCACTTCAACAAGGAAGTGCTGAACTAACAAATTATATCAAATAGTCTGTAAATTTACTAAGTAAATGTACTTAAAAGATTCATTACATATATGCAGTAATGAAGATTTATGGTTAATAAAAACATGTAAATGTAATAATTTTTCTGATATCTTTTTTCACACTGATGGCTAATACTTAAGTAGTTATTTTAGATAGTGATGCATATGGTCCTTTTCTGTACCGATTTCAGTATTTTCTAAGCAATTAATGAAATCTTATAATATTTTTATTAATTTATCAGAAAGATATTTCATACAACTTTTGTATAAATAAAAGTATAAAAATAGATGCATAAAATTTTTATGATGAAAAATTAAAAAATACTCTGACATATATATTAATATGGTTACTTTCAGTTACCAGACAATTGACAGCAGGCAATCTGAAAGAAATGATTGATTATGAGATTGTTTGTATTAGTTCATTTGCTTTAATCAAGCCTGATTCACTACTGACAAATTATGTTGACTCTGCTTCAGCAGAACAAGCACAAGTATGTTTGGAGTACGAACTAACTCACTTTTAGTTATTTATCGTTAACACTCTGTTACATATGCTACATATGGCTAAGCCACGAGATATTTTCCTTTTAAAAAAAAGTATGCTTTGGAGATATTTGTTTATTAAAACAGCCACAACAAAAACCTTTGGTGATATTTAAAACCTGCACATTACAAATTTGACAATTAAGTTTGCCAGTTTTGACAACTTCATTTAAATATATATATATATATATTGTGTGTGTATGCATGTCTGTATGTGTGTGATTAATATGCATTATAAATTAATGTATATGCATTTTTCAAGTTTGAGAAAGGAGGAAAGGCGCAATGATCTCCAAGAACTGATGAAAGAGACAAAAGGAACAAAAAAGGTTGAGAACCAATGTTTTAGAGAGAGAGGGATGGACAGAGATCATGTACTTGACTGCTACCGAAAGAAAATGGAATGAATAGGTTGAAGTTATGTCACTTATGGTGTAACCGTGATTTAGCTGGCCATTTAAACATCCTCAATAAAGAGCTGCAACGAAAGAATAAACTTAACACTGACATTTATATTTATATTACAGCTTTTAAAGTCAAACTGCAAATATGGGAAACAAAACGAATTATAAAATTCACATATTTTCAACATATTAAAAGCTGCTCTATTATTTCAAATTAAAAATCTCAAATATATGCTAGAAAAACAACATTATACTAAAAGACTTCAAGATTTTAATTTCTTGGAGTCAATTTACGTAAAGGTTATTACTATTAAAAATGTTAATAATGTAACAGAAAACCCAAAAATGGAGCTACTTAATTTGCAGTACAGAACTTATGAAAGTTTTGAAGATACAGATTTGATTAACTTGTGTTTGCACTTGTCAAAAAGATAAATATTCTAAATTACAAAAATCTACAAAAAGAATACTCACTTTGTTTGGGATTTAAATGTGAACAGTCCCCTTCCTCCCAGTTGAAAATTAAGTGTAAAAGAGAACCTGATTGGTTGATCAACAATTTGTGATAAAGGTAGTTTCTAGTAACGTTTCTCAAAGGATACATTATTTTTTTTTTCAGTATATGTTGAAGAAAAATTCAATCAATAAAAAAGAGAATAGGTCGTTACCATTTATTCTCAGGTTTTACTATTTAGTAAGCAAAACTTAAAATTTAACTTTCACACTTTTTCATTTTGTTAAAAATTAATTTCCAATTCATAGCCAATTTAAGTCTGAGATAACTTCTGTTAAGTACAACAAATTTTACTCCAAAAATGCATATACCTAAACATCATATTTATTTGAAAAGATAACTGCTTTCCTTAATTTCCAAGATAAATTCTAAGAAATAAAAATATAAGTGAATATTTATTTCATCTTACAATATTTTTAAAATGAAAAAAAGAAAAAAAAATTTGGGGGGGGGTCCTTTTCTTTAGAATTTCCTTAAAAATAACAGTACCATTAGCTATGGCCCAGTGATACGGTTATTGATACATTACCTATTTGTTTTAGGGCATATCGGTAACCAGTATAGTAGATACAGATCAAAACTGAAATCACTCAGCCAGGCATGGCTTATATAATCAGCAGTAGTTACACAGTGTATATATACATTAATACTTCCAAATTTCTTATCTATATATATATGGCAATAGCAATATAATATTGTTTATTACAGTGTAATTATTCTGTAGAGTATGATAAACTTCCTCTTATTCTGAAATTTTATTTATCAAAATCCTGATTTTTAAGATTCCAACAAATTTTAGAGGTCTCTTTTTTTACATGATAAATAAGAAAATAAAGAAAGGAATATGATATCATTAACTATTAAAAGTGCTTACTAAAAGTTCATCCATATTCGTATTCCATTTTTCCAAGTTGATTCGTTTTATAGCACATTTTTCTTTCCTAGGTTTGCAAAATGCACTATGAACAATTGCAGTGGCACCAACACCTAAAATTCGATTCAAATTGAGACTTCAAAAATGGAAGGAAGAAATAAAGTTGTGCCTTTACATATATTTCACAGAGTAAAATTTTCTGAACAACAGTACATATAATATTTTTCTGTTACTGGTGTAAAACGTTTCACTTTTCATTTTTATGTGCATTCATCAGAATTAAATGAATAAAAACTGATACTTTTTACATCCTTTAAATTTAAATCTACAAAATTTTACATACACAGGCCTTTTCCAGTGTAAGAAAATTTAAATGTGATAATAAAAGAAGTCTAAGTTAATCTATTGTTTCTGTAAACTATTTTATGCATACCTATACCTGCATAGAATGTATTAAAATCTAGAATAAATATTTTATATTTTCCCTTTACGAATGATTTAACTAACGCCCAATTTCAATTCTTATGGGTAACACAAAATACATTGAGGAATGTTTTAAGTGGTTTATTTCCTAATTTAAGGATAGTTCATGACAAAAACTGGTTTCACTAACGTTATTTTATACAAGGAACACTGTAAAAACTATTGAAAACAGAATAGAGATCGCATAAATATAGGGAGTATGAAATTTTTATTATTTACAGCAGTTATTCAACTTCAAAGAAAAATTCCAATCCAATAAAACATTTGATTAGTTTTCGGTAAAGATTACCAAAATTTCATGCATGTTTGATGAAAAAATAAACTTTAAATAATATCCATCAAATTTAAAAGAATTTAAACATGGAAAATCGTATAAGAATTAATGATAGTATAAACATTATTCTTCGGTACTTAAAAAACCTAAGAATCTTAAGAAATTAAGCTGGAAACACATTTCCTCGATGCCAAATAATTACATTATTTATTTATGAATTAATCGCATATACATTAAATGTTTGAAATGACATTCCTTGGTTTTGTTTTAATTATCAAGCATGACATTCGAACACATATGCCGGTAACACACATTAAGCCAAATAAATCAAGTATGACAATAAAATAGATAGCACTTTATCACTTTTATTACAATATGCATTGCTACAACTCATTCAACCTACCAATAACTTCGCCAAGTTCGTAGGAATCCTTGTCATTCGGCCAGCTCCCAACAGCAGTAGCTCCAACCTCTGCCATTTTGTTAGCTAACATGTTGCCAGCCGTGATCCGCCTAGGTTTTGCGTTATTCAGCTGATTGGTGGCGCTGATTTTGCGGTAAGTTCCAGGTGAACCGGGAAAAAGAATACCAGCTTTCTCCGCAGATCGAATTGAATTGTCATTGCTAATTCAAAAAAAAAGGAAAGAAAAGAAAAAAAGGGTTCAAAAAATGCAAATGCCATTTAAAATTATTTATACATATCAAAACGTTTTATTTACTCATGAAATAAAGAAAATGGTGAGACTCATTCTACAGTAATCATTTGCATTCCAGTTGCACATGCATTGCTTCAAATGTTCAAGAATAGAATGTTACCAGAACCTTTTTAAGTTAATAAAACATTAAACTGCACATTATTATTCCCTAAACACAGCCGATATTTTCCATATTCTAGGCAAATGATTTCATATCTGACAGTTAATACTCGGATAGTCCCGTTACATTTTATGAAAATGATTAAATTCATATAAATAAACAATCAATTGTTTATTATTAGGCTGCCGGTTATTTGATTAATTTATTGTGATACCCTAAGAAGAAAAGACGTTTGGTACAGCAGCTAAAGAATGCTTCCTTCAGGTTAAGAATCTGAGACAGAGCGCGAATAATTATACAAATAAAATTTGAATGAATGACTTTCGGAGGGAAAAGGCAATAGTTGTTTTCAGCTCGTTAACCACGCGTGAGACTGATAGTAGTAGTACTCGCTTTCAGATGAAAAAATTAGATCCAAGAAACATGACAATACTGAATAAGATTTCTGCAGAATCTGAAAAGTGAAATGCTTTTAGAGAATTAAAAAAAAAAAAAAAAAAAAAATTGGTCCTTTTTATTTCCACTCTACCATTTAAAAGGTGAAATAATTTTACTGCATAAATTTAATGAACTTGTGTTTTGCTTCTTTCTGCTATTTTTACATTCCACCATATAAAGACCATAGGAACCATAAAAATGTTTGTCAATATTACAAGTAACAATGTCTGATCTTACGCTTTTAATCTAAAAAATTTCGTCGATAGTCACATTGCCTGTGTAGTGTTTTGGATTGATTCGTCACTACAACAATGAAAGGCATTTGCGCAGAATATATCCATTATCTAAGTTAAGCTGCACATCTAACTTAATCCTTCCAATTAAATGATAGAAGTTAAGAATTATCGGCAAACAACCTTACAAAGATATAAAAGATGTATCTTTTTTCAGGGAAACTGAAACTCATATCAAAATACCAATGCGTAGTACCAATGTTTAAGCCACTGGTAACTGCAGTTTTTCAATGCTCAATAGGCTCGCATTGCTGAGTGCTCTACCAACTGAGTAAATCAGACATTTAAAATTTAGTACTGGACTTAGTGGATTACTAAGGAAGCATAATTTTATCTCCTTCGTATATAAATAAACAGTATTATAATAATAATTTAGAATTTTTATTTTTTTAAATTTCTTTTGCTTGAATTTTATAGTAAATAAGTATAGCATCTATTCACATAACTGGAAAAGGTATAAGATTTATAAACAATTTTCCTCCTCCTTGAGGCTCTGCCAGCAATCTGTCATGAAACATGGACTCGACAACAACAGCAACAACAAACTATTTTCGTATGTATTATATGCATTTCACTTGTCAGATATTGTTCTATGTCTAAAATAGAGCTACTCTACTGAATAAAAAATAATTTTAGAAAAGGTTAAATTTCGAGTGTAATTTCTCATGTGACAGTAACTATAGTTAATTGCTATAGTTTGTAGCTAGAGTTAAACATTTATTCTGAAAATGTAAAGTATACGGTAGTTTATGTTGCAGTTCTTACAGTAGATATTCATTCTGTGATAGAATTTATGCATAACATGCAGCAGTGAATATTCTACTTCATGTTTTTATTATAAGATATTATTCTACTTCATGTTCTATTAATAGAAAATACGTAAAAGTTTAGCAAACCGTAGATATTTACCATATTTAACAGCTTATTTTCTCTCTCTCTCTCTCTCTTTTAAATTAATTTTATCTCCCCAAAATTAATTTTAAATTAATTTTATCCCTCCAAAAGAGGGTAAAGTTATGCCAATAATTTAATTTCCGAAGGGCGTGGTTACAGTAAGAATGTAACAAATGAAAAGCAGTTAATTTCTACTTCCGTATAACTTGAGCCTCGCCCGCTCGTATTGATGTCTATTCCTTCGGCCTCGAATCATCCATAAAAAATTAGAGATCCATAAATAACTAGGAGACAGGGTGAATGTTCAAACTGGCTCAGCGAATTAGTAGGCTGAATGTCAGATGTCTTCGTTTCACTATGATCGAATTTTGTATTAGAGAGGTATAAAGTTGAACAGTTAGAAGAGAAAGGTTCAGCGTAACTTCGCTGGTAGGTTGCAAGGGTTTATCCTTGTTAATAAAATAAGAAAAACAATCATTACATGGAATGCATTTTAAAATTTAGGGAAGCTTTTCTCTGAACGCACTGAGGAAGGGGAAATTAGCGAATATTTTTAAAATATTAAATATTAAGAACCTGGCGCTAAAGATAAGGGGAGGAGAAACACGTGAGATAATACGGCAGTAACGACAACATATATGGGGATAATCTATACATGTGTAATCTTTACATTGTGTAATTAGTGATAATCACATTTTAAAAGAGAAAGAAATACATTTTTGTGAACATAGTTTTAACGTTGTTCTGCAATATTTGAAGATATTTTTGGAAGTTTTGTAATGAAAACATACCGTATAAAATTTTAAAATTACTGCGTAAAATCCTCTGGCAGATAGAGGAGACTGAATAAGCAAATTTTGTAGATTTTGTAGCAGATTTGGAATATATGCATCTAAATGATGCGTTGAGGTCTGTTGAGCGATAGATAAAAGCGTTCAGCTGGTGTATTATCATTTCCATTTCGAACGATGTGCAACTCTACACAAACGCGAAGCTCGCCAACATGCATTTTATGCATGGGGCTGCAGCTAAAACTGAGTAATTACTAAAAGAAGGATAGAATGAACAATTTCCATGCACCTCCTTTGGACAGCTGCTCCGTTTCCAACTACAGCCCTACAGATACAATGCATCTAGGCGAGCTCTGCTTTCGGCTAACGATGCATAACCGTGCTGGGAATGACAAATGACACCAGCAGAACGCAAACTTTTATCTCCCACTCAGTATCACCATGTATCATCTCAAAGTGGCATTCTGACGTGCACATTTTATTACAAATTCTATTTATTTCGGTTTCTTCTACCTGCCTTTATATTTTGACCAGATATTTTCTGAGCACCTTGTATATACTTCGCGTGTATTTTTACGTTATATTTTGATGTTTTACATTATTTTAGAAGATAAAGATGTATATCCTATAACATCATTTAATTAAAATTATTCTTTAGAATAATTACTTATTTTTTTTTAAAATCAAATGCGTGCCAAACCTTCAATACCTATTTTTACCTTTCTCTCTTCTAAATTTATCTCAGTCCACATTTTATCCCTACATTTTTTTAAACCTTTTTTTATCTGAGGAAATACTGTAACTGACTAATATAGTAGTTGACAGAACCAATGGCCTAAAAATCTTCTTAATTGGGGAAAAAGTATCTTAATTTATTTTTTCACTTTTCTTTTCATTTACTGCGCATGTTCTTGCTTTCATTTCTTAAAAATTATTAATTCCTGGATATCTATTTTTCAGTTATTTGAGCTTCAGTAAGTTTGAAAAGTAATCTTGCGATACTGATTTTCAAATATGTGTTTAATTAATTTGATTTCTAAGAAGGATTTTTCAGCCATGGTCACGTTAATACATATAAATGCAATATAAATAGGAATTAAAATGATAATATAAATAATAACTAATATAATAATAGTGATAAATGCAATATAAATAACTTTAGAATACTTCAGAATAGCTGGTTGCCCTAGGTCTTCAATTTTTTTTTGCTATGTCATTAATAACATTCCTGTTAGTCAATATTGTTCAATCAATAATTGTTTTTGAGTTTCAGGTTTTCAAAAATAAAAAAATGTTTCTTAAGATTTTGCCATCCTACTGGATTTCTTTCATAAATGAGCATTTTAAATAACGAAAACAGTTATATGAAAAAATGTTACGTTAAAAGATATTTTACGAGTTTCAAAGTTGGTGTTGTGCCATAGCCCATGATTTTTTTTTATTTATCTTTTTCAAATTTTCTTTCACTAAATTCAGCTTCTTGCTAGACATTCTCAGATTTGTTTCATATACCTTATTAAATGAATAGAAATGCTCTTCAAATATTGACAAGCTTCACTAAGGACGTTCACTAAGTCACGTTTTGACTTGCACAAAATATTTCATTAAATTTGAAAAAACACAAAATAAAAAAAAATCAAAATTAAAAATACTTGTTTTGAAAATAAAAAAATGCGACGGCTTTTTTAAAAAACAAAATTAAAAAAAATGCGAGGCCTTTAGGTGCAGCCGCGTTTTCACAATTCGAGAAACATACATACATAGCGATTCTTCATTACTTAGTAAGAGAGATAAAGACTTCGGCTTAATGCTTTTGGTTTGAGAAAAGGGGATATTAATTAACAACAGAAAGTATCAATAGAAGTAAAAATGCTTAAAAGGATTTGTATTGAAAGCATTTAACCAGTTCTCTAGAAAGAACAGAACTTACGAAAACAAAGAAAACAATTCCTAATAAAACCCAACCAGTGGTAAGAAAGCAGTTGGCGTCAAAAAGAATATATTTACTAAACAATTCAACAGGAATATTTTTCTTTCACTGAAAGATTTCCGAAAATACGTGCAAATTACGTGAGTTTTTAAAGTTATGCTGGACTGCCATAAATCCGAAAATTAAAAAATACACAGGTAAGCAAAGTTACTTCAGCATTAAAAAAATTGAATCTCGCTAATATCCACACCACAAGATGAAAAATTTTTTGGCTTCGAAGGGGTGGGGACACGAGTTTTTTTTTTCCTGTTAGTCAACAAGATTCATTAGCAGTTGCGTGTTAATTTTCAGAAAGATTAATTTCATGTTTGAAAGATCATTTAATCAAAAAAGGATATTTTGAATAATAACAGCTTATACAACTTATAGTGTCTTGAATACGAACTACACGTGGCCTGGAATCGTACTCAATCGCGCTTAAATCCATGATGCCGTTTTGCCGCGAGGTGGGGCGTTCCACAAGTGCTGCCGGATTGGACTTGTCTCCACATCGACGGCACACTCGTATGCGGCTACTATCATTGGAGAAACAGAAGCGTGACTTATCTGAAAACACGACCCTGTGCCATTCCATCATCTACATAGCTCGAGTCAGGCATCATTGCAGAATTTGGCGTCTATGTGGGGTCAATGGCCGTCTTCTTAACGGACGCCAGGAGTGCAGGCCACTAGCCACCAGTCGACTGCAAATGGTTCTGGTCTGTATGGGAACATGAAGAGTGTCTTGAACATGCTGCAGAACGGAGGTAGAAGTGGCTTGAGGGTGCACCACCGCTTGTCGGTAGATGCGTCGATCCACGCGTGGAAGGCTAGCTGCACCGACACCCCTCGAACACGCTACATTTCCTTGTTGCAAGCATCGTCGCCACAGCCAGTGTACTGTGGAAGCGTCCAGGTGTGTCTCAGTTCAGATTTGCCGTATGGGCCAACCTGCCCTTTTCAGTCCGATCACCATGCTCTCATAAAATCGTCTGTCTGCTGGAACTGCCTCCGTTGACGATGGCCTGGCATTCTATGCGTCCTTTGACACAAGAAAAAAATTTCCTTTTATGATTTCCCTAGCAGAAATAATGGCACGAAAATTGAGCATCCTGAAGGTTCCTTCCCTCACTCCTAAAATTTGCATAATTTTCGGGCCAATCCTTCTTGGTGCTGCATTTTCAAAGTCGGGTAGTGTGTGTATGTGTGTACATATATATTGTTGCGTGTGTACGGGTTCGTAAGGGATTGAATGCACAAGTCGTTAAAAAGTTAATAAAATTTATTCTTTTCACAAGAAATAAAACAAAATGCTGAAATATTTCCTCAGAGATATTCGTATAATATCACAGTATGTCACAGCAGTTATATTTTTAAACTACTAGAATCTAAGCAGATCTCAAATTCAAAATGCAGGAAAACTAATTCGATCTCACAGCGAATTCGCTACAGTCAATAACAACACTAAGTAAACAACAATTCGCTCAAAACAACTGAGCTGAGATGTTTGAATCCCGTTTTTGTAAGGTTTTTAATCATCACGAGAACATTCTGGTAAAATCTATTTTCTCGATTTTTCTGGATGGCAAACAGTACAATTACGAGATATCTATTTATTAAATATTCAATGCACGCGCTGTTTATTTTTACTTTTCCGGCGTAGCTTTCTTTTCAAATAAGTCTCGTACTGCATTGCACGGGGAAATAAAACAATTTCAATTACAATTCTAAATAACTAGCTAAATAAATACAAAATCCGTAACACTGCCCCCTTGCCAAGGACTGCACGTCCCGGGCAGTACAATCCCTGGATAGGAAGTCAAACTTAAACTAAGGCATCAATGCAATAATAAACATTACATTACAAAAAAAAAACAGGAACAATAATTGCAATAATTAACTTAAAACAAATCAGATACTATCAAATACTAAATGCAATTCAAATACTATCAAATACTAAATACAAATCAAATATTATCAGATACTAAATACAAATGAAATGCTATCAAATACTAAATACAAAAAGGACCATAGTCTTGTACTATTTACATTACTATTTACAATTATATACACCACGTACAATGGCCATAGTAAGCAGCTAACCTATCGTAATGAACGACTTTAGGTTTAGAGTTCGATGACTTACGGATTCAAACGCTGACGTCGTTCAGTCTGTTTAGGACTGTGTAAGAACCATCCCAAGGTGACTGTAATTTAGGACTGAGTCCTTTTCGTCGAATCGGGTTCCAGAACCCCGCCCTGTCTCCTTCGCTGAATCAATATCCAGTAGCTCTCGTGTCGCATAAATAGGGTCTTCATCTTCTCCGTCGCCAAGACGACTCGCTCTCGTGCAAAATTGTGCATCATTTCAAACCGGGGCTGGAGATCTAGGATGTATTCCTTAAGCGATGAAGGCGCATCCAGAGGGTGGCCAAACAAGAGGTCACAAGGCAGACGAAGATCATGACCGATGAGATTCTGGTATGGAAAATTGCCGGCAGTCTCTGATTTCTCTTCAACCTTAGTACGATTTCTGCAGCTTTCTGAGCAGGGTCTTTCAGACAACGTGTCGGCGTTTCGAGGTGAGGATCCCTTCTGCTGAAGGATAATTATGCCCTCTGATGCTGAGAATAGTTTGTCGTCTTTGAAGTCCAAGGAAAAATTGCATTTCCTTAAAAAGTCCAATCCAAGTATGCAAGTATCTGTAATATCCGCCACATATGCCATGTGATGGTAGGTGACACTTCCAAGCGTGATGTTCACGTTTAACTTGCCATCTATGTCGATTTTCTCGTCGGACGCAGTGTGGATGGTAATGCTGGAGGGAGTCCAAATGAGTTTATCTTTAAATTGTTGAGCTATATCTTTTCGAATGATGGTAACATTAGCTCCTGCGTCAGTGACCATATTGCAATTAATTTCATTGATATGGCCATTGATGGATAGTCCATTACTGTTGCCATTCTCTACAGAAATCTTGAGCGCTTTAAAACGGGGTTTTTCACTATCGCTCAAACTCTGCTGCACGATATGATTCTTAATTTGCCTCCTGCGTCGTTGCTGGAAAAGGATCTTATTTCCCGTACCCGGGGTTTCTGCAGTTCCTTCGTACGTGGCCTTCGGGTCCGCAGTTCCAGCACTTTGGTTTCCTGTCACTCCTTTTCGATATCATGGCATAGAGTTCTCTGGTTAAATCGTCTATCTTATTTTTCGTGCCTAGGTGTATTCTGAAGTTCTTTCGTATGTGCCCTTCAGTACCGCATTTAGAACACTTTAGTGTTTGTTTCATGTCACTCTTTGAGCGACTCTGACTGGGTGGCGATCTCTGAGAGTCGCTTGCTCGGCTGCTTCGAATTTCATGGCATACACTAAAGCGCTTTTCAAGTCCTTGACATCCGCTATTCGCAGAGCTTTCTGTATTTCAGGATCCCGGATGCCGTCAATGACAATATTTTCCTTGTTTCTCTTGAACACTCCGTAAAGGGGAGGTGGACAGCCTTTCAACATCCGAGGCGAGCTCTTGGAGAGTTTCGGTGGGCTTCTGTTGACGGGATTTTAATTGAAGCCTACTGTAGTCCTTCAAATATTTCTCCCGGAAGAGCAGCTCCAATGCGTCGGATAGAGCTTCGAAATCTAGTCTCTGGTTTTCCGAAAGAACCTGCAGGATATCTGCTGCATCTGCTCTCAGAGAAGCGGCGAGATGATAGGCCTTAGCTTGGAAATCCCATCCATTAGCATCCGCAAATATAGAAAATTGTGTCTTGTGCCCACATGCCAGGAAATTTTCTCATCATATGTAGATAACTTCAGGGAGGAACGAGAAGGGCAAATAAAAATTTAAATCCATCAGAATTGCTTCCTGCTGTCACTACGAATTTCTTTAAGGCATAACATCCTTGGCGACCGAAGAAACTGTCATCAATTTGTTGTTGAACAGCACAAACTCTCTTTTCGATTTCTTCTTTGACAGAACAAACTCTGTAACCTATTTGTTGTTTCACGGCCGAAATTCTCTCATCTACTTGCTCTTTCACAGAAGAAACTCTTTAAAATATTTGTTGTTCCACGGCCGAAACTCTGTCTTGTATTTGCTTTCACAGAAGAAACGTTTTCTTCAACTTGTACAATTTTATTTTCAATCGCGTCTATTCTGCTTTCCATATCATCAAATTTGTTTTCTATAACGTAAGTAATTTCCTTTTTCATTTCTTCTTGACCAGCTTGAACGGCTTTCATCTCTTCCTTAACGGATTCCTGACCAACTTTAATCTCTTCTTTAAAGGATGCTTGGCAAGGTATTTCTCCCACGTTCTTCGCATGCATTCGTGGTGGAGTGGTTCTCGACGCATAACCGAGAGGTTCGTGGTTCGATTACCGGCGAAAGCGTTGCTCATTTTTCTCATCACCTGCTTCTAAATAACCTAATATCTCTACAGTAGAATTCTAAACAATTCTAATTATATAT